>CM023941.1:13389619-13416530 GCA_013407115.1 Glycine latifolia | reverse complement strand
ATATATATATATATATATATATATATATATATATATATATATATATATATATATAGTTGAAAGATTGAATTTACCAAATATGCTTGAGTTCTACTTTTTCCCCCTAAATTTGCGTTGTAAATTTTTTTACCTATTTTATATTGCATGGCATTTAATTTTGTTGTGTTTCAACTTTGGATTCATACCATATTATATGGTTACATATCAATTAGTTATCATTTAAATGACAATGACCATTTAATTTTGTTGTGTCAAGATGATTTGAGTTTTACAATGACATACATGCTATTCCTGAATCAGCCAAGCTAAATTCTAGATAATTTACAACCTACTTCAAAGTATTATGCCTTGAATCATTCGTATATGAGTTGGAAAACTACAAGTAGAACTCAAAGTTACAGAACTACCTTCTATTCTATAGGAGCTTTTCTAGAGTAGAAGCTTCACTCCTTCAAGGCTTTAACATTATAGTAATCCAGTCGCATGTAATTAGGATATCTAGGGATGCCTTAGGTAAAAAATCTCCAATAACCTATGACTAACACAAACTATACTTTTAAGGAAGTGTTGCACTCCAATTTTTAATCCCATTGAAGTGACTAAGTTTGAGTACTCCTATACATTTCTACTTCCTTAAAAATGTGCGCTTACTCATGTTCATGATTTTCTTTTTGCAGATACTTCGTGTTTATTATCTCTGTTCCAACTATAAATTGATTAACTATTTTCAACTTAATTTGTCAAGTTTTTGTTTAAAAAAATATGTTCCCAAAACATGATGTGTTAATTATATCTAAATAATTGGTAATGAATTGATACATCTTAATGCTTTTCTTTTTTTTTTCTACTTCAACCTCACATACATATTGATGATTGGGGACTAATGAACTGTAAATTGATAAGTGTCATATTTTAGTTATTTTTGGGATTATAATGCTATCACTTATCTTTTGATTTCAGTAGTTTTATTATAAACTTCCATTAATTCTAATTGATTTATATTTTGTACATTTATAAATTTTGTTGTTTAAATTTGAAGATTTATCCATACAATTCTAATGTTTTGATAAGTATTTGTTGGATAAAGAAATCAAGCCAAGATAAAGGACAAAAGGGTCAAATCTACAATATTCCAAATTGAAATTTTCCCAGGCTAGCAATTATCTCACTTGGGCTAATGGGATTACTTCTTCCTTAAGCAACCAACTTGCCTGGGCGAGCCACCTTACTTCAGCCATAAGTAACCAACTCGATTGGGCGAGTTCAGCTTACCTGGGCAAGTTGGTCTGGCACCTCTTGTCCCGTTTGCTTTAAAAAGCAATGCAAATAGAGGAAATAAAGCTCCCAACAAACCAATATAGTGAAAACAATGTAGAAAGAGGTAAGAAAAGAGAGAAAAGGAGAAGAAATTTTGCAGAAAAAGATCGCAGATTGCTTCCTTCGTCATGTCTTCTGTTGATCTTGTGCTCTACACAATGATCAACTAGTTTCTCCAAAGGATTAGATGTAATCTTCATACCCTTATGTATCTCTTTTGATATTTGATATATATATGAATATTTTCTACTAATTACTGGTGATTTCATTATGTTTGTAATGCTTGATTGTACTTAATCACTAGTTTCATGAAATTGTATTCTAAGTCTGGAAAGTGCTCTTTGGATTTGAACTAGATGGTTTTACTCAATATGTTACGTTGCTAAGAATAGAGCATAAAGTTTTGATTGCAAATAACACAAGATTATGATTGTAAGGCTGGGATATTTACTTCATATACGAGGGATCGATATTCGATAAATATCGTTAGAATTCTTAAATGTGAGGGATCGATTTGGGGTGAAGTAATGTGCACATCAGTAATGTTAGAAAATGATTCATATGTGTTAATGTTAATTGGATACTGAGGGTCTGAACGATGAAATCCAATCCTACCTTTTTCTTGAATTAATTAAATTTATTTTAATTGTTTTCGTAATTTTCTGTATTTCTGACAAACTAAATTTGTTATTTCCGTATTTTTATTAATTTTGTAATTCTTTTGTTTTCACAAACCCATGATATTCCAATCAACTTTATTGTGCATAACTATTAAACTATTATTTTTATCTGGAATAACTGAGTAGCTTAAGTCCTTGTGGAGACGATCTCTTTATAAATTGTAATCTGCAACAACATTGGTACGCTTGCCAATAGCCTAACAAGTTTCTTGCCCGGGACTTGAGTCGCTCACTCAGTTCTTTTGGATTTTATTTTTCAGTTGAATATGACATTTTCCTTACTTTCATTATTTATTTTATTTTGATTTTGTATAAATTCTCTCTTTTATATTTTATGTTCGCTAACCTTGATACTTACAGGTTATTGTAGTTTTTTATTTTTTTCTTTATGCGAGGTAAATTTCCTACAAATAAATCACTATTTGATCCGGAAATTGCCAAGACTGAAAGGAAGAACATGAAGAAAAAGAAACAAGCAACCAATAAGCCACCGGGTCAAACTTCTTTTATTAATTCTCCTTCACTAGAAAAGCCACCTATAATTGATATTATGGCTGATAGAGGGGGAGAAGAAAATAGACCACCAAGGAGAACTCTTGGTGACTATGCTTATCAACAAAGGTCGTGCAGTTGAAGCCAGCATTGCTTAGTTTGATTGGCTCACATCCTTTTACTGGAATGGATCATGAAGATCCATACACACATTTGTCTACGTTCATGGAATGGGAGCTTCTGATGAAGATGTTGATGTTGTCTATCTCAGAGCTTTTCCGTTCTCCTTGACGGGTAAGGCTAAGACATGGCTCCAATCACATCCAAACAAAACTCTCAACACTTGGGAAGATGTGGAGGAAAAATTCATTGCGAGATTCTTTCCTCCATCCACATTCATTAGTGCAAAATTAGTGATTGCTAATTTTCCCCAAGGATCAGATGAACCTCTCTGTGAGACATGGGAGAGATTCAAATCTTTATTGCGGAGGTGCCTAAACCATAATTTTGATGATGCTCCACAGCTACATATTTTCTACAGTGGTTTGAGACCTCAGGCAAAGATGATTTTTGATGCCTCAGCTGGAGGTACTATGATGTCCAAGAGCCTAGAGGAAGCAATTACAATCATTGACTCCATAACAGCCAATGATTATCAGAGTCACCATGATAGGTCTCCAGTGCAAAGAAAAGGTATAATGGAGCTGGATACTCAAAATGCAATTCTAGCTCAAAATAAACTCTTAACTCAGCAAATAGAGGCCTTAACAAAATAAAGAGGCCAACTTCCTCAACAATTTCGGTAAGGTGGATCAAAGAAAATGCACCAAGCTCATCAAGTTCAACAAGTTCTAAGAAGTGATTTATGTGGTGGAGACCATTAGAATGACGACTGTCCAGCACCTGGTGATTGCCAACAGGAAGAGGAGGCTCATTATTTGCAGAATCAAACTAGACCTCAACAGAACTTCCAAGGAAATTACCAATGCTACAGAGGTGGTCTAGGTTCAAATCAACCTTATGGTTGGAGACAACAAAATAATAATACATATACTGGTCCCACTAACTCTTCTTTTGCAGGTCCCACTAACAACTCTTAGGTAGGTTCTTCTAATAATTCTTATGCATGTCCTTCAAATAAGGGTTCACAACAACAACAAGCACATCCCGATAGAGTGTAAAAAATGGAAGATACTCTAACTCAGTTTATGCATATGTCCATCACCAATCAGAAGAACACTGATGCTTCCATTAAAAATCTTGAAGTTCAGGTTGGACAACTTGCAAAACAACTGTCTGAGCATGGAGGTGGGTCTTTTTTTAGCAAACACACAAGTCAACCCAAAGGAACAATGCAAGGTAATTACAACAAGGAGGGAGACTGTGGTTGGTTTGAAGGATGATGGTGAGAAAAAGAAAAATGAAGAGTTATGGAAAAAAATGATGAAAAGGAAGGAGTTGAAAAAGAAAAAAGAGAAAAATGATGAAGTGGTGACTAAAGAAGAAGTAGAAGAGAAAGTGGTAAGTGAAAAGGAGACACAGAAATCAAAGAAACAAGCACTTGACAAAGGAAAAGTTGTACTAAACCCTCCAGGTCAGCATATGCCTTATCCACATGCTTCATCAAGGAAAACTAAGGAAAGGAAGAACAAGCGTTTCTTAGATATTTTCAGATAGTTTCAAATTAACATTCCTTTTTTTGAGGCATTGGAGCAGATGCCAACATATGCTAAATTTATGAAAGATTTTCTTACAAAGAAGAAAAGATATATGGATGATGAAACAATAGAGTTGGATGCAGGTTGTAGTGCAATTATTCAAAAGTTTATTCTAGAGAAATCCATAGATCCCGGTAGTTTCACAATTCCAGTGACTATTGGGAGATTATCAGTGGGAAAGGAACTTCTTGATTTAGGTGCAAGCATCAACCTCATACCCTTGTCCATGGTCAAGTGAATATGAGAAGTAGAAATTAGACAAACTAGGATGGCTTTGTAGCTAGCTGACAGAACTATTAAGCATCCTTATGGCATTATTGAAGATGTATTGGTGAAAGTTGACAAATTTTTCTTTCCAGTTGACTTTGTGGTGATGGATATAGATGCTGATAGTGAAGTTCCATTGATTCTTGGTAGAACTTTCATGAAGACTACTAATGTTTTGATTGATGTTGATGAAGGAAAACTCACTGTTAGGGTAGAAGATGATGAAGTGCAATTATGTCCTTGAAGCCATGAAACACCCTAAAGATAAGAGAGGTTGTCTTGGATGAGGTGATTGCTGACTCCAAGAGGTTGATTCAAAGAGAGGATGGTATAGAGAAAGTATTGACTTAAGCATTTAAAGACAAGAGTGAATGTGAAGATAAGGAGATTTCAGATTGTTTTCAACAGCTAGATGCTTGCAAATAAATTCCTTATCACCAATCTCTCTTTGAAGAATTGAAATAAGAGAAGCAGAATGAAGAATCAAAGATGGAGTTGAAAGAATTACCTCCACATTTGAAATATTTTTTTCTTGTAGGTGATTCACAGAAACCAATTTATCATTAATACAAATCTTTCTAATGAAGAAGAAAAGAAACTGGTGAAAATTTTGTAGTAGAACAAAGAAGCCATTGGTTGGACCTTATCAGACCTCACAGGTATTAGTCCTTATTATTGTATGCATATAATTTTAAAGGAAAAAGATTATAAACTTGTAGCTCAACCACAGAGACATCTAAATCCAACCATGAAGGAAGTTGTCAGAAAGGAGGTAGTCAAGCTATTGGAGGCTGGAATGATATACCCTATCTCAGATAGCCAGTGGGTAAGCCCTATACAGGTAGTTCCAAAGAAAGGTGGTATAACTGTTATAAAAAATGAGCTTATCCCAACTCATATTATTACGGGTTGGAGAATGTGTATTGATTATAGGAAGCTCAATAAGCCCACCAAAAAGGATTATTTTCCATTACCTTTCATGGACTAGATGCTGGAGAGACTAGCAGGACAATAATTCTACTGTTTTCTTGATGGTTACTCAAGATATAATTAAATCAATGTTAATCTTGAAGACCAAGAGAAGATAACTTTTACTGTCCTTTCAGTGTTTTTGCTTACAGGAAGATGCTTTATGGTAACTGAAGGTATTGTATTGGGTCACAAGATCTCTGTTCATGGGATTGAAGTTGACAAAGCCAAGATGGATGTCATTGAAAAATTGCCTCCACCAATAAATGTCAAAGGCATCAGAAGCTTTCTAGGACATGCTGGGTTTTACAGGCATTTCATCAAGGATTTTTCTAAGATTGCCAAACCTTTGAGCAATCTCTTGAACAAAGAAGTTTCATTTCATTTTGATGATTTGTGTTTAAAAGCTTTTGATACTTTGAAACAAAAATTGATTTCTGCACCCATAATCACTGCCCTAAATTGGACACTTGATTTTGAAATAATGTGTAATGCAAGTGATTATGTTGTAGGAGCAATTTTGGGTTAAAGGAAAAATAAAGTTTTCCATGTTATACATTATGCAAGCAAGGTGTTAAATGAAGCTCAAATTAATTATGCAATAACTAAGAAAGAATTGCTTGCAGTAGTGTATGCTTTGGAAAAATTTAGATCTTATTTGATAGGATCTAAGGTTGTGGTTTTTACTAATCATGCTGCTATAAAATATTTGCTAGTCAAAGCTAATTCTAAACCCAGACTTATTTGTTGATTCTACTTTTGCAGGAATTTGATTTAGAAATCAAGGATAAAAAGGAGAGCGAAAATCATGTAGTTGATCATCTTTCCAGACTTACCATTGATGAGGTAACCACACAAGGTCCTAAAATTCAAGAAGAGTTTCTTGATGAAAAGCTATTCAACATTGTAGAAAGGCCACAGTTTGTTGAGATGGCAAATTTCAAAGCAGCTGATGCACTTCCTAATGATTTCACTTGGCACAGAAAAAAAAAGTTTCTCAGGGACTCTAAATACTTTGTGTGGGATGATCTTTACCTTTTTAAGATTGGAGCAGATAATCTCCTGAGAAGATGTGTAGCTCAGGGGGAGGCAAGAAGCATACTGTGGCATTGCCATAGTTCACCTTATGGAGGGCATTACAATGGAGATAGGATTGCTGCCAAGGTCCTCCAATCTGGTTTCTATTGGCCTACGTTGTGTAAGTAGGAGTATAAATATGTGTCAAAGGTGTGATAATTGTCAAAGAACAGGTGGAATCTAGAAGAAATGAAATGCTAATGCAAAACATTTTGGAAGTTGAAGCTTTTGATTGCTGGGGGATAGATTTCGTTGGTCCATTCCCATCATCTTATTCAAATGAATACATTCTATTAGCTATGGACTGCGTAAGTAAATTGGTGGAAGTAATAGTTGTTCAACATGTAGATGCAAAGACCATCATTCGCTTCCTAAAGAAAAACATCTTTTCAAGGTTTGGCACACAAAGGGTATTGATAAGTGCTGGAAGATCTCATTTCTATAATGTCCAACTAAAGAAAGTTCTCCAACACTATAGTGTTAGACATAAGGTGGCCTCACCTTACTATCCCCAGATCAATGGGCAAGCTGAAGTTTCTAACAGGGAAATCAAGAAGATCTTGGAGAAAATAGTTGCTCAATCATGGAAGGATTGGTCTAAAAAATTAGATGAAGCTCTATGGGCATACAAAACAACATATAAAGCTCCTATAGGACTCACTCCCTTCCAATTCGTCTATGGCAAATCTTCTCATTTACATGTTGAGTTAGAACACAAAGCTTACTGAGCATTGAAGTTTCTGACTTTTGATTTGAATACAGCTGGTGAACACACGAAACTCCAACTTCATGAATTGGAAGAATTAAGGTTTCAAGCTTATGAAAATTCCAAACTTTATAAGCAAAGAGTTAAAGTTTATCATGATAAAAAGCTTTTGAAAAGGAATTTTCAACCTAGTCAACAAGTTTTGTTATTTAATTCTAGATTGAGATTGTTTCCAGGTAAGCTGAAACCTAAGTGGTCTGAACCATTCATCATCAATGAAGTAATGTCACATGGAGTTGTGATACTAGAAGATCCAGCCACAAAGAGGACATGGACTGTAAATGGCAGTAGAATCAAACACTATTTGGGTGGTGATGTTGAGAGGCTCACCACTATTGTCCAGTTGTAGGAAGTCTGAGCTACAACAAGGACGTCCAACTTAAAAGACATTAAAGAAGCACTTCTGGGAGGCAACCCAATGTTTCTAAACTTTTTCTTAATTTGTGTTATTTGAATTTTATGTCTTTTATTACGAATTATATTTCTAAACTTTACTTTTGAATTTTATGTCTTATGTTTTTTAATATATCATCTGTTTTGTTAGAGCTACCATTGCATGGCCTGGGGACATGCCTATTTTTCATGAGGAGGCAAAGCATATGAGGATGAGAACATGGTAGGTCTTGTTGATTATTTCAATGGAGGAGACTGAACTCCTCAACTATGATCTTAAAATTTTTTTTTGTAATTGTCTTTATGTTTCTTTATCTTTTTGTATTAAAATTCAGTACTTTATTTCCTTATTTACTATATTGGATGTTTTCTTGAATAGTTGCGCACGTTTATGATTCTTTTTGGTATTGCGCACTTTGATTGTGTACACAGAGGTTTCCCTCTTTTTGGTAGTACACATTTTTGATTAATTTTGTTTTGTTCTATTAAATAGTTGTAGAATATGTATAACTCATTTTGGGACTTAAATAGAAAATTTTTGCTTGGACATAACATGTTTTGGAAAGAATCAACAAATAATGTTTTTCAAATTGGCTTTTGAATTGGATTAGAAAACAACAAATGATTTTTGGAAACTTTGAGAATGAAAAACAATGAATGACTTTCCCAAATACCAAATGAAGACATATTTTTTATGGACTTGATAGAGAACAACTTTCAAAACACTGATTTGATTTGAACATGGAAACAAGCCTTAAGCTTTAGTGACTCTGTGCAACCACAAAATTTACATCGAGTGTCCTCATTGATTTGTTCTCTAGTTGATTTTGGGTGAAATTTCTAATTATCATAACAATATGATGCATGGATATGATTTAGGCATTCTTTCTTTCTTGTACATTTTAAGCCACTGGCCAAAAAACTATCCCAATGTATATTGCTTTACCATTTGCAAGACCTTTGAGCCAAACACTTGATATTTTGTTGGAACACTAACCTAGGATAAGAGTTTCCTACCTTACCTTTGGTTAGGAGAGCAAAAGGGTTTTGTTTGGAACTTCTATCATTTGGTGGCTAATGTGATGTAAATACTTTGTTTTTAAATGTGGCTATTCATGTAAATTAAGTTTTGTATAGAAAAGAAAAGTAAAAGAAAAAGAAAAAGAAGAAGAAAAGAAAGAAAGAAAGGGGAAACAAGTTCTTTGTGAATAAATAAATATATGAATTTATGTACATTATGTTCTAAATTGTATAGAATTGGTGTAAATTCTATAAGTTGATTGATTGGGATGTTGGTATAGAAAATATTGATAACTTGGTAGAAAAGGGAAGAGATAGGAAGTGATGATAACTTGTTTTTATGTTTGCTTTCCTATTCTCAAGGTAATTTTTAATATCCAGAAAAACCAAGATTTCTTTCAAGCCAGGCCCAACCCTAGTCCTAATGATCCATGATAATTATGTACTTATCTTTGATTTGATGGGAAATGAATTGCAAAATTAATCTATGACATATTAGTGTTGGAATTGAGATGAATCACTTGCATGTGTGAGAATTAAACACCTTTGAGATGTTTTCTTCTGTTTGAGTCAATCAAGTGTTTTTTTTATGTTCCTTAGAGATAATATGTGAGTTGATCTTAATCTCATTTGATTTTGTGAATTTCATCTTTTGTGTCTTCATTTCTCATTGTTAAGTGTTTAAAAAATGTTGTTCTGATCACTTAAGAGGTTGATTCTTTACAAATCATGTTCATAGTTTTTGGTGTATAAAGTATTAAAGCATGTTTAGTTAAACTTTTGTTATTCGTAGTTCTATTTCTATACTTTGCTTGAGGACAAGCAAGATTATAGGTTGGGGTAGTTGATAAGTGTCATATTTTAGTTATTTTCGGGATTATAATACTGGCTAGCACTTATGTTTTGATTTCAGTAGTTTTATTATAAACTTAATTCTAGTTGTTTTATATTTTGTACATTTATAAATGTTGTTGTTTAAATTTGGAAGATTTATCCATACAATTCTAATGTTTTGATAGGTATTTGTTGGATAAAGAAACCAAGCCAAGATAAAGGGCAAAAGGGTCAAATTTAAAAAAATTCAAATTGAAATTAGCCAAGGCTAGCAATTAGCTCGCTTGGTTTAATGGGATTGCTTCTTCTTGAAGCAACCAACTCGCCCGGGCAAGCTACCTTACTTTAGCTAGAAGTAACCAACTCGCTTGGGCAAGTTCAGCTCACCTAGGCGAGTTGGTTTTTCACCTCTTGCATCGTTTTCTTTTAAAAAACCATGCAAATGGAGGAAATGAAGCTGCCAACGAACCAGTAGAGTGAGAAACAAAAGAACCACGTAGGAAGAGGTGAGGAAAGAGAGAAAATGAGAAGAAATTCTACAGAAAAAGACCGTGGATCGTTTTCTTCGTCATGTCTTCTTTTGATATTGTGCTCTACACAATGATCAGCTAGTTTCTTAAAGAATTGGATGAAATCTTCATACCCTTATGTATCTCTTTTGATATATATATATATATATATATATATATATATATATATATATGTGTGTGTGTGTGTGTGTGTGTGTGTGTATTGTTTATACTCATTACTGGTGATATTATTGATGTGGCAGTAGATAGTGTAGATTTACTTTCTGAATTTTCTGATTTATCTGATTTTGATCTTGGTTCTTGCAATTGTATCTATGATGATAATTCTGCTATTGTGTGTAGTATTTGTGCGGAGATTTCCTCTACACTTGACTCTAATTATGTTGCAGATACAGGTACAGGTGTTGATTCTCCTATCTCCCTTCCATCAGCCACCGACCTTTCCTTGCCTTCCACAATTCAGCCACCTTCCTTGGAGCTGAAGTCTCTACCTGAGCACCTTAAATATGCATATTTAGATGATGCTCAGAAGCTTCCAATCATCATATCTAGTAGCTTGTCACTTAAGCATGAAGAAAAGTTGTTGCATGTTTTGAGAGGCCACAAATAGGCCATTGGATGGACACTTGCTAACCTTCCTGGAATAAATCCTTCCATTTGGATGCATCAGATACTCTTGGAGGATGATTCTAGGCTGGTAAGGCATCCATAGAGGAGGCTGAATTCCACTATTCTTGATGTGGTGAAGAAGGAAGTGATGAAGTTACTAGCTACAGGGATCATCTATCCCATTTCAGATAGCACTTGGGTTTCACCTGCCCAAGTGGTCCCTAAGAAGTCGGGTATCATTGTTGTGAAAAACCAAGATAATGAGTTGATTCTGACTAGAGTAGCCAATAGTTGGTGAGTTTGCATTGACTACAGGAGACTTAACTAGGCAACTCGAAAGGACCATTTCCTTTTCCCCTTCATTGACCAGGTTCTGGAGAGGTTGATAGGTAAATCACATTATTGCTTTCTTGATAGCTAAAACATTCACCTGTCCATTTGGCACATTTGCCTACACTAGGATGTCTTTTTGTTGAGTTTAAGGGAAGCTGCAAGAAGATTAAAGCAAGGTGGAAGGCTTGATGATGTTTTAGCTTTTTACATGCCCAATCATTTGAAGGCATTTGTAAATTTGTCTAAAGTGGTTCAAGTAAATTGCCTTGTGATCTTTCATTAGCATGTGCATTCTCGTGATCATGCATACATGGTTTTTTTAAGTATCAAAGAAATCAAATGGTTTTATAAGAAATTAAGTTCTCAATGGCTAAGTTGTTTATAAAAGCAAAACTTACTGCTTTAATTGATTACACCTGCAATTTAATTGATTAAAGGCATTCATATGTTTCTGGAAAAGCCTTGAAGAACAGTTTAATAGATTACAGGCTTCTTGTAATCGATTACATAATGTTATATGAAAAACCATGCATCACTGGAATAAATGATTACCTCATTACGTAATCGATTATCTTAATTCGTTTGTCTTGATGCTGTTCTGGTTTAATCGATTACAGTATGGTTTAATTGATTATTTTGTTCATGAAACCATTTCCAGAAAGCTGATAAACAGTTTAATTGATTATTTAGTTACTTTAATCGATTACATATGCCAATTTAATCGATTACACCAGCGAATTAATCAATTATTGACAGTTAAATTTGTTTTATATAAAGCTTGGTGAGTCTTTTTCTTATAAATAGACATTGAACGATTTACTCTGAAGAAGAGTGACTTACCCAAAAAGTTTCTAAGCTTTCAAAAGTGCCCAAAATACTATTTTGATTTGAGTTTAAACAACATCTTGTGGGATCAAGATTTCTGAGTTTGTTAAGAAGATGTATTAAAGAAAGAAGGTTTTCAAGATAGTGATTCTGAGCTATTATTCTTTACAACCTAGATAGTGTGGTAATTCATTTCGTTTCATTCATTCATACATGAAAGATAACAGGTTGTGTTTATCTTGAACCTATCTTTTTAGATGTTCTAACATTTTCTGTTGTATTGTGATATATCAATTTGTTTCTTTTCAAGCAGACTAGAGTAGGGTTCTCTAGGTTTGGGATTCTGAGTAGAGTTCTCAGTATCTTGGTGATTTGTATTCTGATAGGGTTTTAGAATCAGTATCTTTGTCTAGTGTTGATAAAGAGAGTCACTTGTGGATTGCTTGTAAAAGATTCTTTGATATAGTAATTACTCTAATCTAGTGTGGGTTGGAAGCAACTGGATGTAGCCTCTAAGGTTGAGAGGTGAACCAGTATAATTGCTTTGTCTTTTATTTAGATTTATGTATGTTTCATTAAATGTCTTTGTAAAATCAAGTATTATTATCAAAGAAACATTTTTCTGTCATTGCTTTCATAACTAAGGTTGATTTTGGGTGAAGAAAGATTTTTGAATTTGAAAAAGGTGAACTAGTGATACGATCCTAAGGTTTAATTCCACAATTTGTTTCAGAAAGTTTTAAATATCCAATTTGAACCAATTCACCCCCGCTCTTGGTTCATTTGCAGTGTATTCATTGTATTTTCACTTTTGGCCTATGCAACGCACCTGCTACCTTCCAAAGATTTATGATGCGTATCTTTTTTGATTTATTAGAGAGTTGAATGGAGGTATTTATGGATGATTTCACTGTTTATGGTTCCTCTTTTGATGCATGTTTAGATAGTCTTTCTAGAGTTCTTGACCAATGTATTGGGACTAACCTTGTTCTTAACTTTGATAAATGTCATTTTATGGTACATGAAGGTATAGTCTTAAGGCATTTGGTCTCTTGTAGAGGTATTCAGGTTGATAAGGCCAAGATTGATGTTATTACTTCTCTACCTTACGCCGCTTCTGTGTGGGAAGTGCGTTCTTTTCTTGGACATGTAGGTTTTTATAGAAGATTCATCTAGGATTTCAGCAAGATTGCACTGCCATTGTCTAAGCTTCTCCAAAACGACGTAGACTTTATGTTTGACAGCCTTGCAAAGAGGCATTTGAGGAATTGAGGAAGAAGCTTACTACCTCTCCCATCATGCAGCCACTAGATTGGGAACTTCCATTTGAGGTCACGTGTGATGCCTCTAATTATGCACTTGGGGTTGTGTCATTGCTTATGCTTCATGCACTTTAGATGCAGCCCAAGTTAAATACACCACCACTGAGAAGGAGCTTTTGGATATTGTTTTTGCTTTAGATAAATTTTGATCTTATTTACTTTGCTCCTATATCACTGTCTTTACTGACCATGCAACTTTGAAGTACCTGTTGAAGAAGCTTGATGCTAAACCTAGATTGATCAGGTGGATGCTTCTTCTTTAGGAGTTTGATATTGAGATTAAGGACATGAGTGGTGTGGAAAACTTGATTGCTCATCATTTGACCAGGATTGAGGGACCTATTGAATCTTTTCCTATTAGGGATAATTTCCCTGATGAGCATTTGATGCACTTGCATCCATCAAATATTACACCTTGGTTTGCTGTTATTGTGAATTTCATTGTTGCATCTGTTGTTCCACCTCATGCATCTAGGTCTCAAATAGATAAACTTAAGAGTGATGCTAAATATTATGTGTGGGATGATCCTTATTTGTGGAGGTTTGTTAGTGATCAAGTGATCCGCAGGTGTGTGGCAGATCATGAGATTCAGTCTATTCTTCAGTTTTGTCATGACATACCTACCGACGATCATTTTGGTCCTCAGCGGACTGCTAGGAGGGTATTGGACTGTGGGTTCTATTGGCCCACTTTGTTTAGAAATGCTAATCACTTTACCACCACTTGTGAGCAGTGTTAGAGAGCAGGAGGAACCATTACACATAGGCATGAGATGCCTCGGCAGCCCATTATTTTGTGAGATTTTTTATGTGTGGGGTATTGATTTTATGGGTCCATTTACTGTTTCTCATGGTTTTTCATATATTCTACTTGCTGTTGATTATGTTTCTAGATGGGTTGAAGCTAAGGCCACCAGAACTAATGATTCTAAAGTTGTTGTGGATTTTATGATATCCAACATTTTTTGCAGGTTTGGTGTGCCTAGGGCCATTATCAGTGACCAAGGGAGCCATTTCTGTAACAGGTCATTGACATCCTTGCTTCAGAAGTATGGGTTGTGCATAGAGTTGCTACAGCTTATCATCCCCAAACTAATAGGCAAGCAGAGGTTTTTAACAAAGATATCAAGCAAGTGTTACAGAAGGTAGTGCAGCCCAACAGGAAGGATTGGAGCAAGCTACTTGAAGATGCTTTATGGGTTCACAGGACCTCTTACCGAACACCTTTGGGGATGTCTCCATATAGAGTGGTTTTTGGTAAGTCATGCCACCTTTCGGTGGAGATTGAGCACCGTGCTTATTGGGCGGTGGAGAGTTATAACATGGCATTTGATGAAGCAGGTATAGAAAGGAAGCTTCAATTGCAATAACTTGAAGAGATTCAGTTAGAAGCCTATGAGAACTCCAATATTTACAAGGAGAAAGTGAAGAGATTTCATGTCTCTAGGATTCTTAGGAATGAGTTCTATATTGGCCAAAAAGTGCTATTGTTTAACTCTCGC
Source organism: Glycine latifolia (assembly GCA_013407115.1). Taxonomy (NCBI): domain Eukaryota; kingdom Viridiplantae; phylum Streptophyta; class Magnoliopsida; order Fabales; family Fabaceae; genus Glycine; species Glycine latifolia. The sequence continues at coordinate 13,401,876 of CM023941.1, read as the reverse complement.
CTGAAGCTTATTTCTGGTAAACTTCGATCTAGAAGGGATGAACCTTTTGTTATTACTAATGTTTTTTCCCATGGTGTAGTTGAGATTAAAATGAAGTTACCGGTAAGGTCTTCAAAATGAATGGTCACCAACTCAAGCTATTTCATGAGAGCCCGCAAGTGGAGGAGGAGCTTGTGGCAGACCTCTCTTTGGTCTTGCCAATTTTATGTGAGGATGTGCCTTGAATGACATTTTGGGAGTTTCCTTTTCCCTTCTTTTATTTGTTGTCTCTTTGTTTGCATTTCATTGCATGCTCAATGTGCTTTTCAAGTGTGGGGTGAAGGATTAGAAAATTTTGTTTTTTGTTTCTGTTTGTTTTTGTTTTTGTCTGTTTCTATTTCTGTTTATTTTTGTTGTTGTTTCTTTTATTGTTTTGATGTATTTGTTTTGTTTGGTTGTTATTTTGTTTTTACATTCATAAAATAAAAATTAGAATTTAGGCACTTTTCCATGTTTTTCATAGGATTTCTAACTTGTATAATTTGTGAGAAATGTACTAATTTTTGTTGGACTGAAATGTTTCATGCTTGATGTGAATCATTGTTGAAATTGTTGAAGTGATAAGAAGGCTTAAGAAATAGAATTTAAGATGGATCATGTGTGATAGAATTATGCCTTGTGAGTTTTTTGGCCTTTGTGGATGAATCACATTATTTCATTCATGTTCTTTCATGTATGATTTCACCCTTGTACTAGATTACTCTATGTTTTCTCTTGCCTCTTTTGACATTCCTTATTGCACATGCTTTGATTGTGATGATTTATGTAACACCCTGAAATTTCGATAACTGAAATTAGATGTTTGATGTATTTATTGTGTTATTGACTATTTGATTAGATTAGATTAGATGAAATGTTATGTGAATTATCCATGTGTAATTACCTAGTGTAGATGTAAAGTTATGCGAAGTTTGCTTGAATTGCGTTGTAATTAAGTGATTTCGAGATTGACCCAAAAACCTATTTTAGTAAAATTCTAGATTGGTTAACCATTGGATCTCCTTCAAATTTTAAAGGTAGGCTCCTAACCCATATTCTGGAGTGTGAGAAATTATTTTTTTTCACAGAAGCAGAAATTTTAAAATTTGGTCAGCTCGCCCAGGCAAATTTTGCAGGCATTTTTGCTCGCCCTAGGTGAGTCAAGAAGGTGATAAATACGTACAACAACGTCCAGACCACGAAAATTGGTCTTCTCCCTCCCCCAAATAGCTCCCAAGCTCCCCACCATCCTCCTCCATCACCCATAACCATCAGAGACAACCACGAGGCACTGTTGCTTGCCGTTGGACCACCGCACGAAGAGGAACACTTTAATCGGAGTGGAATCTTCAAAACTCAACTGGAGGATCCTGTAGAGAACGGAGCCTCCAATCCTCCTTTCTTGGTTTCCTTGAGGTAATCTTGGTTTCCTTTGTCTTCTCCTAGCTAGTTTAAGCTTTTCTTAGTGTCTCTTGTGTTTTGGGTACCGTTGTTGGGAGTTTTATACTTCCTTTGAAAACCCGTTGAAAAATGAGATGTTGTAAAAGTCTCCTTTTTACGGAATTAATGTCATTTCTGTGATCTTTGTTGAGCCTTGGTCACATTGGTGTGATCAAAATTTCAAAATGATGTCCTTTTGATGTGGACGCCCAAAACACCATTTTAGCCCCTTTTTAAATTTGAGTATTTGGCCCCGAATGCTAAAGTTAGCTTTGTTTTTGAAATCTATACTAAATTATCTTCAATTTGGTATATAAAGCTCTGCGTTTGGGCCAAAGCACGTGAACTTAAGAGATCCCAAAACAACATTTCAAGGAGCTAATAGAGGGATATAGATAGGTAATGGGAGTTTATTATTTGGTTATAATTTTGATACCATAGTTGGGGGCCAGGGAGTCCAACTATGAAGATAACTGCATGTCCCTGCTGTGTGCTAGTTTTTCAAGAAAAAACTAAGTTTTTAACTAATGGGATGTGATGTATTTGAGTGATGTGTGTTTGTTCCCGTATGTGCTCATTTTCAAGGCAAATGATGTTTTTAACTAATGGGATGCGATGAATTTTCTTGTTGATGGATAAAACTGTGAAGGATGTTGTTGTCGTAATGATTGGATTTTTGGGAAAAGTCTTAATTATAGAGGAGACTCTTCCCAAAATTTTATAATGCGTTCTTCTATTTAATTCTTTACTAAATTTTTAAATGGGCATGAAAATTTGTTTTCTATACTATAGTCCTCCTCTTTAATTTAGAATTTTCCCAAATTACTAGTCTCGTGGTAATATGGATTGTGAATGAATGAGGTTTGTATTGTTTGAAGACCTGGGGAATATGAATCTCAGACATATGGTATATAGATGTAAAATGCGATTGTTTGTGATGCTGATGATGATGTTGAAATGAGATAATGATGATATAGTTGATGATGTTGAATATTGATGTTTGTGATGATAATGTTGAAAGAAATTGATGTTGATGTTGTTGATGACATTAAGATGACATGATGATGATGATGTTGATAATGACATTGACGAGGGATGATGTTGATGTGAACAATGTCATTGTGTGATGTGGATACACATGGATACCCATGGGGGTGCATGACTGGTTACCCTTGTGAGGAAGGATGTGTCCTAACCGGGTCATGCATTGACGATGCCCATGGTTGTATGTTGTGTATGTCCACGTGGGGTGCATTGACCGGTTGGATAACCTTGCGAGGCTAGGTTTACAAATTTTAAGCATCCCAAGAAAGAAAGGAATTGTTTCAAATTCTGATCCCTATCTATCCATGGTCAGTGTATCGGTGATGTTGTGTATGTACATAGGGGGTGCATGACTGGATAACCTTGCGAGGGTGAGTTTACGAATTTTCAGCATCCCAAGAGAGAAAGGGATTGTTTAAAATTCTGGTCCCTATCTATCCATGGTCAGTGCATTGATGGTGCCCATGTTTCATACTTTATAATTGCATGGATGGAAATAGAATGATGGATAGTAAGTACTGGGGGTACTAGGGGGCAATCACTCTGTTTGGAACTCCCTTGTGACTCAGGGCTGATCACCATGGTGGGGAAGTGACCAGTGCACGATAGGGTGACCTCGATGAGCTACCACATCATTTTCCTGAGAGAGGCTATTTCCATGAGGATGGTACCATATTTCATTCTGAGAGATGAGTTAGGTGCATGCATCATTCTGAGCATGATTGTTTGAGTTGTGAAGTGAATTTGGATGATGGGTTTGCCGAATGTGTATTGGACTGATGGACTTTTGGTAATGATTGTGGTTGTTAATGTTGTTTCCTTTCCATTTGTTGTTATTTGATGCTTGTTGATTTTATATAATAAACTCACCCTTGCATTTGTTGTATCGTGTGGTCGGTACCTGTGATGATCGCGAACTTTCGTTCATGTGAGCAGATGAGCAGCAGTAGGTGACCTTGGAGGGAGATCTTCTTTTTGTTGGAGCCGCCAAGCTGATGTGATGACGTTGGAATCCTTTTTGGAAAGAGTTGTGTCTTGTTAATCAACTCTTTCATAGTTGGTCCCTTAATTCTTTTTGTGGACATGTATATTTTGAGTTGTAAATACATGTAAAACTAAATTAAGTTCTTAACATGTGCATGATGAGTACTGATTTAGTATATGTATACATATGTATTCAATTATTGTAATTGTATTGTGTGTACGATGATTGTATTATTGTGAAAAGCTTACCACCATTTTCATAATCAAATTAATGAAGTTCTCATTAAATTTTGAAATTCACACGATTAGAGTTAGTGATGTCATAGAGACGAGGCGGGTCGTTACAATTTAGGCATTCTTTCTTTTATCCACTAGCCAAATAAACTATCATTGCATTGATATCCATTGCTACCCTTTTTGAGCCTTTAACATTTTCTTTCTTGTGTAGCTCATTACAAACTAAAAAATGGAAAACCAAGTTATCCTAACTTTAGGGAGAAAATGGGCCTTGGAATTGTTTTGGGAGTGGGTTTCAAACAAGTTTGGGGTATTTTTATTTTGTTTTGATTTGGAAATAAAATAAAAAATATTTACAAAGCAAAAATTCAAAGAAAAAAATGTATAAACAAGGAAAAAGAAAATGCAATAAAAGTTGTTGTGATTCATTTTCATCCTTATAAGTTCTTTGTTTCTACCCCTCTTTTTAATTTATACTTGTTGCTTATTTTTGGATTTTTTGCTTACTTGACCTATCTTCATTGTGTAGGACCTAGAGAGCCCTACAGAACTCCAAATGGTGTATATGAGTAGTCCCTGGAAAGATAAGGAAAATATCTACAATTTCATAAGAGATAAGCTGAGACCAATTCTTTCATTTTGAGGATCATTTTAGCCTTGGAAGTCAGAACCACTGCAATTGAATTTTGGGCCACGAATTGGTGTAATTAGTAATTAGTTAGATTAGATGATCCTAATCATGGCCCATTCTTTCCTACTGACTCAGTCACTATACATTAGTGCAATTAGTTAGTGGATTTGGACACTTCATTTTTAGCACAAACATATTTTGTAGTTTCTTTTAGAAATTTTCAGAATTAAAACTCTTTCTCTCATTTTCTCTCAACTGTTCTTCATTGTTCTTCATTTTCTTCTTTATTTTTCACTTTTGTTTTCCATTTTGCTGCACTAATTTCATGGGGCTTCCATTGATGATGATCATGGAAGGTTAAACAATCAATCAATCCAAGGATCCAGTCCAAGCAAGGAGAATTTGAGTTCTGGTTTGGTATTTCAATTTCTGTGTGAAAGTTCACTTTCTTCTTCAATCCTCTATTCGATTTTCATGATTATGAATGTGTTTAGGATTAAAAATGGATTAGGTTATGGATTCATTTCCTAATTTTGAATTTTAATCACAGATTATTTAGATGATATTTCAATTAGGTTTGTGGTTTCAATTAATTTAGGGGTTTATTCGATTGAACTGCTTCTAATGAAATTGACTGAACTTTCATAACAAGATCATTATTTGAGGACTATGATAATTCACATTGCTTGGTTTGGTGAATTGGATTGATGTTCTTTAATCTGTTTTACAATACCTTTAATCAATTATGTTAGTTTCTTCAATTGTAGTTTGTGTTTTTACAATTTTTGTGTATCGCATGCAAACTGTTCAATAAAAATCTCCCTATTATTTACTAGTAAATTGAAGTTGGAACCATATTGATCGTGTCTCTGAGTCGACCGAGGTTAATCATGTACTACAGAATTAGTGTAGTTTAATTTTTTTGAAGTGATACGACATCAGATATCTTTGATTAAGAGCATGTATAACGTTTACCAAAAGCCGATTGAGTTGTTATGAGATGCGACTAAATTTGGGGTTGCAAATGTAGGAGCCTCCTTCTTTATAACATTTATTGACATCAATGAAATAATAGATGGTCAGAAATATTTGAACATATCTATACTACAATTGTGGATGATGTAAGTGTTTTTGATTTGAAGGTTTTGTTTTCATTAAGTCATACTTAATATACATGAACATAATATATTTTAATATATTCTTATTCAATGGGAGAAATAGGTTTCTAGATGATTACAGCACATCCTTAGGATATGATGTTGTATATGGATTCCTTGAACCACAATCCATACACAACACAAAGGATAGATGAGACCAATGTCAACAATACATTAAAGCATGGATGATGGAATAAAAAAGAGAGGTCTACCTTGGAGCTTACTTGAATCAATAAAACCTCATTTGTATAAATATATCATATTTTTGTGTGCATCATGTTATTCAGGGCCCATTGGCAACTGGTTGTTCTATGTCCTTGGACCAATGATGTTGTATGGTTTTGTTCGTTGCGTAAAAAGCCTGATACACACATCAAAGATGCAATTAACAAGTTACATGTGTCTCCATGCAAATATCATAAATATAACAACAAAAGATGCTTTTTTACATTCAGTGCAATAAAGACTTTGAAGAATACTTTCGGTGGTAAATCAGAGGCTATGAGTGTGGCTACTATGTAATGCATTGGATGTGGAACATAGTAAGCTGGGGTTTGAAGAATGAATGGACCACAGTATGTTTAGTTGTACATTAATCAGTTTTTTCTTTATTTTTAAGTTTTTTTTTGTTTTTATGATGAACGTCACTAACTTGTTTCCGTTAAATTTGTCTAGTTCTTTGGTGATACATCGGCGTTAGACTTCGAGACCATGAGATCAATACGGAAGAAATGGACAGCATATATGTTAGAAGTTTGGGCGTTATAAATTTATAGACTTCTTGATCATTTGAATTATTTTCCGATCATGTTTAATTGCCTAAACTAGCAACAGTTCTTACTGATTGTTCCATTCTAGATGTCTCTTTTTGTGGTTTCGTTGATGTTTACTTTATTCAAGCATAGATTTGGACTGTAGCTTGTGTTTATGTTTTCCCTTTGAGGTTATAGGATGAGTAAGGATGCATCCATTCTTGATTTGAATTTAAGTATTTCCTTATGTTAACCTACTTGGTCTTAATTAAACACCCTATATGTGTAAGACTCGTGTTGCTACATAAAATGTTTAGTAGTTTGAGTAACTTCTAAATATGAGTTTTTTTTAGCAGTAATATGAGTTATGACTTTATTTTGAAGTTTTCCTACTCCCTCTAGGCATCTGTTTTTGCAACGTTGTACATGACATGTTAAATGTATTTGGTTATACATAATGATATACATAATTCAAATGACATTGCTTTATTGTAGAGCTTTTTGCAATCTGGCCTTTGTGGAAGCATTTATTGAGGAGAACATACACTATTTTCTTGGATAACATCACCAAAAAGGGTGCTGAATTTTATCGTGCTGTTAAGGAGATAATTCAAGTTTTTGAGAAGCCAATAAAAAGATCAAACCTTCATCTCTATGGATGCAGAAGCTGCTTTACCTCCATCTAAATGTTTAATACTCTACTATTCAAATCATGTTAGCAAAGAAGAAAAAATATTTAAGAAAATTTTCTATCATTCGTTTAACCCTTAATACTTGTTTACTGTCCTTCATTATTGCTTGTCTTATTGATTATATTGAATATCAACTGGTGGAAATTGTTTTGAAAGCTAAGGTTGGAGCAGTACTGCTAGCTTTAGTTAATTTATGCATATATGCATTTATTTTTTATCTCACAATGCATTTCAAATGTCAGTGTTACTATTGGTATGGATTGATTGTTTGACAATAATATACTTGTCAAAGGTGTATCATTAGGATGCTATAAAAAAATATGATTTTAATCCAAAAAATAAAAGCCAAAAAAAAAATCCACACATTCAAAGACGATTGTTATCTACAACCGTCCTAGAATTATTTACTTTAAAATAAAATAACAACCATATCTACGACAGTTCCTCCTTTAAAACCGTCGTAGATATGGTCCAAATTTATTTATTATTTTTAAAATTCAAATAATTCTAAGATAGTTAGGGCACAAAACCGTCTTAGAAATATTTTGAACAAATACGATTATATAACCGTTGTCGTAGATGGATACATTCAACGACTGTGGCAACAACGACGATTATAGTAGTGTCTGCATCTATTTTTCTTGAAATTCAACAGTCGTGTTGTTGATTCATTGCCTATTGTTGAAGATAAATGACTAAAATTGTTGTGCCTTAGAAGGTTCTGAGAGGATTTTTAATTACGGCGCTTCTCAAACCGTCTTAGAAGGTTCAATTTCTAAGACGGTTTCTTCAAGAACTATCTTAGAATGTCTTTTTTTTAAAATTTTAAAAACAAAATAGGATTCTAAGACAGCTTTCTCAAAAATCGTCTTAGAATGTAGACTTTTTAAGATGGTTTTTCTCATAACCGTATTAGAATGTCTTTTTTTGAAGGAAAAAAATTAAAAATTGGGAATTCTAAGAGGGTTTATGTCTTTTTTAAAAAAAATTTGAGGATTCTAGGACGGTTTTCCCAAAAACCATCTTAGAATGTAGATTTTCTAAGCGGTTTTTCACATAACTGTCTTAGAATGTCTTCTTTTTAAAAAAAAAAAATTAAAACTTGAGGATTCTAAGATGATTCTCAAGAAAACCGTCTTAGAATATTTTTTTTATAAAAAAATTAAAATCAAATCATTTTCAATGGTGGCCTCAAAGAATTTATCATCACCAGTTCTTTGATATTTCTTTTCGATAAATATCGAACTCGGCTATGAAAAATGACAACATCAGTGTTACATAAAAGAGGATCTTCTCTTCTTTAAATCTACAATTGATTACTCCATAAATATCTGTTTGGTTTGAGGAAATGTTTTGTGAAAATAAAATAGCATTTTTGTAATTCAAAGTGAAAGCAAAAACTGAAAATACAAAATATTTTCTCAAACCAAATGATCCCATTTTGTTGTGGTATTTTTTAAAGACAAAGGGTTCTTTAAAATCAAAAATTGCTTAAAAGTTTTTTAGATAATTGGACAAGTTATTAAAAAAGTAAATTTTAGTACTTTCTAGAAAAGAAACAGTATCTTCTCAAAGAAGCTCTTAAAAATCCATCTCATAGAAATTTTGTTTCAAAACTTATCCAAACACACATGATAATAATAAATGAAAATGAATCAATGCAATAATTTATCTGTAACATAACATAGTTGACAAATCAAAATCATTCCCATCAACATTAAGAAATTAACAAAACAGAAGCAATACCTCCTTCCTGTGAAAAATGCCAGCAGGAAGGGCTGCTGATGCATTTGTTTTATACAACACCTCAGAGAAGTGTTGAGGACAACCAGAACCACTACTTGCAATAACAGGGATACTTACATCATCTGATATCAAGTTAATTAAATCTACATCAAATCCTTTCCCTTGACCTGAAACATTGATAAAAGTAAAAAGAAATTAGAATAAAAGAAAAGAGAAAGTCATTTTTATCCACCTTTGGTGTCCATATATTGCAAATAAGAAAGTCATTTTATTTTATAAAATTCATTGATGATGAAAATGGTTTTGACAATAGTCAAAATTTCAAAAATAATGAACAATTTTTAAAATTAACTAGAAAAACTATTCTTACAAACAAACAACAAAAACTTTATCCCACTAGGTGAGGTCAATTACATGAATTACACAATGCCATTTGGCTTAGTGTTCAAAGAAAAAACCAAACTATTGTTAATGAACAAAAATATAGTGAAATATAGTTAAAGGAAACAAAATTATATTTACCATCGAAATCAATGCAATTAAGTAGTATTTCACCAGCGCCAAGCTCTTCAACTGCTTTTGCTAGTTCATAAGCACCAATCGGCATGCCTTCTCGTCCCCCATTAACCTTACAATAAACATAAGTAATGAGACAAGAAAAAATACTACCGGAAGTAAGAAGTCAAATGACTAACTATCTTCATTCTTTCACATCAAAAGAAATTCCAAGAGATCTATGAATTATAATCTCATGACAACCACTGACTAAAAAAATAGAAGGCTAGATTTACATGGAAAGTGATGATCGTAGTGCCCTTCTAGTATTGAAAATATAACCAGCAACACTAATTACATACAAGTAGAGAGCATCTAATATACCAATGACTTATAGACAGACTTGACAACTCGACAATTACAAGAGTCAAGAGTGCAAGGTCACATTAGTTATGCATATTCCCATAACCAATCTAATAGCTCTGCTCAATAGTAATGCTTATTTTAGCCTCTCTAAAAGTTGTCACTCTAGTACTATCCACTATTTCATGGTAAAATGCTTCAATGCAATGGAAACTAGGTTAAGAGATCCAGTTTAATGGACATGATAAAAAAAATTACGCAAAGAGATAAAATAAACTTCATGTACATTGATACCATGCATGTTCTCCGTTTGGATCTGAAACAACATAAAATGGTTTTTGAATATTTGTAAATTTAATATATTTTAGATAAAAGAGCATCTTCTCTATTTTACATCGTAAAATTTCTATTAGGACTTATTTACTTTAACTAGAAATCGAATTATATAGAAACTAATTACCTTACTGCTTACTTGAGCACATTTCCTCCCCTAACCTCCACCCCCAATACCATAATAGAGTATTGTATACAGCTCAATATGACAAAATACAAACATAAGAAGCCCCTACTTCAATTTCAAACAATTAGTAGGCATAATTCTTTAGGACCACCTTAAAAAGAGGTTTGATCAACCTCTTATTAATTAGACTCTTATTAGAGTAAGAATTTAGTTAATTCAGAGCCATAAAATATAAAATAAAGGTGCATGAATAAGAAGAAAGAGCATACAAGACTATCAACTAATTAGGTTAGTTGATTCCCATATACTCTTGATATCTGCTCCAAGCTGGTCTTCCTAGTCTTTACCTAAATGTGATAGCCATAGAAACATCAGAAGTGACACATATTAGTGCATTTTAATAGAAACAAGCAATGGTTTGAGTTCAATACTCCAGTTCTTAAATATTCTTGTGCAGCATAAACTGCATTACTTCCAATGGAAATCTTATTAGCCAGCCCCGAACCTAAAACATTCAGAAGCAATTTCCAAACTAGAATAGTACCTAAGAATATAATTTATTGGATAAAAAACTTTTGAAAGTTCTGAGGGAACACAATGATAAAACTATTAAGACTTTTAAGTCTAGTTGGAAAGAACATGTTTCATAGAAAAGAAAAAAATTGTCAAAAGCATACCTCATCAGCTCCTTCTTTATAATATTGTCCAGCAAGATCAACTGGCTTGCCAAGATTTCTTACCTAACAATTAAAATATTTTCATAAAATAGTACACTTAATCACTTATAGAATAGGCGACAAAAAAAAAGCTAAAGTCTAGATTGTTCTTGTTTAACTATCTACTACACCTACAAGTAGGTAATATTGTACAGATGTTCAGTGTCTTGGCATATACTCTAGTTGAATTTTGAGCAAACTCAGATACCATAAATATATATAATTAAAAAAATGTATTATAACTAATGCGTCATTCTCTTTTGTATGTTCTTTTGCATCATACTGGTTATTCGTGTTATGGTTATCAATTTCCTTAATCATGTTCATTGACCTTCACATACATGTATATCTATTGTCTATGGTATGTTGTGTTCTTCATTTGTAATGGTTAGTATTTTAGATTTTTCCATCCTACTATGGGCCTTTTCTGGGTTCATCTGATTACCATTTCTATGCATCTTAAATTCAACTTAAAATAAACCAATCAACAAAAACTGGTAAAAGGAATATAAAAGCACTTCACTTTTAGAGATATGAATTTGACTTTGTCATATTTGAGGTACACTTCAAAGAACTCTATTCCATATGGAGAATGTGACAAAGTTTGGGTTGAGTGGACAATTGATCAGGTTTCAACTATAAGTTTGGTCTTTGTTTGGCAAATTAGTTTTGCACTTTAAAGGATATCTATATACAATCCTAAATGATTGGCTAATACATTATTATTCCTTCTTTTTCATAATGTTTATTTCATTTGCATTATTTTCATTTGTCTAACTTTTCCACTTTACAAGTTCATGTGCTTAGGGGCTTCTGTAACACCCCGTAGGCCTCCGGTGCGTTAACATTAATAATATCAGTATAGCGCATAGGTATCATAAAATAATCGTCAGCGGAAGTGAAGAATCGTTTTTCTTGATTCATTATGTATGGAATATCAAACTATGAAATCATAATAATACAGAACACAATACAATCTCATGCTGATCCAGTTTCCCCATTCACATATCAAAACCTGACAACTTAATAATACAGGCAGATAACAGATATAAGACAATTATACTCAGGGTAGAATCACATATCATATATAGCAGGGTTCTGTACATATACATATCAATGTCCATAGTCCACACCACACATACCGTGGTGGTACAAAAGAATATCAGCCCTCCATGAGGGAGTACAGAACTCATCATCAAAATAAAAACAAAAGAGTCATCCAACTTCTATCCTAGTCTCAACTGGGCCTCCTGCCCTGAGACTGCTCTTCTCTTCCAGAAATATCACCTGAAATCATGTAAGCCCCACCCGGGGTGAGATAACATATCTCAGTAAGCTCAGGGTCCTGGGAAATTCCTTCCCACCCTGGCGCACAATTCATAACACAAACATCAGACAAGCATACATATCCATTTAATATCACATCCATGGCAGAGATTCACTCAATGCCGTTTCACATGGCAGAGATTCACTCAATGCCTCAACTATCTGGCAGAGATTCACTCAATGCCTCAGCTCATGG
>CM023941.1:13365890-13387541 GCA_013407115.1 Glycine latifolia | reverse complement strand
TTTTTCTAATCTTAAAAGAAATCAAAATGGTTTTACAAGATGTTATGTTCTCAAAGGCTAAGTTCTTTAAAAAAGCAAATCTTACTGCATTAATCGATTACACAAGAAGTTTAATTGATTAAAGACATCCAAACTTTTCTGGAAAAGCCTTGAAGAATAGTTTAATTGATTACATGATCATTTTAATCGATTACATAGTGTTTTATGAAAAACCATGCATTACTGGAATAATCGATTACCTCCTTACGTAATCAATTATCTTAACTCATTTTGTAATGATGCATTCTGGTTTAATCGATTACCATTTCCAGTAATCGATTAAACAGGCTATTCTTTGTATTTCAGGTTTACTGACTTAATCGATTAATGTACGGATTAATCGATTATTGTGTTCTTGAAACCATTTCTAGAAAGCTGATGAACAGTTTAATTGATTATCTAGTTGTTTTAATCGATTACATATGGCAATTTAATCGATTACACTAGTGGATTAATCGATTATTTTCAGTTAATTCTATTTTTTATAAAGCTTGGTGAGTCTTTTTCTTATAAATAGACATTGAGCGATTTACTCATTACAAGAGTGACTTACCCAAAAGTTTCTGAGTTTTCATAAGTACCCAAAATATTGTTTTACTCAGTGTTCAAACAACATCATCAAGATTTCTGAGTTTTTAGAGAAGATGTTTTAAAGAAAGAAGGTTTTTCAAGAGTGTATTTCTGAGAGATTATTCTTTACAACCGGAAGGGTTTGGTAATCTCATTCTATTTCATATATTCATGCATGGAAGATCTCAGGTTGTGTTTATCTTGAACCTTTCTTTTTAGAAGTTCTGAAAATTTCTGTTGTATTGTGATAAATCATTGTGTTTCTTTTCAAGCAAACTAGGGTAGGGTTCTCTAGGGTTAAGATTCTGAGTAGGGTTCTCATTATCTTGGTGACTTGTATTCTAATAGGGTTTTAGAATCTGTATCTTTGTCTAGTGTTGATAAAGAGGTCACTTGTAAACAGCTTGTAAAAGATTCTTTGATTTAGTAATTACTCTAACCTAGTTTGGGTTGGAAGAACTGGATGTAGCCTCCAAGGTTGAGAGGTGAACCAGTATAATTGCTTTGTGTTCTGTTTAGATTTCTGTATGTTTTATTGCTTGACTTTGTGAAATCAAGTTTTATTATCAAAAAGATATATTTTGTCATTGCTTTCATAACTAAGGTTGATCTTGGGTGAAGAAAGATTTTTGGATTTGAAAAAGGTGAACTTGTGATATGATCCTAAGTTTTAATTCTGCAATTTTTTTCAAAAAGTTTTAAGTTTCTAGTTTGAACCAATTCACCCCCCTCTTGGTTCATTTGCAGTGTATTCATAGTATTTTCATAGGGTTCTCTAGAGGTAAGAACAGAGTAGGGTTCTCTGGGTCTTGATCATTTGAAGTCTATAGGGTTTAGATTCTTGTTTCTTTATCTGGTGTGGATAAAGGTGATCATTGTAAAGTGCTTGTAAAGATTCTTTGATATAGTGAAAACTCTAACTTAGTGTTGGTTGGAAGTGACTGGATGTAGCCTCCAAGGTTGAGAGGTGAACCAATATAAATTGCCTTGTCTTTTATCTTGAATTCTGAATATTTCATTTCTTATCTTTGTGAAATAAAAAATTATCATCAAAGAAAATATTTCTGTCATTACATGCATATCAAGGGTTGATCTTGATTGAAGAAAGATTTCTGGATTTTCAAAAGGTGAACAAGGGATACGATCCAAGAGTTTAATTCCGTAATTTGTTTTAGAAAAATTTTAAATATCAGTTTTGAACCAATTCACCCCTCCCCCCTCTTGGTTTATTTGCAGTATATTCATTGTGTTTTCACTCATAGCCTCCGAATTGAATATGAGTCTAAATTCAATACAAAATACAATTAAAGATAATAATTACAAAGTTACAAAATGTCATCAATCAAATTAAAACATTGATTAAATGGCTTACCTTTACTTCAATCCAGTGATGTGCAAGTAAATGTTTACTTTGGGAGGTTCCTTACAATGGAATCTCTTCAATTCCTTCATAACATTGGTTAAAAGAAACATGCATGTATATAGTAATATCAAAAGATTGATGTGTATCCATACTGAGAATTAGTAGAGTAAAAGTGTGTTACAAGATCAAACTTAACTTGTTAACTACGACTCTGATGTGAATTTCAGGCTTTTTACGCAAGGAATAATACAACAACATTGTTCCTTGGCCAAATAACAAGGAGCTGCAAATGGTCCTGCATTAGAGAATAATAATTAGTGATAATGCAATAATTATTTAAATGAATTATTAGTTAACTTTTAATTCAAGTAAACTCTTGGGTATATTTCTCTTTGTGATTACTTCAGCCATGTTTGAAGGTAAAGTTGTCATTCATCATGTCTATCATTTGCATTGTTTATGGATTGAGACTCAAGGAATCCATACACAAAACCATGATAAAAGTTTATTGACAACTCATTTAGAAACCTATTTTTGTTTAAACAAATGATAATCGTTAATCATATTATAAGTAATTACATAATGAATTAACCTTCAAATAAAATATACTTACATTATCCACAATTGTAATATAGAGATGCTCAAACATTGCTAGCCTAAGATTATTTCATTTACATTTGTAACATCCCAATTTTCTCAGGTTGGGAAGTCCTATGTAGAAATTGTCTATGTTTTTTGATATGTAGTGTAGTAGTAGTATTCTTAGTGTAATCATGCATATCAGACATAGAACCATTATTAGACAGTCAGGTGACTTAGATTTAAGTTTTGTGTCTAAGGAGTGGTTTAGATACATAGAACCCTTAGTCAAACCATTAGTCAAAAAAGTCAACTATAGTTTAGAAAGTCAAAGTAAGGATATTCTTCATTAATGACAATTTAGTCATTAAATTTTTTAGGCCAAGAAGAGATATTTAGACAGATTAATGGAAGTTTAGAACATGTATGTGTCTAGATGTGAGAAACTATTAGTTCAAATGATTAACAAAAAGGAGAATTAATTTATCATTCTCTTTAATTATTTTTAGTTGAGATTAATAAATGAATATATCGCTCTAGAATTAATTTAGAAATTAGAACTAATTAGAGACTAATTGAGAGCTTAAGTCCTTAACTGTAATTAGTTTGAATAAGAGAAAGAGAGGGAAAAACCTAGGGGACACACATGTGGGGGGCCTCTAAACCTAACTCTCCCTCTATAAAAGAGAAAGTAAACGCCCCCTTGTTGTGTGTTGGCTATCCAAGGAGAGAGAGGGAGTTCTTTTCTTTTTCTTTGTTCTCTTCCTCTATTTTTGGAAGCTTAAGTCCTTGGAGGTGTAGCTGACTCCCTCTTCTCATGCTCATATCTATTTTCTTTTTCTCTTGAAGCTTGAATGCTTATCTCCTTCTATTTCATTCTCCATTTTCATGACTAGGAAGGATTCAAGTTTCTAGCTCAACCCCCACTCCTTTTTTTTCTTCATTGAGTCAACAAATACGTAAGGGAGGAGTATTTCAATTCTGAGGACCCATACTATGTTGCTAGGCACTAGACCTTCATTATGATGATTTTCTATGTTTAACACCAATCTCGTAACTGTGATACTATGAATTATGTAAATTGAATTTGTGAATTCTGGGTTCAAATTAGAGTTCTTTGACCCTAAAAACCTAGGAAATCTACATGATATGTCTTATTTGGATTTGTGTAGCCCTGGAAAATAATTTTCAAGTTAGGGCAATATATATGATTTTCATGCTCTGTTTTCGTAGCTTTTAAATTTGGAATTGGAATATATTGATATGGACATCAAAAGTGAACTTATTAGGTCCAAGAACCCAGGTTTAGACATAAAATACACCCCATTTGAGTTAGTATACCAAATAGAACCATGATTTCATGTTTTATGCTCTTTTGGTAAATCCTGCACTATTTTGAATGAAGTATGCATATGGGCTTCTTTTTTGTAGATTTTGACCATGGAATTTGAAAACACAATGAACACACACAATAACCAAGAGGGGGGGTGAGTTGATTAATACTTGGCCTTTTAAAATTCTTTAAGAATTAGAGTAATAGGATCTTATTACAAATAAACCAAGAATGCTTCAATCAATCAAACGACTCAACTCAAGAAAACAATTACAAAAACCTTCACTTGGTTATCATAGGGACTTGAGCTACTCAGTTATTCCAGATAAAAGTTAACAGTTCAATAGTTATGTACAACAAATATAATCGAAATTTGATGGTTTACGGAAATAACGGATTAGTGCATCGGAAATACGAAAATTACGAAAAGAAATAAAATGAATTTAATTAATTCAAGAGAACGTAGGATTAAGTTTCATAATTCATACCCTCAATATCCAATTAACATTAATACATGTGAATCATTCTCTAACATTACTGATGCACACATTAATTCACCCCGAATCGATCCCTCACACTCGAGAATCCTAAGGATATTTACCAAATATCAATCCCTTGCATATGAAGTAAATAACTCAGCATTACAATCATCATCTCGTGCTATTTGTAATCAAAATGTTATGCTCTATTCCAAGCAACGTAATGTAAAGAGTAAAATCATTCAATTCAAATCCTAAGAGCACTTTCTAGTTAAACTTAGAATCCAATTTTCATGAAACTAGTGATCAAGTAAAATCAAGCATTACAAACAAATGAAATCGCCAATAATAAGTAGAAAAGATTCATACATATATCAAATATCGAAAGAGATATATATGGGTACAAAGATTACATCCAATCATTGGGAGAAACTAACTTATCATTGTGTAGAGCACAAGATAAACAGAAGACATGATGAAGGAAGCGAATCACGATCCTTTCCGGCAGAGTTTCCTTTTCTTTCCTTACTTCTCTCACCTTCCTCTACGTTTTTATGGTGTTCCTCACGTTCTAGCCTTTTTATGGCTTCCTTTGCATGACTATTTATAGGAAATGGTAGAGGAGGTCAGGTGAACTCGCCCAGGTGAGCTATTACTTAAGGCTGAAGAAAGGGTAACTCGCCCAGGCGAGCTGATTGCTAGCGTGGGTGAATTTGATTTCCAGAATTTTCTTATTTTAACCTTTTTGCCCTCTCCTTTTTTGGTTGTTTTGGATGCCATGGATACCTATCGAAACATCAAAATTGAATGGATGAATCTTTCAAATTTGAACAACAACATTTATATACGTACAAAATACAAAACAACTAGGATTAGGACAAGTTTATAAGAGAATTTAGTGAAATCAAAAGATAAGTGCCTACATTATAATTCTGAAAATAACTAAAATATGCACTTATCAATGAGTTAGTGTAACAACCTACCTCGTCGCTACGATATCACTAACTCTAATAATGTAATTTCAAATTTTAATGAAAACTCCATTAATTTGATTATGAAAATGAGAGTAAATTTTTCACGATACTATATTCACCTGACATCGCACAAATACATAAATAAATAAATATACATATATTTAAATTGAACCATTACATGTCATTCACATGTCAGATCTTAATTTAGTTTTTACATGTATTTACGCCTAGAATTTACATGCCCAATCAAAAAGGAATCAAGGAACCAACTAAAACAAAGAAAAGAGTTGATAACAAAACACAACTCTTCCAAAAAAAAAATGAACTCCAACGTTTTCACGTCGGCTTGGCGGCTCCAACAAAAAGGATCTCCCTCCAAGGTCACCTACTACTGCTCATCTGCTCCCAAGAATAAAGGTTCGCGATCATCACAGGTTCCAACCACACTATACAAAAATTGCAAGGTTGAGTTTATTATACAAAAATCAATAAACACTAAACAATAGTAATTAGCAAGAAGACAATGATGATAACCACAATCATTCTCAGTAATCAACCAGTTCAACACACACTCAAAAAACTAGTCATCAACTTTTTCCACAATTCAAATCACCTACTGCATGCACCTGACTCAACTCTCAAAATGCAATGTTGTACCATTCTCATGGAAATAGCCTTTCTTAGGAAAATGATTCGGTAGTTTATCAGGGTCATCCTATCGTGCACTGTCCATTCCCCCCCATGGTGATCAACCATAGTCACAAGGGAATTCCAAACCGAGTTACCCCTTAGTACCTATGTTTTTATCCCATAAAACCCAAAGGTACACACTGCCTTCATTCTATTTCCATCCATGCAATTATGAAGTATGAAACATGGGAACCATCAATGCACTGATTGTGGATAGGGACCAACCCTTCCTCTCAAGGATATCCAGTCATGCACCCCCCATGTATATACATAACATACAACCATGGACCCATCAATACATTGACCGTGGATAAGGACCAACCCTTCCATGCGGGGATATCCAGTCATGCACCCCCATGTGTATCTACAACATACAAAGACATTGTCAACATCAACATTATCTCTCATCAATGTCATTATCAACATCAACTATATTATCTCATTTCAACATCATCAACCATATCAACATTATCTCATTTCAACATTATCAACCACATCAACATTACCTCATTTCAGCATCATCAACCACATCAACATTACCTCATTTCAACATCATCAACCATATCAATAGCATCTAAATTTCAATATCATGAACAACATCAATATCATCTAAATCATTCACAATCCATATTACCATGAGACTAGTAATTTAGCAAAATTCTAAATTAAAAAAGATGACTACAATATATAAAAACACACTCTTATGCGCATTTAAAAATTTAATTAAATAGGAGAACATATTATAAAATTTTGGGCAGAGTCTCCTCTGTAATTAAGACTTTCCCAAAAATCTAATCATTACAACGACATCATTCATAGTTTTATCCATCAATAACAAATTCATCGCATCCCATTAGTTAAAAACACAGTTTTTCTTGAAAACCAACACACAATAGGGATAAACATACATCAATAATAAATATATCGCATCCCATTAGTTTAAAACATAATTTTTCTTGAAAACCAGCACACAATAGGGACATACATACATCACCATAATTGGGTTCCCTAACCCCAACTATGGTATCAAAAGCTATAAACAAACAATAAACTCCCTTCACCTAGCTATAAATTCTCCCATTAGCTCCTCACGGTGTTGTTTTCAGATCCCTCAAATTCGAGTGCTTTGGCCCAAACGAATAGCTCTATATACCAAATCAAAGATAATTTAGTATAGATTTCAAAGACAAAGTCAATATTAACATTTGGGGTCAAATACCCACTCAAATTTAAAAGGGGCTAAAATGGTGTTTTGGGAGTCCACATCAAAGAGACATCATTTTGAAATTCTGATCACAACAATGTGAGCGGGGCTCGACGAAGGTCACAAAGATGACCTCAATTTTATAAAAAGGAAACTTTTACAATGTATCATTTTAAAAGGTTTTCAAAAGAAGTGTAAAAACACCTAATAACGGTACCCAAATCGCAAGAGATACTAAGAGAGGCTTAAACTAACTAAGAGAAGACAAGGAAATCATGGTTACCTCAAAGAAACCAAGGAAGGAAGATTGGAGGCTCCGTTCTCTACTGAATCCTCAAGTTGAGCCTTGAATATTCCACTCCAATTAAAGTGTTCCTCTTCATGTGGTGGTCCGATGGCAAGCAGCGGTGGCTCTTGGTGGTCATCGGTGGTGGAAAAGGAGGTTCTAGGGTTTGGGTGAGAGATTAGAGAGAGAGAGGTGAAAAATGCATTTTGTATGCTACTGGACGTATCTCTAATCTGCAGGTCTCTCTCAATGCACCCTGTCTCACTCAGTGCACCCTATCTTGCTCAGCCAAATTTCCTCTCTGCCTAGGAATTGCGCATAATGCACCGGTCACGCTTAGTGCGGCATCAAACGTAGTTATTTTGTAGATCCAAACGGTCAACATTTGAAGAGATGGGTTGGAAACCTATTATCAAAATTTGACGGTGATCCAACGGTTAAAAAATCCAAGATCATGGTTTTAATAAAATAGGTTTTGGGTCAAACTATCAATCACACATTTTAAATATAGATCAAATAAACATCACATAACTTAACATCCACACCAAGCAATTCAACAAGGATAATTTACACAACAATTTAACTAATATAAACTTATCAAATAATCAAATAACATAACAAATACATCAAACATCTAGTTTCAATTATCAAAATTTCAGGGCATTACAGTTAAATTCATCACAAATAACATTAACTGATTCTTCCATGCATAATGTTCTTTTACTGAAGACTCCTTATGAATATCCATCAAATTTTCCAAGTGACTCCTCTTAAGTGAGAAATATTTGGCTTTTTACCTTTGAACAATTCATAAGGAGTTTTCTTTAAAATAGGCCTTATGAGTAATCTATTCAAAGTATAGCAAACTATACTCACAGCATCAGCCCAAAAATGTTTAGGCAAATTTGTCTCATTAAGAAGAGTTCTAGCTCCTTCTTCAAGGGATCTATTTTTCCTCTCCACAACACCATTTTGCTGAGGTGTTCTTGGAGATGAAAAATTGTGGTTGATTCCATTTTCTTCACAAAACTGGTCAAAATGAAATGCTCTCCTTCAAACATCGGAGGACGATTGAGGGAGGCACCCTCCTTGAAGGTAATTTGTATGGTATTCATTTTCTTTTTTAAAAAATATAGTGATATTGAATAACACCCAAGAACTTGTTCTTGATACCAATTGAAAACACAATGAACATACACAATAACCAAGAAGGGGGTGAATTGGTTAATACTTGGCCTTTCAAAAATCTTTAAGAATTAGAGTAATAGGATCTTATCATAAATAAACCAAGAATGTTTCAATCAATCAAACTACTCAACTCAAGAAAACAATTACAAAAACCTTCACTTGTTGACTAATAAAAACTTCGTCAAAGAATCAAATATTAAGATAGCTAGATAAGATTAAAGAATGTAATCAACACAAATAAATATATTGGTTCACCCCTCAACAAGAGAGGCTACATCCAGTTTCTTCTAACCAAACCTTGGCTAGAGTTCCACTATCAACAAAAATCTATTTTTTGCAAGCTTACAAAAGATCACCCTTTATCAACCCTAGATAAAGAACTGAAATCTAAACACCCTTTAGACTTCTAATGGTCAAGACATAGAGAAACCCTTCTCTACTCTTCCCTCCAGAGAACCCTACTCTAGACAAGCTTTAAAGAACCTTTTTGTAATAGCAACTTACAATCTGAAATGTAAAAATGAATTACAACTAGAGTTTAGAGGATAGATACAACCTTATGATCCAAAGAATGAAAATGCATGTGTTTACCAATCTGGAATCAGGTTGAAAGAAAGCAAATTTCAGACCAAGCTCTCCAAGAAACTCTTTTGAAATCTTGTCCAAAAAGAATTCTACCAATGATGCATGAAGATCTTGAGTTGTAGGACAAGAGCTTTGAGACTCAGTGTATCTTTTCTAAACTTGATTGAGTATTTTTAATTTAATATTTTTCTATTCTTCTTAGTTTATTTGAATTTTGTTGGACTTTTATTTTCCCATTCTAATTCAGTTTTTGCCTTATGCAAACAAGTGGGCTTAATTGATAATTATTGTTTATTTTCGGAGTTTTTGCTTACTTGACCTATCTTTCTTGTGCAAGACCTAGAGAGCTCTACAGAACACCAAATGGTGCATATGAGTAGTCCTTGGAAAGATAAGGAAAAGATCTACAATTTTGTTAACAAGCCGAGGCCAATTCTATCATTTTAAGGGTAATTTTAGGCTTCGAAGTCAGGACCACTGCACTTGAATTTTGGGCTACAAAATTGGTGTAATTAGTAGTTAGTTAGATTAGTTGGGCTTAATTATGGCCCACCCTTTCCTACTGACTCAATCACCATATTTTAGTGATTTTAGTTATTTGGATGGACACACTTCATTTTGGCAAAAACATATTTTGTAGTGACTTTTAGAAGTTTTTATAATTATAACCCTTTCTCTTATTTTCTCTCAATTGTTCTTCATTGTTCTTCACTGTTCTTCATTTTCATTTCTGTTCTTCCATTTTCTTGCACTAATTTCGTGGGGCTTTCATTGATGATGATCATGGAAGGCTAAACAATCAATCAATCCAAGGATCCAACCAAAGCAAGGAGAATTTGAGTTCTGGTTTGGTATTTCAAATTCTGTGTGAATGTTCACTTTCTTCTTCAATCCTCTATTCAATTTTCATGATTATGAATGTGGTTAGGATTTAAAATAGATTAGGTTATGGATTCATTTCCTAATTTCGAATTTTAATCACAGATTATTTGGATAATATTTCAATTAGGTTTGTGGTTTCAATTAATTTAAGAGTTAATTCAATTGAACTGCTTCTAATGAAATTGAATGAACTTTCATAACAAGATCATTATCTGAGAACTATGATAATTCGCATTGCTTGGTTTGGTGAATTGGATTGATGCTTTTTAATCTGTTTTAGAATACCTATTATCAATTCTATTAGTTTCTATTTTGCTACGTTTTTATGCAATTTTCGTTTATCGCATGCAAACTGTTCGATAAAAATCCCCCTATTACTTACTAGTGAATTCAAGTTGGAACCATATTGATTGTGTCTCTGAGTCGACCTAGCTTAATCCTATGCTACAGAATTAGCATAGTTTAATTGTTTTGAAGCGATATGACATCGGTTATCAAAACTCAAAAGGTTTTTTGAGAGCAATGAAAAAATTTCGAAGTGTTATGTTCTGTGCAAATCAAAGGACCCAACAAATTTTTATAGAAAACTGTTGTAATTGAATTTAATCGATTAAATTGTCCATGTAATCGATTATTTACACTTAGATAATCGATTAAAGTGTTCTTGAGCTTTCTAGAAAAGATACATGAACAAAGTAATCGATTAATTCGTCATGTAATCGATTACTACAGGGATTCTTATTTTCAAAAAATGTGCTTAGTAATCGATTACAGATAAATGATGATCAATTAACACAATCAGGACTGGTTCTGTATTTACACAGTGTAATCGATTACTTAATGCTTGTAATCGATTATTTTGTTCTTCATGGCTCAAGTAATAGATTACCAAATTCTGGTAATCTATTAAGTCAGTGTAAAAAGTGGTTTTTCAAAACTTAATCATGAGTACTTGGCTTCTTTATGCAAACATGAAAATCTTAAGCTTTTTCACAAGACATGTTACTTGATAAAAACCATGTATGCATGCCAATGAATGATGTTTATGCAATGCAAGGGATCATAGGAAGAAACTCTTAAACAACTAACAAATTACATATGCCTTCAATTGAATCGCATGTAAAAAGCTAAAACTTGTCTAAGTCAAAGAGCCTCCTCATCTTGATCCTCTTCAAGCTCCCCCTGTGTCTAAAAGAATTGAGTTCCTCATGTTTAAAAACACAAGGTTTGATAAAAAAAATTGCGTGGAATGGATTTCTACAACTCTTGGAATTTAGGAAACAAGTTTGTGAACTTTAGAGGCCAAGTGCAGGGCATTTTTAAAATCTGACCAAATGAGACTGAAATTGGAGGATTTTGAATCCAAAATTGAATTCCTTACATCCAAAAACCTTGAGAAAAATATATGGTTTGACTCCATTGGATTTTCTACATCAATGGGAATGTTGTTTTTAAAATCGGATGATTAGGCATAATTTCAAATGAAAAAGTGTTTGTATGTATATAACTGTATGGAAATTATGGTATAACTTACGAATTTACTTACTTTCTTTGATTGAGAATAAGTATGTGGAATTTTTATGATTAAATTTGTAAGACCAAGTGAGTGACCACTTGACAAAGCATGTTGCATGATATGGATTATTATGATATTGATATTGAATTGTTGGACTTTGGGATTGGGTATAGGGGTGTCCCACCCTTGTTTTTTTTTTGGATTGATAGTAATTGATGTACAAGTGGTAATGTCCACTTAAGGGGCCATGTTGATAATGAACCTAGAGAGGCAAGAGGATTAACTCCTTTCATCTCCTATTATGTTTGTGTGTGCACAATGAGGATACCTGTAGTCGGGGACTTCATGAGGATCGATGCTTATTACAAGGAAAGGACAAAAATTGAGGTGCATAATTGTGTTAGAATTAGAGACAAAATGTTGTATCAGGAGGGGGCATTACCCTTAACTTAGTAGGAATACATCCTCTAATGTCTAGTCACAAGTACCAACACAACTGTCATTCATATTGATCATCATGAAGAATGAGTGAGGATTCATTAAGTGAGGATGGATGACATATAGTAGGTACACTAGTAGACAATTTGAACACTTTAAAGGAACCTGGGGGAAATGTTGAGTGGTGATAACCCGACTAAAGGAATTATTCCCGGTTAGTGTGGGGGACTCAAAGGTCACACTTGTCATTCCTGACTAGAGCGGAACTGTATCCATGGTTGATGGGATCATTGTGTCCTATACCAGCATGTTGCGTGTCCTCCCAATCACATCCACATGTTACATAAGATCATGAAGGCCTGGGAGGCTTAGTGGCAGTGTTGTGCCCAAGATAGTAACAATGTGAGAGTAGAATGCGGAGTAGGACGTTGTGAGTTATGTTTTCTAGTCAAGCACACGTGGTGGTTGTTAGGTTATGTGTGGGACATAACACCCGTGTTTGTGGTTCCAAAAGGGATGGAGTACTCACCTCTTCACCAAATTTTTTAGGTCCAGATTATAAGCATAAGGACAGATCTTGACTAATGGGTTAGCATCTTTGAGTGTGAAAGGATCCCTTTGATAGTTCTTCAACGGGTTCTCATTGGTGGGCTCACTCTCGTTTGGCATGTACCTTTTTTATGGCACGATAATTCTGTAAGACTTGGATAGATGAATGCTCTCAGCCTTAGGTTTTTCACTTTGGTGTATTGATTTGAATAGACCTAGGTTTCAGGAACTTTTATATGTGTTCAATCATTTTACTTACTTACTATTTACCTTTGATACATATATACTTATGTTTGGTGACCATGTATATACACGCACACACAGACACGATGTTATTTCAAAGACTTAAGGTGTCATACTTGAAGTTTAACTATTTATTATGTAAATAAACTTGTGACTTTAAATGAAACAACATTTTGTAAATATGTAAGTTGCATACGATTTTGAAAATAGACTGCTTTCTCTTTAAGTTTATAGCTTCATTAAAAAGAAAGGGGTCGATGAGTGTTAGACTATTGGTAAGCGTACCAATGTCGTTGCATGTTACATAATTTATAAAGAGATCGTCTCCATAGGAACTTGAGCTACTCAGTTATTCCAAATAAAAGTAATAGTTTAATAGTTATGCACAATAAAGTTGATTGGAATATCGGGGGTTTGTGAAAATAATAAAATTATGAAATTAAAGAAAATACGAAAATAACAACTTTAGTGCGTCACAAATATGGATAATTACGAAAACAATTAAAGCGAATTTAATTAATTCAAGAAAAAAGTAGGATTGAATTTCATCGTTCATACCCTCAGTATCCAATTAACATTAACACATATGGATAATTTTCTAACATTGTTGATGTACACATTAATTCACCCCAAATCGATCCCTCACAATCGAGAATTCTAAGGCTATTTACTGAATATTAATCCCTCGCATATGAAATAAATATCCCAGCATTACAATCATAATCTCGTGCTATTCGCAGTCAAAACGTTATGCTCTATTCTTAGAAACGTAACGTAAAGAGTAAAATCATTCAGTTCAAATTCTAAGAGCACTTTCCAGTCAAACTTAGAATCCAATTTCATGAAACTAGTGATAAAGTAGAATCAAACATTACGAACATAATGAATTGGAAGTAATGAGTAGAAAAGGTTTATACATACATACATATATATATATATATATATATATATATATATATATTCAAATATGAAAAAAGATACATAAAATTATGAAGATTACATCCAATCCTTTAGAGAAACTAGCTAATCATTGTGTAGAGCACAAGCTCAACAGAATATATGATGAAGGATGTAACGACCTAATTTATTTCTAGATAATTTTTATTACTATTTCCTTTTAAAGAACGTGTATTAGTAAAAAGTCTAAAATGTATAAATTATAGAAGTTGTTAAACTAATATATATTATATGTAGCCACAGTCCTTGTTACAAAAGTCCTTCTTATCAGTTACCAAGTTTTTAATACAACATAACACTAGAACATAAACTACTAAGAAACTCCTTAGTCATCCTAGTTATGGTCCTTATTTATTTACATACACCTACAACCCATTTCTTTATTTCAGAAGTTTCCTCCGAGGCTCTCTTCATCACTAACCAAATTAATTGGCTCCATTGGTGGGTCGGGATATGCAGGAGCAAATTGTAGAAAAGGGTCATTCGAGTTGAAAAGACCATTAAGGACAGAAATTGGGAAATGTGTTTCAAAGTAAATATATACACGAATGATTGGGTGCATAGTTACAACATAGCAGTTCCTTTGTTCATATATAAACCAACCCAAGTCTAACGCATCAAGGAAAATGATTATTGAAGCCATCTAAAAAAAATGAAACAAAACTAGTGAGAAATAAAATTTCTCAGTAGGAAAACTAAACCACCAACACATTAGTACGTTAGTAAATCATCAATATATTCAAATGAATTCATACAATAAATAATTATGCAAACTACATGTATGCAGGAAATGAATTTTCCCAGGGTGCACATGGCCTCTACATATCATATTGTATGTAACTACACCTTGTATTGGATGTAGAAATGTTGTGGCCGTCTTAGGCTAGTCATGCATGTCATTCCATGTATTTGCACCTAGTCCCTACATCTCGTACTGGATGTAGTATCAGATTTTGTTTCACAAATCTCGTATTGGACTCGGAAACATGAATCAACATATCATCACATCAAATCCATCATTTTCATCAATAATAAAATTCATGAGCAATTACATACAACCTCATGGAAAATATTTCCATCATAACATCATACGTACCAAAAGTATGGTTAAACTACCATACCTTATTCAAGAAAAATCATACCAACTTAGGCATGACAATTGAATACCCTCAAGCTACAAAAAAATAATGTTAGAATCTAACTAATAAACCACAATATATCTTTCAAATAATTACTAATTCCTTTAAACCTTCTCAAGAAAAATTAGAACTTAGTCTATATATTAATCTCCTTTCACCTACCACCCTACTACTTAATCCTCAAAGTTGAATCACTTAAGTATTTGAACCATTTATCTAGAAACCATTCAACCTCTACTTCTCAAAATTAATTCAAAATCAGTCCCACAACATAAATATAAATAAGCAATCCAAATGCCATCAAAATCCATTCCAAAGATCATCAAATGCAATTCCAAATATCACTAATATTTCAGCATATAAATCATCAATCTATCCTATTGTTAAATCCACATTATCACATCATAAAATAACCTTCAATGCTATGAAATTCCAGCCTAAATAATCAACCATAAATCTGCACAGTAAAACATATAGGTTAGTCCAAATAAATTCATAACTAGAGATTGAAGCCTAGCCTACCTCAAGAGAATTTGGTTTTGAAATGGAATGGATTAAGGGGCTGTCCCTCTTGGAAATTCTCTAAAGAGTGAAGTCTTGAAAAAATAAAATTTGATAGATAAAGTGGTAGAAGAGAGGTCACATATAGGAGCAAGCAAAGGAGGTAAAAAGGAAAAGCTTGGCAAGGAGCAAATAAGTGGCTGTGGAGTGTATTTTGGGCCAGCAAGCTATATGTGCAAAAAAATTTGAACATCAAAGTTATTTATACTATTTTAATTGGTTCAGTTTTAAGTGATTTGGTTGGATTATAATTGATTTAGAAGTTATTTTAGTTAAAACTTAACTAGGTAATCATTACCGTAGAAGATATTAATACTTAAACCTTATCTTGACTTGATTTTCTTGGTCAAGATTCTCTTAATTATGGACTTTGGGGCAGCTGGCCTTCTACGTGGCTTTTGGCTGAGCAAGGGAATGCATTTGCTTGGCTTAGATGAATTCACATGCACATAAAAACATTATTTAATCTTTTCACTTCAGCCAACAAAAATTTTACAATAGCCTATGCTTCAAGCTTTGCCTTTAGCTTATTATTTTGGTGCATGCTTTGTCTTATTGAGGACTCTTGTGCATGTGGAATGATCTTGGCCTGAGGCAACCTTTTGATTGGTCACCTATTGGCAGAAGCTTGTATTCTTTGGCCAAAATTCTAGAAGTTACATGTGGTCAAGTCAAAATTTGTTCCAAATAGCTAGAAACACTTAACCTGAGGTGGTTTGTTCTTAGTATATTCTGTAGCAATCTACTAGTCCAAAAATTCTCATCTTTTAGTATGTTAAATTAAACTTCCTAAGCTTTCTAACAAGGTATCACATGCCTTACTTGGATTTTTAAAACTCTAGCTATAGCATTTTTAAACTAGATTCCAAAGCTACCAGCGAGTTCAAAGTAGGACACTAACATCGCTTAGTGTTCTTGTTACTGCAAGCAGTACACATTCTAGATTTATCTAATTTTAATAATAAATAAGAGAGATGTAAATTTTTTAATACAGGTGGCAAAAACTATTTTTGAGTGAGGACAGTTTTGAAAAGCTTGTGGTAAAATAAATTTTATCCTACTATTCTTGTATCAAACTATCATCATTTATCCATAATTAATTTAAACAAGACTATTAACTCAAGATATAATTTTTAGGATGTTAGAAAGGAAGTGATCCATGGTCTTTTTCTGCAAGATTTTTTGCCCCATTTCTTTCATTTCTCACTCTACTTATTCATTCTCCTCTTGTTTCTTTTGTTCTCTCTCTACTGGTCTACTAGATCTCCCTTGCATGGATTTTTATACAAATTTGGTCCAAAAGGTGCTAGACTAACTCGCCCAGGCAAGCTGAACTCACCCAGGTGAGTTGGTTACTTCTAGTTGAAGTAAGGTAGCTTGCCCAAGTGAGTTGTAGCTCGCCCAGGCGTTTTGGTTTCTGTAGGAACAAGTAATCCCATTAGCCTAGGCGAGTTGAATGCTAGCATGGGTGAATTTCACTCTAGAAACTTGTAAAATTAACCATTTTGCCCTTCATCTTGGCTTGGTTTCTGGATCCAACAAATACCTATTGAAACATCATAATTACATGGATGAATCTTCCAAATTTAAACAACAACATTTATAAATATACAAAATATAAAACAACTAGAATTAAGGGGAGTTTATAAAACTATTGAAATCAAAAGATAAGTGCTAGCATTATAATCCTGAAAATAACTAAAATATGACACCTATCAACTCCCCTTAACCTAGAATCTTGCTTGTCCTCAAGCAAAGTAAAGAAATAAAACTACGAATAATAGAAGTTTAATTAAACATGCTCCAATACTTTATACACCAAAAACTATGAACATGATTTGTAAAATATCAAGCTCCAAAGTGATCGGAACAACATTTTCAAACACTTAACAATGAGAAACGAAGACACAAAAGATGAAATTTGCAAAACCAAATGAGATTATGGTCAATTCACATTTTATCTCTAAAGAACATCAGAGAAAAAACTTGATTGACTCAAACAAAGGAAAACCTTTCAAAGTTGTTTAATTCTCCCACAAGCAAGTGTTTCGTCTTAATTCCAACACTGATATGTCATAGATCAATTTTACAGTTCATTACCCATCAAATCAAATATGAAGTACATAATCATCATGGATCACAGTTAAGGAAATCTTGGTTTTTTTGGATATTCAAAAATATCTTGAGAATAGGAGAGCAAACATAAAAACAAGCTATCATCACTTCCTATCTCTTCCCTTTTCTACCAAGTTATCAATATTTCCTATATCAACATCCTAATCACCCTACTTATAGATTTTTACTTATAGATTTTACAGTAACTCTGTACAATTTAGGACATACTGTACATAATTCATTTATTTATTTATTTACAAATAACTTGTTTCCTTTTTCTTTTTCTTTTCTTATTTTGCTTTTTGTTTTACTATTCTTTCTTTTCTTTTCTATACAAAATTGAATTCACATGAATAGCCACATTTAAAACAAAGTATTTACATCACATTAGCTACCAAATTGATGGACTCCAAAATTGAATCAAGTCCTGTTTGCCCTGATCTTCTTTGCAATGGAACTCAATCTTCAATTCACTTCAAAACAGAGCATGTAACCCTTCCCTAGAATGAGGCTGTTTATGTTTTTCTAAATTCAGAAATGGATTATGGAAGAAGAATAGAAATGGATTTGGATTGACACCATGGAATAGGAATTCCAATAAGTCTTGCAAGAATCACCACAATAGCTCAGAAGCCATTGATAAGAAACAAGAAGTTCTTGACTAAGAACAAAGGGAGAAAACTCTCACCAACAATTCAACAATTATATTAATCATCCAAAGATTGAATATCCTTTTTACATGCAGTTTGGGACCTTATATAGGCCACGAATTATTAAGCTAATTAACCCTAAATGACATGTAAATGTAAGCTAAAATGAAGCCCAAAACGTAGCTTGTAGGACAAGCTTTACATAAGTGACCTTTGGCTTCCAAAACTGTGCAGTAACTATCTAGAACTGATATAATTGATTACTTCATTATGGTAATCGATTAAATCAGGCAAAACTGAAATAATCGATTATTTCAACGAAATAATCGATTACGGCAGAACGTCCAAGATTCTTGCTTGCTTCTCAATAATTGATTATTCGATGAAATAATCGATTACGGCAGAAAGTCTATGATTCCTGATTGCTTCTAAACATCCTGTAATCGATTACCAAACCCAAATAATCGATCAAAGCAGTAACTACTTATTTACAAATGTTTTATTGAATTTCTCTCAACAAGTACTAGAATTTATTGAACTAAAGTGGACTTGAGACACCAAAATCCAGCTCTTGTAGTCCTTGATAAGGTTTGTAACTTCATGCTTGCCCAAGTTGGCTTGAATATGGTCTTGAAGTGCTTGAGTCCTAGCTCTTGTCATTGGTCCTATGAAGCTCACCAAAGGAAATGCTTCAAGCTCCCCTTCTAGACCTTTGGCTTGACTTGGACCTCCATCACAAATGATAGAAGTTCCCAACAGAAACCCATTTGCTCTCCTAACCTAAGGTAAGGTAGGAAAGTTTTATGCTAGGTTAGTGTTCCAACAAAATATCAAATGTTTGGCTCAAAGGGCTAGCAAACTGTAAACTAGTATATATTGGGATAGCTTTTTGGCCAGTGGCTTAAAATGTACAAAAAAGAAAGAAGGCCTAAATCATATCCATGCATCTTATGTTATGACAATTAGAAATTCATGCAAAATAAATTGCAGAACATATCTATGAGGACACTCAATGCAAATTATGTGGTTACACACAGTCACTAAATCTTAAGGTCTGTTTCCTTGTTCAAATCAAATTAGTGTTTCAAAAGTTTTTCTTTATCAAGTCCATGCGAAAACATTTGACTTCATTTGGTATTTTGGAAAGCAATTCATTGTTTTTCATTCTTAAAGTTTCCAAAAATCATTTGTTGTGTTCTTATCCAATTCAAAAGCAAGTTTCAAAAATACTATCTGTTAATTCTTTCCAAAACATGTTGTGTCCAAGAAAAATTTTCTCTCTAAGTCCCAAAAAGAGTTATATATACTAAAAATCCAAAATAGTAAATAAGGAAACAAAGTGCTCAAGTTTAAATTACAAAGCAGTAAAGAAACATAAAGACTATGTCACAAATTTTTAAAGATCATGGCTGAGGAGCTCAATCTCTTCAAATGAGATAATCAACATGATCTGCCATATCTTCATCCTCATCTAATCTCTTGCTCCTCCTTGAAAAATAGGCATGTCCTCAGGCCATGCAATGAGAGCTCTAATAAAACAAATGATATATTCAAAAACATAAGACATAAAATTCAAAATTAAAGTTCAAAAATATAATTCCTAAACATAAGACATAAAATTCAGATAACACAAATTAAGAAAAAGTTTAGAAACACTGGGTTGCCTCCCAGGAGCGCTTCTTCAACGTCTTTTTAGTTGGACGCCCTTGTTATGTCTCAGGCTTCCAACAATTGGACAATAGTGGTGAGCCAATGACTTCTATGTTTTCCTTCAAAATTTTCATCAGTTTCTTTTCTTCTTCAAAATGACTTGAATTACTATTAACTGGTTTCTGTGAATCACATGTAAGAAAAACATATTTAAAATATGGAGGTATTGCTTTCACCTCCATTTTTTATTCTTGATTCTTCTTTTCCTCTGACAAATTTTCAAAGCAAGACTGTTGGTAAGGAATTTCCTTGAAACCATCTAGCTATTGGAGATAATCTAAACTCTCATTTTCTTTACATTCACTCATCTCCTCAAATGCTTCAGTCAATGTTTTCTCAGAACAATCTTTTCTTTCAATCAACCTCTTGGAGTCAGAAATTACTTCATCCAAGACATCCACTCTAAAACACTCCCTTGGTTCCTTTGGGTTAACCTGTGTGTTTATTGAAAAAGGTCCACTTCTATAATCACACAGTTGTTTTGCAAGTTGTCCAACCTGAACTTTAAGATTATCAATGGAAGCCTCAATGTTTTCTGATTTGTGATGGACATCTGCATAAACTGAGTTAGAGTATCTTCCATTTTTTACATTCTATCAAGCTGAGCTTGTTGTTGATGTGGTGGTGGGCCCCTATTTGAAGATGTAACATCCTCAAAATTATATCTTGAATTTATAATTATAATTGAATTGTGGAAGTGTGATAATACTTGGATATTTTTGGTTAGAATGTAAATTACAAAAATACCCTTGGATATTTTGGAAATGACAAAAATACCCCTAAGATGAATGGTAAAATTACCAAAATGCCCTTAGGCCAGAAATGCCCAAATATCTTTAGAAATTTTGTAGAAACCAGATGAAATTATAAAATACACTTGGCTGACTAAGTATCAAAATATTTTTGTGACAAAAAACCTCAGAATAAAATTTCTAGGAATTTTATACGATAGTAACTTCGAAATGTTATTCAGGAAGATTGAGGAGGCAGAAAAATATGGAAAAATGATAAATAGAATCTATGGAATTTTCTTTTAATTGTAGGATGTGTAGACCTATTTAATAAAATAGTTTAGTAATTTTGGTGGTCAGAAATAGTATGGACCAATCAAAATTTAGATAAAAGTAGTCTAATGTGTAAGGTTTATACAATGCTCTATATAGACTACTTGTGATTAATTTAAACTATCATTGAGATAAATTATTAGGAATATCTAGAGTTCTATTATTCACAAATTATCTTTAGATAAAAGAATTCACATTAAATTTGACTTCTTTCTAAGAAAATGCCATGTGTAAAGCCTTATTTGAAACTAGATTTTTCTTCATCATCAAAAATGACAACATGTAGCATGAAAGGAAGAAAAATTGGCATTCCTCCCCGTTAGATTGATGAATCACGTGAATTATAGTGTAGAAGGGAGAAGAAAGTTCTTGAATAGCCACTTGGAAAGGCAGGCCATAGGATAAATACAAGTGGAAGACACTTGTATGGCATGGATTCAAGTAACATGAAAATGAAGCAAGGATTTTTCTCCATTTGTCTAGCCACCACATGAACAAAGGAGAAGCTAGGAGAAACTTCATGAATTTGGACACATG
>CM023941.1:13341140-13355890 GCA_013407115.1 Glycine latifolia | reverse complement strand
TAAGTATACTTACCGAATATCGATCCCTCGCATATGATATAAATATCCCAGCATTACAATCATAATCTCATGCTATTCGCAATCAAAATGTTATGCTATATTCCTAGAAACGTAACGTAAAGAGTAAAATCATTCAATTCAAATTCTAAGAGCACTTTCTAGTTAAACGTAGAATCCAATTTCATGAAACTAGTGATCAAGTAGAATCAAGCATTACGAACAAAATGAAATCACCATTAATGAGTAGAAAAGGTTCATATATATATATATATATATATATATATATATATATATATCAAATATCAAAAGAGATACAAAAGGGTACAAAGATTACATCCAATCCTTTGGAGAAACTAGTCGATCATTGTGTATAGCATAAGATCAACAGAAGACATGACGAAGGAAGCGATCCACGATATTTTTCTACAGGATTTCTTCTCATTTTCTCTCTTATCTCACCTCTTTCTGCATGATTTCTTCTCCAATCCTTTGGTTTCTTTCGTTCTCCATCTCTACTGGTATGCTGGAGCTCCCTTGCATGGCTTTTTATACAAATTTGGTCCAAGAGGTGCCAGAGCAACTCGCCCAGGCAAGCTGTAGCTCACCCATGTGAGTTGGTTACTTCAGAAAGAAGTAATCCCATTAGCCCAGGCAAATTGAATGCTAGCCTGGGCGAATTTCACTCTGAAAACTTGCGATATTGACAATTTTGCCTTTCATCTTGCCTTGGTTTTTGGATCCAACAAATACCTATTGAAACATAAGAATTACATGGATGAATCTTACAAATTTAAGCAACAACATTTATAAATATACGAAATATAAAACAACTAGAATTAAGGGAAGTTTATAATAAAATTATTGAAATCAAAAGATAAGTGATAACTAAAATATGGCACTTATCAATCCAACAATTTTTTTGGAAAGCTAATAGAACTCTGGCCAAGTCCATCGGGACGTTGGTGGTACTCAGTCGCATTGCAATAACCAACTTTACAAGCAACAAAGACATTCAATACTTTAATATACAAATCTGAATGTGACAAAAACTAGTTCAAAAAGTAATTTGGAGGGAGTTGCTTCATTAATTTATACTAGTTCACATGATATGATTATTTGTGTTTAGATACACTTCTCTAACCCTTTGTAGCTTCTACTTGAGGTGGATCCGTTGATAGAAAATCTATTTTCAA
Organism: Glycine latifolia; assembly: GCA_013407115.1. Lineage (NCBI taxonomy): Eukaryota > Viridiplantae > Streptophyta > Magnoliopsida > Fabales > Fabaceae > Glycine > Glycine latifolia. Next base: position 13,354,697 of record CM023941.1, on the reverse strand, counting down.
ACACTTAATAAGTAAAGTGAACTGAATTGTGGTCAAATGGTTATTTAAGAAAGAATCTAACTTTGATTGGGACAAACTCTAGGTTTTAGTTGAAGCTCAAACTCAAGGCTGATAGATGCTCATCATGTGGTCAACTAGTGATTCTTAGATTCTTTAGATGAGCAAGTTCAAGCAGCTTAAAACTTCTCCATAGATCTTATAAGATCCTCAGAGTTTGTGTTGATTAACTAGTTGAGAATTCAACTACAACAACTCTGCAAGTCATAGTTTGATTTTTATTGTTGTTTTGACAACCCTGCTTCTCAAATTTTTACCCATCTTTCTTTTTGAACTAGTATCAGACACCTTCAATTATGAGAGCCCGTGGACACGATGGTGGAACTATTTTTCTTTTTCACAATCTCTTATCTTCTATATTTTGCTTGACACCTATATTGGCCTAAACACTTATATTGGAGATTATAAGAATCAATGTTAAGATTATAGTATAGGTTCAAACTTTCTAATTGTTAATTTTGTAAATTTTAGCTAGAGTGAGTCAATGTTGTTGGGTAGGTGGTGCGTGTTACAATGTTACTTTGTTTGTTCAACTCATGTTCATACCATGCCTATGTTCTGTATGTCTCTCGGTTTGGTGTGATACATTGACTACCCAAAGCACAAAACACACAAAAATAAAAGAAAAACAGGAACATATTTACATTTGCCATGGTGCTATACACATTACAACAAACACCTAACCAGCTAGCTATTAAGCATGCAAAGGACATTGAATCTAAATTACCTCACTGAAAATGAGACCCTATGAGCTCCCTAAATGGATCGCATAGTGAGCACCCCAAACAGACACTTTGTGAGATCCCCAAACATATCTTGCAGTGAGCACAAGTTCCACAAACAAAATCCTTGTAGCAGAAACAAACAAAAATCACCATTAACATAGAAAGATAGGAAGAATAAGGAGTGAGGAAAAACACACCAATACACTAGTGAGGCAGAGTGAAGTGATGGCGAGGGAGAGAATACACGACGACAACGATGAGGGCATGCGAATGAGAGTGATGGTGAGGTCACCACCAGCACAAGAGCCTGTAGCAAGAGAACAAGCACGAGCAGGTTCAAAGTTAGATGAGTGCAAGAGCAAAGAAGATGAGTGACCATTGCGTTGAAAATATCATTCTCCAACCATGATAGCTTTTAGAAAACCACTGTTGAACTCAATAAATAACGACAGTATTTAAAATGATTGTCATTAAATTTACCATACAACAACAGTTTTAAAGAACCATCGTCGCTAATCTTCATTTATTTACAAAATTATTATCATGTTTTCGTTACTAAAAGTTTTCTAAAAACTATCTTTGATGGAGTGTCATTGAAGTCCGATTTTGAGTAGTGATTAATAAAAAACAATAAAAAAAAACGCATACATAATGAATGCTAAAAAAATAACACTTTTTTAATATTAATTTTTAAACTCATAATACTTTTTTTATATATAATAAAGATCTTTATATAATATATATAATATTTGAATATGGGTAACTTTAAAACGTGAATAATGTTTAAATTTTAATGTGATTGACAAATACATCAATGCTAATATTTAATTGAAATTATTCTTTTGTCCTACAAAATATGAGCGGGAAAACGACACATAAAATTTTGGTCCCTTACAGTTTTAAATCTGTGATTTTCATTTATCTATTTCTAAATCAAGACATTTAGTCCCCTATTTTTCTGAATAAGAAATTTTGATTCTTTCGTTAGTTGACGGCCCTAAGTCAAACAATGTGGCGTAATGGTGCTCACATAATGCCTATGTGGCAAGCAGTTAAATAAAGTAAAAGATGAAAATGTTCTTAGTAGAGTTAAACTCATGACCTTTTATCTATAATAATACATGTGAAAATATTTTTTTAATAAGAATGTTTACACATGACATTCTCAAGAGCTCGAAGTAATAAATTAATTTAATTTTTATTTAAAGAGAATTAATTTTAAATTATATGATAATTTTAATTTAATTATAATAATTGATTGCAATCATATTGTTTAAAAATTGTAATTATAATCATCAAAATGATTATGATTGATGATAATTACACATATTATACTTTTGTACTGCATACGTATTATACTTATTATTATTGTTATTATTATTAAATTAATTGTTTATTAGCATATGCACGTAATAAAAAAGCTAATGTCACTAATGAATATCAAATTGATAAAAATAATTTATACACAATTTTGAATATGCTTAAATGCAATTTTGGTTTCTTTATCTTGCTTAATTTATAGTTTTGGTTTTTTCATTTTAAAAGAAAGACATTTGGTCCCTCTTTTTTTTTAAAAAAGAAATCCATCATTTCAGTCCCAATATTTCAAATAGAAACATTTGGTCTTTTTATTTTAAAAAAATCACAATTTTGGTCTCCATATTTTAAAAAATTTATAATTTTAGTTCAATCTTCAAGTTTATCCATGTTTTATTTCTTTTATTTCTTATATTATAATTAATTAAAGAGTAAATTATACTTACATACATACCCTGTGTTTCTTATATTATAATTAATTAAAGAGTAAAACCTTCTTAGAATGTGATATTCGAAGACGGTTTTCCTTAAATCCGTCTTAGAATATGCTTTTTTTTATAAAAAAAAAAAAATTAAACATCTTTCAGTTTATTCTTGAACAATGAACTTCCTTACTTTTATAATTTTAAAAAAATTTAACCACTTTTTACCAAACAATATTTAAATTACCATAACACCAAATTTTAGACAAACTAGTTTTGATTTCTATGAAGCATAGACACTTTTTTTCAGGTGTTTATAGACTATAGAGTAAGAAAAAATATTTTTCTTTTAATTATCATTGAATGTAAACAATACCACCTATAATATTGCAAATTTGTTTGAAATAAAATATTATAACATAATACACGCATAAAATTGATATGGCATAGTTTTAAATCATATTTTAAGCAAATTACATTGGCATTCTTGCATAGCTAAGAATTGGGAATATATATATATATATATGATCGGGTATGTATACTACTAATTAGTTCAAAAGAGTAGTAGCTGGATCATTGATATTAGAGCTAAGAATTGATTCCACACAATTATGAAAAAACATCATTTCAAACTGGACAAGCAGTATCATATTAAAATAGAACCAACTATCCACGGGAAAAGGTAAATATATTAATACATACATTTTCTTCGTTGTGAATATATGTCACTTCCAAGTTTCCGCTTTCAGTAGCATACCATACCTGCATAAATCGAATAAAAGTTAAACAAATAATAATTCCAGAACTTGCATATAGTCAATACTTATGTAAAAAGTAAACAGTGTGAAAACCAACCTTCACTGTTTTATCCAATGAACAAGATAAAAGGAATTTCCCAGCAGAGAACAGACATCACAACAAATGAGTTCTCTGTTAGTGTCTGTAAACACTGCTACGTTTCAAGGTTCCATACCTGAAAGACATAAACCAGTTGGAAGAAATGTACCAAATTAACAAACCAAAACCTATTAATACATTACTTAAGAGTCTAAAGGAAAATGAATCAGACATTTATGGCAAAGAGCTTTCGTAAACTTACTCTTATTGTATTGTCCATTGAACTAGAGTAAAGTGTATTGGCACCAACAACTAATGAAACAACACCCCGAGAATGACCTTTAAGTGATGCAACCAGCTCAAAGCAGTTGGTAGCTACATTAAACTTCCATGCCAATATAGATCCGTTTTGCAGGAGAAATATTTCATTTGAGATAAAAAATTAAAATAATATTACAAATTACAAATATGTAGACAAGTGAAACCTTTTATTGTGTATTCTATTTTCATTTTTCAATAAATAAATAAATAAAAGGCTTTGAAACATGTTTGGTCAAGTTTAACAAAAATATTTCACAACACATTATAAACTCATTTACTGTTTAGGAGTTAAAAGGCATCTAACTGCCTTAATAGTTAAAACCTAAAGAGTTTAATTAGAGCAACACAGTCTCCCCCAAACAAATCGCTAATAAGTCCTCCTTAGACACAATCAATGGCCTATAGCCTAAGCCAAGATATCCACCAGCAATCTGGAATATCCCACATATCCAGTTGATGACTGCTTCAACACCATTTTGTCAAACCTCAAGCCCAACTAAGCATAAGACAAATCTTCTAGGCCAATCACATTGCCTAAAAGACTAATCTGAGTGGTTTTATTAGCTAGTAATCAGTGCTAGTAAGCATCATGAAGATAATCAACATTGATCACACCTACATACTGCAAAGGAGCATACACAAACAAAATCAAGACAATCTCACCTTTCCAATAAGCTCAAAAGCAAAATATAAAAAACTTAAAAGAAAAATACAATGTTCACTGCTGATTTTGAAATCTGAAATCAAAATAGAGAGGAGAAAAATGAAGCCAATTGAAATAAGTGAGAAAATAAAGAACACTACAATTCTGTGTTACACTAAAAATATGCTCATTTCACATTAAAGTGTCATGGAGAAAAGTGTCGGGCACCGATCATCAAGCATAAAATATGCATATGCCAAAAAAGTTAAAACATAAACATGAGTATTGGAGTGTAAGAAGCAAAAATTGGAATGTAGAAGGGTTAAAGCAAAATTATGGTTGATCATCTGGAGCTTCCCTTATATCAAAGTAACTATTGTAATTGAGAGAATCACATACTTTGTCTTTTAATTTCAAAAAATGGAAAATGCAACCCAAATCCAAAAATATTTCTCCGAGGAAATTTTCAAATTTCAAAAGTGATCAAATACCTGAGAGGAAATTGTCAATCTCTGATGAACTATGTTAATCTTGTGGTGTTGAATTTAAGGGTCAACCTCTTGGAGGGAAATCTCTCTTGGAGGGGTGGATAAATTAAGCAGCAAATTACTACAGAAGTACTCCGTATATAGAAAGGAAGTTTCAAATATTAATTAATTGTGCCACTTTCAGCAAGCTGTGATGAGGTGCTCAAGAGGTTACCGTGGATATCATGTAGTAATATATATCCGGCACTCCACCTCCTAATAAAACAAGTGAAGCTAACTTGTACATTAATTTCACAAGACGATCATATATAGTTCCTGCCATCAAAGATACACCACAAAAATTAATATATTGCAGGTTTGGTTTTAGACTATACAACACAAAAAATAGTTGTCCACAAACACAATAGGTTGCTTTCTCACACTTGTGCCTTTTTTTTTTTATATTTTACGATCAGATAGCCAAAATATCTTTCATTTTTATGGTTTTTCGTGTAGTCACCTGGAGAAAATTAACTATCTGTTACATCACCGCCACCAAGTCACCAACATTACATGCAGGGGAAAACATCGTTAGACAACAAAAGAACAACATTGTCAAATTAAATTTTTTAATTTCCTCGCAAATTGCTTCCCTAGCCACGAAAAAAATGGGAAAATTAAGACAGAAATCTGAAGGCATTTATGCTAGCAATTGCATCCTTGAAGAGTTTTGTACCTGATCTATCAACGGAGTGGTACTTCCTGGATGTATGCATCCATAACTTAGCATGACTTTTGAAGGAGTTATACCATCCCACAATGATATCTAAAAATTGGCGTCTTAAAAGCATAAGCAACAACTACTAGATCCAATATATATAGAATGATGCAAATATGTTAATAGGAGAATGTATTTTTTCTAAAGAGGACAACTTTTTGAAAACAAATAAAAAGGAAGAGTGAATAGGCAAAGAGGGAAAGTGAATATAACAACTGCCTACCAAGATCACTTTTGCAAAATGAAATTAATTTAAACTTAGTTTTACAAATTTTAATCCATAAATGTATACATTAGTATAACTCAACAAAATCACTTATGACATGCTCATAAGTTATCTTCAAATTAGTGGTCCAATTCGTCTTTGGTTGGGTACACTTCCTTACCTTTTCTACAAGGACTTGTCTGTTAACCTCCTTACAGGAGTATTTCCAGTAGAGCTCATAGAACTCCCAGCACTGGCATCTCAACAGGCAAATGGTAAAGTGAAAAGGACTTACTTTGAGTTACCTGTCTTTGCTAATGCAAACAATGTTTCCCTACTGCAATATAATCAGCTTCCAGGCCTACCTCTAGCAATATATCTCAGAAGCAATCACCTTAATGGAAGTATCCCTATTGAGATTGGGAAACTCAAAGTCCTTCATTAGCCGGATCTGAAAAAGAACAACTTCTCTGGCAATATCAGTTCAGTTTTCAAACTTGACTAACTTAGAGAAACTAGACCTCTCAAGAAACCAACTATTTGGGGAAATTCCTGATTCCCTTAGAAGATTACATTTCTTGTCTTTTTTCAGTGTAGCTTCCAATAATCTTCAAGGACATATACCGACTGGTGGTCAATTTGATACTTTCTCCTATTCCAGCCTAGAAGGAAATGTGCAGTTGTGTGGTTTGGTTATTCAACGCTCTTGTCCTTCTCAACAAAATACTACTAATACTACTGCAGTTAATCGCAGCTCAAACAAAAAAAGTGCTGCTTGTGCTCATCATTGGAGTCAGTTTTGATTTTGTTTCCTTGATAGGAGTGTTGACACTATGGATACTCTCCAAAAGGAGGGTCAATCCAGGAGGAGAGTCTGACAAGATTGAAATGGAATCAATTTCTGCCTATTCCAACAATGGAGTTCATCTAGAGGTTGACAAGGAGGCTAGCCTAGTGGTATTGTTTCCCAACAAGAATAATGAAACCAAGGACCTCAGCATATTTGAAATCCTAAAAGCCACTAAAAATTTCAGTCAGGCAAACATAATAGGATGTGGGGGCTTTGGTTTGGTTTATAAAGCAAAATTAACAAATGGATCTACTCTGGCCATCAAGAAACTTTCAGGAGACTTGGGTCTCATGGAAAGGGAATTCAAAGCAGAAGTAGAGGCTTTGTCTATAACACCCTGAAATTTCGGTAACTTAAAATATATGTGTGATGTATTCCTTATATGATTTGATTAATTTATTAATTAGGATTAGTTGAAATGTTATGTGAATTATCCATGTGCCATTGTTTGGTGTAAATGTCAAGTATGTGAAGTTTGTTCGAGCTGCGTTGTAATTGAGTGATTCCGAGTTTGACCCGAAAATATATTTCAGTAAAATCAACATTCTCGATAGGTTAACCGTTGGATCGATTTCAAATTTTAAAGATAGATTTCTAACCCATATATGTAACTTTTTACCGTTGGGATTGTCAAAATAATATCTGTAACGTGATAAATTAATTTTTCACTGAAGCAGAAAAATCCAGAATCTGGTCAGCTAGCCCAGGCGAATTTTGCATGCACTTTTGCTCGCCTGGGTGAGTGGAGGCGGTGATAAATAGTGCAGCAGCATCCAAAGTCACAAAATCTGGCCTCCATCCTCTTACAAGCACCCACCCCACCTCCCACCATCATCCTCCACCACCCACGGTCACCGATGACCACCACGAGGCATCGTCGCTTGCCGTTGGACCACCGCACGGAGAGGAACACTTTAATTGGAGCGGAATCTTTGAAACTCTTCTCGAAGTTTTGGTGGAGAATGGAGCTTCCAAATCCTTCTTTCTTGGTTTCCTTGAGGTAATCTTAGTTTCTTTTGTCTTCTTCTAGCTAGTTTAAGCCTCTCTTGATATCTCTTGTGATTTGGGTACCGTTATTGGCTGTTTATATACTTCCTTTGAAAACCCTTTAAAAATGAGATGTTGTAAAAGGCTCTTTTTTATGAAACTGATATCATTTCTGTGATCCTTGTTGAACCCTGGTCACATTGGTGTGATTAGAATTTCAAAATGATGTCTTTTGATGTGGACTCTCAAACCACCATTTTAGCCTCTTTTTAAATTTTGAGTGGGTATTTGACCCCGAATGCTAACGTTAGCCTTGTTTTTGAAATCTATACTAAATTATCTTCAATTTGGTATGTAGAGATCTACGTTTGAGTCAAAGCATGTGAACTTGAGAGATTCCAAAATGACGTTTCAAGGAGCTAACAGAGAAATATAGATAGGTAAGGGGAGTTTATTATTTAGTTATAGTTTTGGTACCATAGTTGGGGGTCAAGGAGTCCAACTATGAGGATATCTGCCTGTCCCTGCTGTGTGTTAGTTTTCAAATAAAACTAAGTTTTTAACTAATGGGATGTGAAGCTTTTATGATTAATGGGTGATGATAATTGTGTGTGCTCATTTTCAAAGCAAATGATGTTTTTAACTAATGGGACGCGGTGTATTTATTACTGATGTTGTAGATGACAGTGAAATTGAGATAACATGGAAATGATTGATGATGTTTACGTGATTTGTGATGATTTAGATGAGGTGATGCTTATGTGATTGGTGATGTTTGAATGAAATAATGTTCAAATGAGATATATGTTTATTGGGTTAATGATATTGTTGTTGTAATGATTGGATTTTTTGGGAAAAGTCTTAATTACAGAGGAGACTCTACCCAAAATTTTATAATATGTTTTTCTATTTAATTCTTTATTAAATTTTTAACTAGGCATAAAAGTGTGTTTTATATATTGTAGTCCTTCTCTTTAATTTAGAAATTTCCTAAAATATCAGTCTTGTGATATGATGAATTGTGAATGTATAAAATTTGGGTTGTCTGAAGACCTGGGGAATGTGAATCTCAAGCATATGCATTATGTATAGATGTGAAATGTGATTTCTTGTGATGTCGTTGATGATATTGAAATTGAGATGCCATTGATGTAGTTGATGATGTTTAAGTGAGATAATGTTGATGTAGTTGATGATATTCAAATGAGATGATATTGATATGCATAATGATGATATTGAGATGATATGATGTTGAGGTTGATAATGACATTGATGAGAGATAATGTTAATGTGAATAATGTCATTGTGTGTGGATATACATGGATACCCATGGGGGGTGTATGACGGGTTACCCTTGCGAGGAAGGATTTGTTCCTAGCTAGGTCATACATTGATGGTGCCCATGGTTATAGGCTATATATATACATGTGGGATGCAATGACTGGTTGGTTACCCTTGCGAGGATGGATTTGTTCCTAGCCACGATCAGTGCATCGGTGAGCCCATATTGGTGTGTTACGTATCTACATGGGGGGTGCATGACGAGTTACCCTTGCGAGGAAGGATTTGTTCCTAGCCAGGTCATGCATTGATGATGCCCATGCATTGACGAAAATGCAGGTACTAAGGGGTCATCAGGTTTGAAATTCCCTTGCGACACTGGCTAATCACCGGGTGGGGGAAGGGCCAGTGCACGACAGGGTGGCCCTGATAGGCGGTGAATCATTTTTCCTGTGAGAGACTATTTCCGGGATATGGTACCACATTGCATGCTGATAGATGAGTCAGATGCATGTCTATACATGAATGTTTGAGTTGTGAAATGCATTGGATGATTGGTTTATTAAGTGTGTATTGGAATCTTGGATTTTTGTTAATGATTGTGATAGGTAATGTTGTTTCCTTCCCAATTACTGCTATTTGATGTTTATTGGTTTTATATAATAAATTCACCCTTGCATTTGTTGTACCGTGTGATTGGTACCTGTGATGATCGCGAACTTTCGTTCGTGTGAGCAGATGAGCAACAGTAGGTGACCTGTGATGACGTTGGATTTTTTTTTGGAGAAAGAGTTGTGTTTTGTTAATCAACTCTTTCTTAGTTCTTTGGCTTTTTGTTAGATATGTAATTTCAGGTGTATATACATGTAAAGCTAAGGGAAGTTCTAACATGTGGATGACATGTACTGATTTTATATATATGTACATATGTGTTTAAATATGTAATTGTAATACGTGTATGATAGTTGTATTATCGCGGGAAAAAAATTTACCATCATTTTCATAATCAAATTAATGAAGTTTTTAATTAAAAATTAAATTTTGTACGGTAAGAGTTATTGATATAGTAGCGATGATGCGGGTCGTTACATTGTCAACTGCACAACATGAGAATCTGGTGGCATTACAAGGCTATTGTGTGCATGATGGATTCCGGCTTCTCATGTATAATTACATGGAAAATGGAAGCCTGATTACTAGTTGCATTAAAAGCCTGATAGTGCATATCAACTTGATTGGGCAACTCACTTGAAGATTGCACAAGGTGCAAGCTGTGGTTTGGCTTATTTTCATTAGATATGCGAACCACACATTATGCATCGCGATATCAAGTCGAGCAATATACTCCTTAATGAAAATTTTGAGGCACATGTTGCTGATTTTGGGTTGTCCAGATTGATTCTTCCTTATCATACTCATGTAACAACTGAACTTGTAGGTACATTAGGCTACATACCCCTAGAGTATGGACAAGCATGGGTGGCTACTCTGAGAGGAGATGTGTGCAGCTTTGGGATTGTCATGCTTGAGCTGCTCACTGGGAGAAGGCCTGTAGATGTATGCAAGCCAAAAATGTCATTTGATTGGTTAGCTGGGTTGATAACCGATGTCGTATTGCTTCAAAACAATTAAACTATGCTAATTCTGTAGCACAGGATTAACTTAGGTTGACTCAGAGACATAATCAATATGGTTCCAACTTGAATTCACTAGTAAATAATAGGGAGATTTTTATTGAACAATTTGCATGCGATAAACAAAAATTGCAGAAAAACATAGCAAAATAGAAACTATCAGAATTGATTAAAGGTAATGTAAAATAGATTAAAGAATGAGAAAAATTGTACTTGTTCTATAGAGCTCTCTAGGTCCTGCACAAGGAAGATAGGTCAAGTAAGCAAGAACTCCAAAAATAAGCAACAATTATCAATTAAGCCCACTTTTTTTCCTAAGGCAAAAACTGAATTAGAATGGGAAAATAAAAGTCCAAGAGAATTCAAATAAGCTAAGAAGAATAGAAAAAATTTAAACTAAAAATACTCAATCATGGACAATCATGGAGTAAGATTTGAAGTCTTTTCAGATCATAAGAGTCTTAGGTATCTCTTTGACCAAAAAGAGCTGAACATGAGACAGAGAAGATGGGTTGAATTTCTTAAAGACTATGACTTTGAGTTAAAATATCATCCAGGAAAGGCAAATGTAGTAGCTAATGCATTAAGTAGGAAATTTCTGCATGTATCTAGGATGATGGTCAAGGAAATGGAATTAATAGAAAATTTTAAAAATCTTAATTTAGGATTTTCTGTTAATTCTAAAAGCATCATTTTGAGTCAAATACAAATCACTAGTGATTTCAAAGAGCACATTAGGCTAGGACAGCAGAGAGATTCAAATTTTCAACGAATTTTAACTCAAGTCCAAGAAGGAAAATTGCAGGATTTTGAGGTAAATAATGATGGGTTGTGGACTTATCAAAAGACAATATGTGTACCCAAGAGTGATGGATTAAGAGATAAAATTTTGAGTGAAGCCCAAAAAAGTAATTTTACTATGCATCTTGGAATTACTAAGATGAATCAAGATTTGAAGATAATGTTTTGGTGGCCTTTCATGAAAAAGGATATAGCAAAGTCATGAATCAAGATTAGAAACCTTCTGCCACTTTGCAACCTTTAGAAATTCCTCAGTGGAAGTAGGAGAGTGTATCTATGGATTTTGTTGTAGGATTACCTAGGACTATTTCTGGTCATGACTCAATTTGGGTCATTGTAGATAGACTTACTAAGTCAGCTCATTTTATACCTATTAGGATTTCTTATCCATTAGAAGATTAGCTCACTTGTATATACAAGAAATAGTTAGATTACATGGTGTACCCTCCACTTTGATTTCTGATAGGGTCCCCCATTTTACTTCTAGGTTTTAGGGAGCATTACAAAAAGAATTTGGAACTAAGTTATGCTTGAGTACTGCTTATCATCCCCAAATAGATGGACAAACAGAAAGAACTATGATATTTTCTTTTGAAGGTTTAAAGGAATTAGAAATTATTGCGAAGATATATTGTGGTTTATTAGTTAGAATACCAACATGATTTGTCTGTAGCTTGAGAATAATCAATTGTCATGCCTAAGTTGGTATGGTTTTGCTTGAATAAGGTATGGTAGCCTAACCATACTTTTGGTACGTGTGATGTTATGATGTAAATATCTTTCCATAAGGTAGTATGTATTTGCTTATAGATTTTATTATGGATGGATTTTGATTGATGATATGTTGATTCATGTTTCCAAGTCCAGTACGAGATTTGTGAAACAGAATTTGATACTACATACAGTACGATATGTAGTGACCAAGTACAGATACATGGAATAAATCATGCATGTTTGCGTAAGACGATCGCAGCGTCTACATCCAGTACAAGGTGTACCTACATACAATACGATATGTAGAAGCCATGTGCACCCTAGAAAAAATTCATTTAATGCATACATGTAGCTTGCATAATTATTTATTGTATAGATTCATTTATATTGATAAGTTACTCACGTACTAAGGTGTTTGGTGGGAAGAACTCAGTCGAGGTTGGTTGGGTTTGCTAAGGATTTGCCAAAGGCGGTCAAGAGGCCCTTATGTTTCTTGTAAAGTTCTAATGATGGGTTCTGTACTATGCAATGGATTACAATAGATAGCGCTTGTAAGACTCTGGGTTTGTATTTTACTAACCCACACAGGGATGTAAGGGAAACTGGTGGCTCATTTGCCAAGAGCAGATAAGTTCTGCCGAGTAAGGAACCCGACAGTTCTCAAAGAAAAGGGTTTGGACTTAACAATTCTAAAGGAAACAGCTCACCCCGGGTAAGGAACCCGGCCTCTCTAAGGAAAGGGAAGGATGAGCTTCTAAAGAAGACACATATATGGAACCTGGTCATCCTACAAGAAGGAACACAAGCCCATCCGAGTAGGGGAACCCGGTGGCTCTTTTCCCAAGAAGCACGCTCTCACCCAAGTTATCACCCCGGTAGCTCTCCTTGGTGAGGTAACTTGAGCTCAATAGCTCTAACGTATCACCCGAGTAAGGAACCCAGTATACCATATAGAAAGGGAAGCGAGTCTTAATGACTCTAAGGGAACGACCACGGGTAGGGAACCCGGTCTACTGAAGTCCACCAACAAGGACCAAGTTATGTCCTGAATGCATGCATGCATGCCACGTAACCCGCTCAACTCGGCCTACCCATCTCGGTAGCCGACATGGATAAATAAGCTTAGGTCCTAGATTGGAAAACATAGAAGCTAGGCTTGTACTTGATGATATGGATAAATAAGCTTAGGTTACTTTTGTTTTTCTCTCTAGTTGCTGCTTCATTATGCTTCTGTCGTCTTCTGTCAATCATTGCTTTGTTTGCTGTTTGTTTCAGTGTTTTAAAATTTCAGTTTGATTAATGTACTGCTTGCTTGTCTATTAATACAAGTATTTCTTTTTCTCTCCTTTTATTCTCCTTGTTCATACTTTAATCATTTTTGTCTTTGATAAGCCAAATAGAGGGAGAAATAATTGTAATATAATTGTAATAAGTTTAGGGGGAGAGCTGAAATAAATGTATGTAACATGTATTGCATGTATGCTTTTAACTTTGAAAAAATCTACCCAAGATAGGGGG
>CM023941.1:13303025-13316140 GCA_013407115.1 Glycine latifolia | reverse complement strand
TTAATCTTACAACTAGCATGTTCCTAGAGAAGAATTACCAGAGGGAGAGAAGAAATTACAAGCAGAGTTGCTATTCTGCAGTTTTCTCTAATGAATCCAATCTTCTCCAAGGTTTCTTCAATGTCTTCTTCCGCAAAAAGTCCCTTTCTTTCTGTTTAGAAGCCCCTTTTATTGTTTCCCACACGTTTCTCACTTAATTAGGGTAAGAAAGCCCTTTTTCCTAAAGTTAAATCAGTGTAGAATCACTTAATTAAGGAAACAGCGTAATTGTGGCACTGATCGCATGGAATCCCACGCTAATCGCGTGGCATGTTCGAGTTGACAGGCTGATTTTGGAGTCTAGCGCTACTCACGTGATGTCCCACGCGATCTGCGTGGGATGTTCGAATTGAATTGGCTTCTTGGCAACTTGGCACGATAGCGCGGTATGTGGCGCGGATCGCGCGGCTTGGTCGAGACCAGTAGATTGTTCTTTTTTCTTCTTTTCCTCTCTTGTTGGTTCCTAAATAACAAAATTACTCATATTTAAGACAAATAATAATTTATTAAGCAAACTTGACAATTTCTAGCCTATATCACTAATTATTGAATAAATCATTAATTAACTAACCCTAAAAACTATCATATGCTAGCAGCATATCAGTGGTGGAGGTTCAAGAGATGCAGATGTTGGTCGAGGTTGAGGTATGGGTGCAGGTACAACAATAAATCCAAGCGTGGACACCTGAGCCTGTTGAATATTTTGAAGGAGGACAACAAGAAGGTTAGAGAACTGGTTGTGATTTCATTCTACACAGAGAGCCTGAATTGTTCTTTCTCTTGACGTTGTCATTCAGTGAAGGTTTCTATAGCTTGCCCTATCATGTCTTGCACTTGATCCCTGGTAACAGTTGCAAGTTATGCATAGTTCAGAATAGTAGGGACTGAATTAGTGGAGTAGACGATGAAAACATCAGGTTCACCCTTGTCTCTAGATGTAGCCTCATTTGAGTTATTGACTGCTTGGACACAGGTTTTATAATGTTGTGTTCAACTTCATCAACTATTGCTGCATTAGATGCCTCATGAGTTTTGTCTATGACACCATTGTTTGTAAGATCAATGATGACCCTACGTACAATGGTGTAGTCCATAGCTTTAGCAAATGCTTCAGCTTGGACTATGGCAACATCTTCGTTCATAGCAGCAGTAACAATTTCTTATTCTTTAGCCTTCCTCTTTTGCTGATCATCATGGAGCTGAGTCACATTAACTAGCAGTCTTCAATCATCTGTTCCAGATTATAAGTGCCTTCATAGTAAATAGTGGGAAGTTTGAGCCGACATTGAATAAACAAGTAGTTGTTGGCATCCTTTGTAAAGCAGACACAAGCATCATCAAAGTGGTACTTCCTAACATGACATAACACTTGAATGACATTGCGGTGCTCAACATTGTCACTTTCATCATAACCATAATTGGAGGCTTTTTTAGAGTCCATTCACACAATCTGATTCCAGAAGGTCCTGACATCATAATCATCAGGAATGCTAACTAACTTCTTCCCACTGAACAATGAGCTCTAGTTGCTAGGGAAGTTGAATATCTTAACCTTCATCCTTTTTAAAGGCATTTCTTCATTGTAGTATATCTTGAACCCTTTCTTTTTGGCAGCATCCTGAATCGGTAGGCATGGACTCAAACCAGAAGCGTGTGCAATGGCTTGATATCTTAAGTACAATTTTTTCATGCAGTTTACCAAGAGATAAGCGATGTTCCTGAGAGACATTAAGATTAGCTAGATGAACTAGTAAGAGTTTTGTGATTGGCGCCCCCAAATGCATATTCTTCTAAAACTTGCTCTTTAGGGGTTTCACTTCTTGCGAAGGTTTTGTAAAGATGTCAACAAGATGATCATTAACAAGTTGACTTCTTAACAAAATCAACCTTTCTTTAGTTAATGGTTTTGTAAAAATGTCAACAAGCTGATCATTAGTAGGTATGAGCTATAAGTCCATTGTCCCATTCTGAGCATGATCTCTTATGAAATGATGTTTAATTTCTATATGTTTAGCTCTAGAATGCAATGTTGGAATTTTGAAAGACTGATAGCAGCTTGATTTTCACTATTAGTATGTAAGTGTCCTAGAGACAATCTGTTTCATCAGATAAACACCTCTTGCTATTTAGTATTTCATGGTTAATAAATTTGAGCAAACTTTATCTTTATCATATTTATGTCTCGCCTATATTTTATAGTAATATGTGTTTAAAGATAAAGGCCCTAGGAATAGAAGAAGTGTTCTCTAGAGGATCAATGATAGGAATCATGATCGTGAGGACTCGAGGACACTAAATGTCTATTACCTGAAATGAGTTCCTAGTCTTGAATTACCAAGAAAGGGCATTGGTGATCTCAAAAAGGACAAGTACAACATCTTCTGCTTGTATAGAGATACAAGGTAGAGACTTTATGGAATACAGGCATGGTGATGCCATAGTTGATGTCGTGGGTGGATCTATTGGAGAACAGATGGCGTCGAACTGACCTGTCGAGAGACTCCACAAGGATTCTTTAAATTATCATTGGATTTGTAGATTCTCTCATTGTTTGGTAGTGCAAATCATCCTAGACTTGAGGATGTCATCGAACATTATGCCCTAGGGTTACACTTTGATTGTACAACTCTATCCACCTGAACATGGGGAGAACAATGTACTCTTGGGTATTACTTGAATACATGAGTGAAGATGGACGTGTAGAAATGACTCATTGTCCCTACAAGGGACTAGTTATTCACAAGACTGATAGGGCTTGGATGACTTCTAGTTGACTTGGGAAACTATGCAAGTAAGAGATCATGAGGAGTCATGATCCATCTTAGAGTACATAGAATAAGAATCATAGTTCTGTGAAAAACTATATTTAGTCAACTAAGAGAGATGACACTCTACCCTTGCTCTCGACTAAATGTGAACAACGATATGAGGGATAGTGCCTGCATGGTATGCAAATCAGAAAGGTAGATCACTTGATAAACTCAATTAGTTTTGGGCTCACAGAGCATTGCTTGTGTCTTATGTGGTCATCAAATGAATTGGGCCCATTAAAGGAGTTTAATTGGTCAAAGTTCATTTATGTTAGTGAAAATTGGGCCTGATGAGTCATACACAAAATGTTGTTCTTGATTGCTTATAACTAGAAAATTTTGGACCAATATTAGGTATTGAACTTTTTTAGACTAAAGGTGTAATTGGGTTGGAGTTGGACTCCAAGTCCAATTAAAGTATGCACCCCGTTTGGGCTATTAGTGGGAAATTAGTTTCTACACTAATAGGCCCAAATGTGTTAAAATTCCCAATAGGGTCTTAGGCCATGAGTCCTAGTAAGCCAAGAAGTTAACTTGATCAAAATGAGTTTTTGGTAAATTCGAAATTTGAATTTGAATTTTGAAATTTGAAATTTGAATTCAAATTCAAATTTAAATTATAAATTAGGAAAAAGATTCAATTTGAATTTGAATTTAAATTTTAAATTTGAAATTTAACTTTGAATTTTGAATTCAAGAGGTTAGGTTGTAAGGATAATTGTGAATTATCCAAAACTATATCCAATAAAGATTGGATAATGTTTCTTCCAACAACTTTTTTATTTGAATTACTAATTTATAGACCCTTGGGCTGATTTTGAGTGATTGAGTTAGGATTCTAATCCTAATAAGATTACAAGATAATAGGATCCTAGGATAAATAGCACTCCACTCTTATGTTATGTGATAATGTTCTTTCAAGAACCAAAGTTCTTGTTTTTCCTTTCTTCTTCATCATCTTTTCTTCTCCATTGTTGCAACCTTACCTAACCTCAAGACACCATCTTTTATCTTGAAAAATAAACCAAACACTTGAAGCCTCCACCTTGCCATTGCCTAGCAAGGAACCTAGTGAAGGAGGATCAAGAAAGAGATGGATTTCTCTCAAGCATTCAAGGTAGAATCGTGTGGATCACTCTTGGAGGGCATCATCCTTTTGAAGCCTTTCAAGCAATCAAAAAGGTATTTCTAAAACCCTGGTGTTTTAATGAGTAGATTCTAAACAAGTTTCATATGGATTGAATGAGTTATGGGTTCCGTAATGAAGAACAAAATAAAATAAATTGTTTTTCACCTTCATGAACATGTTTCATGGACGTCATGGAACGTGCATTCTTACTTTCACATGATATCAGAGCCTTGCTTGTTATGATAAAGACGTTTTACTATTGATTTTTCAAAAACGTTTTGAAATCTACAATTTTTTCTTGAACAATATTTTTTAAATTCTAAATCTTTATAAAAGGTTTTTCTTTTGTGATAAAGTTTTAATCTATTTGGAATAGGAATGTTGAAACCATGGTGGCAAGGAACCGCCTAAGCCTAGTCACAGCCTAGGTATGACTAAGGTAGCCCTATCACAATTTGAATTTTAAATATTGATTATGAATCTTGGCTAATCATCAATTGTTGATGTTGTTCTTGATAGATGATTCAATGGTTGCTTGGAATTTGCAAAGTGTTTGCTTGTTCTTTCTAACTTTTCTTGTAGGAACTTGAAAAATTGGATGGTCATGGTGCTTTGAATGATTAAAATTTTAATTTCTTTAATTCTAAAATATAAATTTAAATTTTGGTAAATAGGATTGTATTTGTCCCGATTCAGATTTTACATCTTTTAAATTTAAAGATTTTTTGGATGTAAAATTGTAATCTTTGGAGATCAAGGCTATTCAACCAAGAAGATGGATCAGCCATGGACAAGATATCATAGAAGTGGTTTGGACATATTGATGGATCGGGATGCATTTGATGAAGATTTGGATCCGAAGCTTGAAGATGCTTTGCATGGAAAATCGGAAGGCACCATGATCATCCTCCGTTTATTTGAATTTTGAAAATTTCATTTTTTATTTTTGAATTTTCAATTTCAAATTTCAAATTTTGAATTTTGAAATTGTGACTAGTATGTGTGCTTATAGTTAGATGTGATGACTCTATGAGTAGTATGCATGATAAAACAAGCTGATTAAAAGGAACTATGTGATAGTTAGCTTTGTATTTTAATTATGCATGCAAGATAATAATTAAAGATGAGACCAAAATAAACCCTAAAAAAAAATTTATTTAGCATGTTTGATTCCCTTCCATCATCGGTGACACTTAAACCCCTTCTACATGATAGTGTTCTCTAGCTCAGCTAAGTCGGGTAATGGTGCCATTTGAAGTGTACGACACTTAGGATGATGGTTTGTGCTAGAACAAATGTATAGTCTGTAGGCTCATCCGAGTCTATACATTTAGGGCAATGATACCAGGTTTTTACATAGTGATGTGACACTAAGTGACGAGGAGTTATCAACCTATGATCTAAAAGAAGACACAGAGATGTTGTTGATTGGATCAACCCACTGGACAAATTAGGTTTGCAAGCTCAGCCAAAAACTAATGAATCTAGTCGTTGTTTTAGCCCACCAAGGATATCCTTAATGAAGGGTAGCCCTAAATTAATAGCTGAGGGTCATTGATTTTAGAAAAATAGTGGGAGGGCCATATATGTTTTAAAAGTCTCGGTATTTGGTTTTTAATTATCATGAAATCTTTAGGTATGTTTATTTTTATTTTCAGGGATTGAGTTACAGACGGTAATTTTAATTTACGCTATATTCTGGATGCTAACAAGTTAACTAGACCAAATTTCATGGATTGGTATCAGAATGTGTTTATAGTTTTATGTTCTGAGAAGATAGTGTATGTCCTAGATGCTCCGCTTCCTGTTGCCCCTTTGGAAGGGTAAGATGGGCATGCCGAGTTAGACCGACAAGCCCATAAATAGCACCTAGCAGACAATGAGTAAGCAATATGCATACTGCTTGCGTCTATGTCAGTGGAGCTTCAGTGTCAGCATGAGCATATGAATGCTCCCTCCATTATCTTGCATCTGCAAGAGCTTTATGATAAGCAAGGGAGGGTTGAGCGATTTAAAACCTCAAGATGGTTGAGAGCATTGCTGTTAGACCACACGTCTTCAAGATGATTGGGCTAATAGAGAAGCTTGCTTCTCTTGGCTTTATCATGAACCATAAGCTAAGTGCTGACTTAGTCTTGCAGTCCTTGTCATCTTCCTTTAATGGCTTTGTGGTCAACTTTTATTTGAACAAAGGGGAGACAACACTCCCTAAGTTCTTGAGTCTCCTGACCATTGTTGATAGTAATGTTAAGAAGTACAGGACCCAAGCTCTTTTGATTGGTGGGTGTAATGACCCGCCACGTCGATACTGTATCACTAACTCTTGACCATGATATTAATGTATTTTAATAAAAAGAACACCTCTTTAGTTGAATATGAAAATGGTGGTAAATTTTTTGCGAGCACATAATGATCATCATCATAGAATGTACACGTAATTAAAGGCAGGCATAAGACATCTCAAATATATATATACATATATACAAAACATAGTTTAATTGCAGGCACAAATACTATGTCCAAATTGTATTATATGTTTTACAAAAGGAAATAAGAAATTTAAACGATGGGGGTGTAATTAGCAAGACACTAGGGTGTATCCATTAAAACAAGGGGTGCATCTAGTAAAATATAACTCCTGCCCGGGATCTAGTCCATTGACATCTCGGCCATTCGACGGCTCCAACCAAAAGATTGTCATCTCCCAAAGCTCCTACTGTTGACCGTCTGCTCACACGAACCCGGTTCACGATCATCACAGGTACCAAACCACAAGGTACACAAAGCAAGGGTGAGTTCATCATATTAAACAACAACAATAAATAACATCAGTTAGGGAAAAACAACCCAGTCATCACCATATCATTACAAATATCCAAGCATGTATTGGGCATTAACATGCACGAGCATTCACAACCATTCAATAAGTCATCTTATAATGTCTAGCATGATGCATTCTCCTGACTCAACTCTCATCATGCAATGTGGTACCATCATGAAAATAGTCCATCTCGGCATACAAATGATGCAGTAGCTTTTCAGGGTCACTCTGTCGTGCACAGGCCGCTCCCCCCGGTAGTGATCAGCATCCGGGTGTCAGAAGGAGTTCCTAACAGACGTGGCCCCCCAGTACCTTGGTACCCTACAACCATCATCCTATTTCTGTCGTACAAATGAAGTATGTCACATGGGCTCCATCAATGCATGGCCTGGCCCGGGATCAACTTGTCTTGGCTAGGATACTGCCATGCACCCCCCATGTACATACCTACCGCCCTAAACAAGGGCTGCCCCAACACGGGCTCATCGATGTACTGACCGTGGTCCTTACAAGGTTCACCACCCGGTCCCGGCATCACACGTGTCTATACATAGCATATCACCACAGCTCCATCAATGTATGGCCCGACCCGGGATGAACTGTGTCCTGGCTAGGATACTGCCATACACCCTCGTGGGTATCTATGTATATCTACCCGTATTCAGATAACCATGGGCAGCATCAATGTACGATCCGCTAGGAACGAACTCTTCCTGGGTAGGATACTCGTCATACACCCCCCATGTTATCAATCTGTACATCATCTTAAGCCATCACATAGGTTGATCTCAATTATTATCAATATAGGCACATACGTCTCTTACACATCATTCATAAACACCATAAACAAGTGAGTCGGTGTGAAGTATTAGGTGTCTGAGTTGGCACCTAGGCATAATAACTTGAGGTAAGAAATCAAAACAAGGTCGAACGAGGGCGGACACGGTCGATCAAGATCAGTCAAGGGCGGTTTAGAGGGTCCTTGGGTTTCTATAAAAATACCAAAGACGGACTCAGCACTATGCAATCGATTACATAAGCATTGTAATTGGTTATAACAAATAGCGTTTGCAAGACTTGGGATTGTATTACTATCACCAACCTACACAAGGTTGTTCGGGTAAGGAAACCCGGTAGCTCACAAAGAAAAGGTACGAACTCTACCGAATAAGAAACTTGGTGGCTTACAAGGAGAAGGCTTGAACTTAGCGATTCTAAAGAGACTAGTCCATCCCGAGTGAGGAACCTGGTAGCTCTAAGGAAAGGAGATGAGCTTAACTGCGTAGAAGACCCGATGGCTCTTTTCCCAAGAAGGCATGAGCTCATCCAAGTTAGGAACCTGATGGCTCTTTTTCCGAGAAGGCACAAGCTCATCCGAGTTATGGAACCCGATGGCTCTTTTTCCAAGAAGGCACGAGCTCATCCGAGTTAGGGAACTCGATATATCAACGTCCGCCAACGAGGACTAAGTCACGTCCTGTAGGCACACATGTATGCTACGTAACCTGTTCAGCTCGGCATACCCATCCCGGTACCCGACACCTCCACGAACACTACTACATAGTGTCTTAGGAGTTTTTCAGCATCAAAACGCCAACTTCACACATATGCACGAGGAGTTCTTATAACATCAACCCCCCTTCAAGAGCACCATCAAACAACACACTAGAACATCATTAAACATCAACACAAACACCAACCAATGAATGTAAAGCGTGTCATGTCCCATTCAATAACGACAAACATAGCTTTCCTGGAAAACCACACACACAGGGACATGCAGTCATCGCCATGGTTGGACTCCCTGGCGCCCAACCATGTTATCTAAAGCTGTTATCAAACTTAATAAACTCCCCTTACCTAACTAGGAGTTCGTTCTACAACTACACGATGAGTTTTCCTGAACTTATGCTCTGGTCAAGAGGTTCTTCTCGACATCAGGGTTCTGTGGTGGTTCTCACGGGATGAAGGCAACACATTGGTGTCAAGAATGAGAGGTTTCTGGGTGAGTTTTAGAGAAAGAACAGAGAAAATGCAAAGGTTAGAGAAAGAAAGAGCACGCTTCTGTTGTGCCAGCCTACTACTTATAAACACAGCTGACAAGACACCTCCTTTTTGCGTGCATGCACAAAAACCTCAGCCAACAAAGTTGACTTTTCACCCACCAAATGCACCACCCAAGGCAAAAGCACTCGAAACAGCAAATAATATAATAAAACATATAATTAATCACCATAACACACAAAAGAAGCGTCCAGCTTATGTTACTTGAAATCCGGGGTGTTATAGTGGGCCCTTTAAAGCCAAGGGTAAGGGTAAGTCAGTAGTGTCAGACAAGCTTAAGCCCAAGGCCCCGCCCAAGAAGAAAAAGTCCAAGGGAAAGGGAAAGGAGAAATCTAAGGATATTGTTGTTGTTGTATGTTTCCATTGTTAGAAGGAAGGACATTGGGAGAGGAACTGTCCATTGTACCTTGTGAGCCTCAAGGGAAATAAGCATGGTGATGTTTCTACCTCTGGTATGTTCACCATAGAAATTAATTTTTCAAGTGTTGATTCAACTTCATGGGTATTGGATACCAGTTGTGGTTCCCATATTTGTAATTTGTTGCAGTTACTAAAGAATCCTAGGAAGTTGGAGAAGAACAAGGTGAATCTCCTTGTTGGGATTGGAGTAAGGGTTGCTGCATTAGCTGTAGGAGATGTGGGCCTTGTTTTGCCTACGAGCCTTTCTTTACATTTAAATAATTCTTTCTATGTTCTTTCTATTTTTCAAAACATTATTTCTATTTCCCATTTAGAACAATTTGGTTTTCACTTTTTAATAAAAGATGGCAAGTTTTCCGTCATTATTAAATGATATTGTTTATACTTGCGCATCACGGGTGAATGGGTTGTATGTTTTGGATCCAGATTCGAATAGTGACATTCTTAGCATTCAAGCTAAGAAGTCAAGGTTAGATAATTGATCCTATCTTTGACATTGTAGGTTGGGACACATCAATGAGACAAGATTGTTTAGACTCCATCAAGATGGTTATCTAGATTCCATGTATTTCAAATCCTATGGGCCTTGTGAATCTTGTTTGGATGGTAAAATGACAAAGACCAAGATTAATAAACTTGCAAGTCATAGAACCAATGAGTTATTGGAACTCAGTCCTTCTGATGTTTGTGGGCCCATTGATGGAGTGCCTTTAGTTAAATATTTTTCTATCATTCTTAGCTTATTTGACTTCTCTTGGACTTTTATTTTCCCATTCTAATTCAGTTTTTGTCTTAGGCAAGTTAGTGGGCTTAATTGCTAATTGTTGCGTATTTTCGGATTTTATGCTCACTTAACGTATCTGCCTTATACAAGACCTACAGATCTCTACAGAACTCCAAATTGAGCGTTCTTGTAGTCCTTGGAAAGATAAAGAAAAGATCTACAAGTTTTCCACAAATAAGTTGAGGCTAATTCTTCCATTTGGAGGGTCATTTTTGCATTGAAGTCAGAACCACTGCACTTGTATTTTGACTACGAGTTGGACTTTTATTGGTGTAAATAGCATAAATAATTAGAATTGATGGGTTGTTCATGGCCCATTCTTTTCTTTAGACTTAGTCACTATATATTAGTGACATTAGGAGGAATTATGACATTACATTTTATTTTGCAAAAACAGTTTTACATTTCTCTTTTTAAGTTTTTAGAATCAAAACCCTTTCTCTTATTTTCTCTCAACTGTTCTCCCTTGTTCTTCATTGTTCTTCATTTTCATTTTCCCTTCTTCCATTTTCGTGCACTTATTTCATGGGGCTTTCATTGATAATGATCATGGAAGGCTAAATAATCAATCAATCCAAGGATCCAACCCAAGCAAGAGAAGAATTTGAGTTCTGGTTTAGTATTTCAAATTCTGTGTGAATGTTCACTTTCTTCTTCAATTGCTATTCTGTTTTCATGATTATAAATGCGTTTAGGATTGAAAGCGGATTAGGTTATGGATTCATTTCCTAATTTCAAATATAAATCACAGATTAATTGGATGATATTTCAATTAGGGTTGTGGTTTCAATTAATTTAGGGGTTAATTCAATTGAACTGCTTCTAATGAAATTGAATGAACTTTCACAATAGGATAAATTTCTGAGAACAATGATGATTCAAATAGCTTGGTTTGGTGAATTGGATTGATGCTCTTTAATCTGTTTTACATTACTTGTTATCAATTCTGTTAGTTTCTGCATTGATCTTTAATCGTAGTTTGTGTTTTTGCAATTTTTACTTCGCGCTTGCAAACTGTTCGACAAAAATCCCCATTTACTGTTAGTAGTGAATTGAAGATAGAACCATATTGATAGTGTCTTTGAGTCGACCTAGGTTAATCATGTGTTGTAGAATTAGCGTAGTTTAATTGTTTTGAAGCGACACGACAAACGCTTATCACCCATGTCTACCTAAGCTAGAGGAGGATACTCCTACTTTATCACCTTCATTGATGATAAATCAAGATTCGGATATGTGTATCTTATGAGACACAAATTCGAGTCCTTTGAAAAGTTCAAAGGGTTCTGGAATGAAGTGGAGAAACAACTTGGCAAGATGATTAAGACACTTTGATCTGATCAAGGTGGTGAATATCTAAGTCAACAATTTCAAGATTATCTAAGAGAGAACATGATTCTTTCACAGTTGACGACTCCTTACACACTACATCAAAATCGTTTGTCTAAGAGGAGGAACCAAACCTTGCTAGACATGGTATGATCTATGATGAGTGGTACGAAGCTACCAAAATCATTTTGGGGATTTTCCCTTGATACGGCAATAAACCTTCTTAATAAGGTATCGTCCAAATCTATTATGACTACTCCGTATCAGATATGGAGGGGCAGGAAACCCAACTTGAGTTATCTCCAGGTGTGGTGTAAAAGATAGGAACACTTCACACATAACCAAGAGG
Source organism: Glycine latifolia (assembly GCA_013407115.1). Lineage (NCBI taxonomy): Eukaryota > Viridiplantae > Streptophyta > Magnoliopsida > Fabales > Fabaceae > Glycine > Glycine latifolia. The sequence goes on along the minus strand of CM023941.1, from coordinate 13,304,395 downwards.
GGGGGTGAATTGGTTAGGTTTGGTAAATTAAAATTTTCTTTAACAAAATCAGAGTTTCCCTTAGGATCTTTATCACTTTTGAAACCAAGAATACTTATTTAATCAAATGCTCAGTCCAAGGTATGCAATTGTTCAAGAATAAGTTGATAAGCAATACAAGACAATCAATATATATGGGAAATAAGCAAGCACGAATTTAAACACAAGACTCAAGAGATTTATACTGGTTCACTTCAAACACTATGAAGCTACATCCTGTTTTCTTCCACTCAACACTAGAATGGAGTTCCACTATTGCAATTTTCAGTCTTACAAGTAATTATAAAGTCTCCCTTTATCAACCCTAGATAAAGTTCAGAACCCTAAAACCCTATTAGGTTCTTAGAGACCAACCCACTGAGAACACTACTCAACACACCCCTAGAGAAACCCCATCTCTAGATTACATGCAAGAAACTCAATTACAATAGAAATTCAAATACAAATCAAAACAGAGTTACAAACACAAAGTTAAGGAAAGAAATCACCTGATGATCCAGTGAATGATAATGCATATGAATGAATGAATCAGGTTTAAAGATGAACACAAAACTCAGAACAACTCATTCCTTAAGCTTTGAAAAGAACTTTCTTGCTTCAAGAATCAATTAATAACCCATAGATGTTTTAATGTAAACAAGAACTCCCAGAACCCAGAAAACCCCAAGAAAGTCTTTAGAATGCTTTATGTTAGCTCAGAATTCGAAATTTACAAGTTTCAAATCAAGCACAGTAAGGGTTCTATTTATAACAAACTTTTACAACTGTCAGTAATCGATTAAACGCGCCCAATAATCGATTATTTATCATATGTAATCGATTAAATAGCATATGTAATTGATTAATCTGTTCGATAAAATTCTGGGTATGGGCAACGAACTATATAATCGATTATTCCATCTTGTAATCGATTAGCACAGTGAGCTTTAAAAAACTTGAAGTTCAGAGTGTAGCTTGAAATACACTGTGTAATCGATTATCGTATTTTGTAATCGATTAAGACAGACAACTTCATAAAACTAGAAACAGCCAAATGAACTCTGTAATCGATTACGGATTTTGGTAATCGATTATTGTATAAGAAATAGTCAAGCATAAGCTTATTATGTAATCGATTACTGACATTGGTAATCGATTAAGGCAGTGGACTGAAGTTTTCTATTTGGCCTTTGTAATCGATTAGAGTTTATTGGTAATTGATTAAAATGTTTATCAAGGCAGTTTTATATGTAGACTAAGGTAAAATAATTGATTAATCCGATACGTAATCGATTACATTGTTCCTGAAGAGTTTTCCAGAAAGAGCTAAGAACAAAGTAATCGATTATATG
>CM023941.1:13221470-13283025 GCA_013407115.1 Glycine latifolia | reverse complement strand
AATTAATCACAAATTAATCTTCAAGTCTTCAAGGCATGTTGAAAGTTCAAAACCAAGCTTGATCTCTTGTCCATTCTTCAAGTGACTTCTTTGAAACCAACATGTGGGACTGTCCACCTTATGTCAAGACCCTAGCACCTGACAAGTTAGGGGTTAGGAGCACTTTGTAGGCTATCCCAAAGAAACTAAGGGATATTACTTTTACTGCCTTGAGGACCAAAAGGTGTTTGTGTCCAAGAATGCTACCTTTCTTAAGGAGGATTTACTCTCTCAAGCAGATAATGGTAGTAAGGTAGAACTTGAAGAAATTCAAGACCTACAGGAATAGATAATAAAGCTCGAGTCTGTTGATCAAGGGATGCTTCAACCAGAGGTTGTAGACACCCATCCCTGTAGGAGTGTTAGGGTTAGTCATGCACTTGAGAGGTACAAATTTATGATTGAGAATCAACAAACCATTGAGGATGATGAACCTACTTCGTACACTGAGGCAGTCAAGGATGTTGACTCCTCATAAATGTAAGAAGCCATGGAGTCTGAGATACAATGCATTAAAACAATGTGTGGACCTTGGTTCCACCACCTGAGGCAAAAGTTCCTATTGGGTGCAAGTGAGTCTTCAAGAGGAAGACTGATGCTGATGGCAACATCCACACCTATAAAGCTACATTGGTAGCGAAGGGTTATCGTCAATAGCAAGAAATTGACTTTCAAGAAACCTTCTCACCTATTGCCAAGATCAAATCTATTAGGATCTGGCTAGCTATAGCTGCATATCATGATTATGAAGTTTGGCAAAAGGATGTCAAAACTGCCTTCTTGAATGGGTTCTTGAAGGAGGAAGTGTATATGACACAACCTAAAGTTTTTGAATCCAAAGGCCTAGAGCATATGGTATGAAAACTTCAGAAGTCAATTTATGGGCTTAAGCAAGCTTCCAGGAGCTGGAATCTTTGTTTTGATGAAGTTGTTATAGGTAACAACTTTATCAAGAATAAAGATGAACCATGTGTTTACAAGAAGGTTAATGGGAGCATTTTTGTTTTCCTTGTACTATATGTAGATGACATATTGATCATTGGAAATGACATTCCCATGTTGCAATCCACGAAGATTTGGTTGTCAGAGAACTTCACCATGAAGGATATGGGAGAGGCAGCCTATATACTAGGTATCAAGATCTATAGAGATAGATCCAAGAGGTTGTTGGGATTATCCCAATCCACGTACATAGATAAAATGCTAAAGAGGTTTAGCATGGATGGGTCAGAAAGAGGTTTTCTTCCTGTTAGTCATGGCATTCACCTTTCTAAGGCTATGTGTCCTAAGACACTGGTCGAAAGGGAATGTAACATCCTCAAAATAATATCTTGAGTTTATATTTGAATTATGGAGGTGTGATACAAAAAGAATAGTATAGAATTTATTTGAATATAAATACTCTAAAAGAATTCACGTGAAACAACCATAGAATAAGCATATCTAAGTAAATTAATAGAAAGAAAATTGGGTAAACCAAAGTCAATGTGAAGTCAATAAAGTGATTGAGACAAAAATAAAAACAAGATTCTTGAACAATCTTGAATGAACATCAACGTGGAAGCCTAGGGACTTAAGAGTGAAGAAAGATCTTCAGCCAAACTCCACGTACCCTTAAGCCATAAATGAAGGAATATTTGTCATGATTAGATTAGGATAAATATCTTCAAGGATAGTTACCTTGTAACTAAAACTAAATCTAACTGAGTTAAAATCTAATTAATTCACTTACTATTTAACTAAATAAACTAATATAAATAGCTGCTGAACTTCCAAAATTTCTACACAAATAAACTCTAACTCCGAAACTCTCTCACGACCTATAAACCTTTCACTTGGTGCTTGGTTTTCAATTCTCATTTCCTTAATTGCTTAGACCGTAGCCTCACTTCTATCGTCTTATATACTTCCATTTCTTATTTTTTCCACATAAAGACTTTCTTCCTTGAAGTTATTCAAGAAGGACAACCATCTACTCAGTTCATTTCAAAAATTAGACTTACTTAAGGTAGGCTAGGCTTCAATCTCTAGTTAAGCAATTGTTTCGATTAACTTATATGCTTAATGGGGCAGACTTATAGTTATTATTTAGGATGAACATTTATGTTATTTGAAGGATATTTTATGATGTTAAAACGTTGATTTTAACCATAGGATAGGTGATGATTTATAAGTTGAAATATTAGCGATATTGGAAGTTACACTTGATGATTTTTAAGTGATTTGATGATCTATAGGAATGGTTAATATTAATTTTTGGAAGTAGAGGTTGAATGGTTCAAATGCTTGAATATTAAATTTGAGGATGAAGTAGTAAGGTGGTAAGTGATGATTTCCTTATTTACGAAATATCGAAACCCAGCCAACCCGGACATAACTATTTATGTTATAACCATCCATGTTAATCACACCCCGACCAACCCAGACATAGCTATATAAGTTATAACCATCTAGATTGTACACACCTCGGCCAACCCGGACATAAATATCTACATTATAACCATCCATGTTAATCACACCCCGGCCATCTCAGATACAATTACTTATGATACACCCCTCCAGGATAAACTCACCCCATACACTACCCATGTTGTAACCATCTAGGTTCAATTCATCCTGGCCATTCTAGATACACTACTCATGTTGTAACCATCCCAGATACCCTATGCATGTTGAAACCATCCAAGTTAAAACTTACCCGGCCATCCCGGATACAACTACTTATGATACACCCCTCCAGGATAAACTCAGCCACCCCGGCCATCCTGGATATAACTACTTATGATACACCCCTCAAGGATAAACTCACCCCGGTCATCCCGGATATAACTACTTATGATTCACCCCTCCAGGATAAAATCACCCTAGCCATCCCGGATATAACTACTTATAATACTCACATCTAGTATAAACTCACCCCGACCATCCCGGATATAACTACTTATGATACACCCCTCCAGGATAAACTCACCTCGACCATCCCGGATATAACTACTTATAATACTCACATCCAGTATAAAGTCACCCCGGCCATCTCGGATACAACTACTTATGATATATCCTTCCCGAATAAACTTACCCCGACCATCCTGGATACAATTACTTATGATACACCCATCCAGATTAAACTCACCCCGAACATCCCGGATACAACTACTTATGATACACCCATCTCGGTTAAACTTACCCCGACCATCCCAGATACACTATGTATGTTATACCCATTCAAGTTAAACACACCCCGACCATCCCAGACACAACTATCCATGTTATAACCCTCTAGGTTGTACACATCCTGGCCATCCTGAACACAGCTAACCATGTTATAACCCTCCAGGTTGTACTTATTCCTTATCATCCCGGCTACACCAACCCGGTATTCCCTACCACGCCAGATAGCCATCTATCATTAAGTGAAAGGAAATGTATTATGGTTTATTAGTTAGACTACTAACATGATTTTCTGTAGCTTGAGGATATTCAATTATCCTTCCTCAGTTGGTACAATTTTGTTTGAATAAGGTCTGGCAGTTTAACCATACTTTTGATACGTATGATATTATGATGGAAATATTTTCCATAAGATTATATGTGAATAATTGATTTTTGATGTGATGATATGTTGATTCATGTTTTCCAGTGCAGTACGAGATTTGTGAAACATAGTATGAAACTACATCCAGTACGAGATGTAGAAACCAGGTGCAAATACATGGAATGACATGCATAACTAGCGTAAGACGGCCACAACATTTCTACACGAGGTGTAGCTACATACAGTACGAGATGTAGAGACCATGTGTACCTGGAAAAATTCATTTCATGCATTGATATAGTTGCATAATTATTTTATGATGATTTCCTAACGTACTAACGTGTTTTGATGGTTTAGATTTTGCCTACTGAGAAATTTTATTTCTCACTAGATTTGTTTCATGTTCTGTTTTAGATGGCGTCAATCATCATATTTCTTGATGCTCTAGAGCTTGGATGGTATATCGATGAAGAAAGAAATTGTTATATCTTAACTATGCATCCAATCATCCGTGTATATATTTATTTTGGTACTCATTTTCCAGTATCTATACTTAGCGGATGGTTTAATCCAAATGATCCATTCCTACAGTTTGCTCCAGCTTATCCAAACCCAGCCATGGAACCAATAAACGTGGGCAGCGAAGACGAAAGTATTGGAGAGATTTTCTGAAACTAAAGACATGGGTGTAGAAGTTTGTACCAAAATAATAGTGCTAGTTAAGGAGACTACAATGCTTTCTAGAAGTTAAAAGTAATGTAACAAAAAGTAATGACTTATGTAACTAATGAATCCAGTTATATATATATATATATATATATATATATATATATATATATATCAAATAATCAATTTTTATAATTTCTATAAATTATACGCTTTAAAAAAATCTATACTAGGATCCGTTCCATAATAAATATCCAAAGATTCTTAAAAATTTAACCCAAAAAAAAACAATAATATATGTAGAATAAATTAGGTCGTTACAGGGAACACATGGAGAGGATTGCATATGCATCTACAATTGGATCCATCATGTATGCCATACTATGTACAAGACCAAATGTTTGATATGCTTTGAGCATTATGAGCAGATACCAAGCTGATTTGGCTTATTCTCTATCAAAGAAAGCATGATAGTCATCATGAGTCTTTAGGTTTGACACGTTGACCTAATTGGCTCAAGGCCAAGTGGGAGATTGTTAGTATGTAGGTGTCCTATAAACAATCTGTTTCATTAAATGAACACCTCTTGCTATTTAGTATTTCATGGTTAATAAAATTGAGAAAACTTTATCTTTATCATATTTATGTCTCGCCTATATTTTATAGTAATATGTGTTTAAAGATAAGGCCCTAGGAATAGAATAAGTGTTCTCTTGAGCATCAATGATAGGCATCACGATTGTGAGAACTCGAGGACACTAAATGTCTATTATCTAAAATGAGTTCCTAGTCTTGAATAACCAAGAAAAATCATTGGTGATCTCAAAAAGGACTAGTACGACATCTTATACTTGTATAGAGATACAAGGTAGGGACCTCATGGAATGCAAGCATGGCGATGCCTTAGCTAATGTCGTGGGTGGATCTGTTGGAGAATAGATGGCGTCAAATTGACCATTGAGAGACTCCACAAGGATACTTTAAAGTATCATTGGATTTGTAAAGTCTCTCATCTTTTGGTAGCGCAGATCATCCTAGACTTGAGGATGTCATCGAACACTGTGTCCTAGGGTTATACTTTGATTGTACAACTCTATCCGCTTGAAAATAGGGAGAACAGTGTACTAATGGGTATTACTTGAATACATGAGTGAAGATGGACATGCCAAAATGACTCATAGTCCCTACAAGGGATTAGTCATTCACAAGACCGGTAGGGCTTGGATGACTTCTAGTTGACTTGGGAATCTATGCATAGTAAGAGATCATGAGGAGTTATGATCCGTCTTAGAGTCAATAGAAGAAGATTTTTAGTTATGTGAAAAACTATACTTAGTTAACTAAGAGAGATGATACTCTACCCTTGCTCTAAACTAAATGTGAATGACGATATGAGGAATGGTGCCAACACGGTATCAAAATCAAAAAGGTAGATCACTTGATCAACTCAATTAGTTATGGGGTCGTAGAGCATTGCTTGTGTCTTATGTGGTCATTAAATGAATTGGGCTCGTTAAAGGAGGTTAATTAGTCCAAGTTCATTAATATCAATGACTTATTGGGCCTAATGGGACATACACAAAATGTTGTTCTTGATTGCTTATAACTAGCAAGTTTGGACCAATAATAGGTATTGAACTTTTTCAAGACTAAAGGTGTAATTGGGTTGTAGTTGGACTCCAAGTCCAATTAAAGCATGCATCCCATTTGTGCTATTAGTAGGAAATTAGTTTCTACACTAATAGGCCCAAATGTGTTAAAAGGCCCAATAGGGTCTTGGGCCATGAGTCTAGTAAGCCAAGAAGTTGACTTGACCAAAATGAGTTTTAGGTAAATTTGAATTTTGAATTTCAAATTCAAATTCAAATTTCAATTATGAACTAGGACAGAGATTGAATTTGAATTTGAATTTAAATTTTAAGTTTGAAATTTTAATTTGCATTTTGAATTCAAGAGGTTAGGTTATAAGGATAATTGTGATTATCCAGAACTATATCCAATAAAGATTGGATAATGTTTCTTCCAACAACTTTTTTATTTGAATTACTAATTTAAAAAATGAAAAAACAACAACCAAGGGATGTGATGATGAAGAATTTATAGACCCTTGGGCTGATTTTGAGTGATTGAGTTAGGATTCTAATCCTAATAAGATTACAAGATAATAGGCACCTAGGATAAATAGCACTTTACTCTTATGTTTTGTGCTAATGTTGTTTCAAGAACCAAAGTTCTTGGTTTTCCTTTCTTCTTCATCATCTTCTCTCCTCCATTGTTGCAACCTTACCTAACCTCAAGGCACCATCTTTTGTCTTGAGAAATACACCAAACACTTAAAGCCTCCACCTTGCTATTGCCTAGTAAGCAACCAAGTGAAGAAGGATCAAGAAAGAGAAGGAGTTCTCTCAAGCATTCAAGGTATAATCGTGTGGATCACTATTGGAAGGCATCATCTTTTTGAAGCTTTTCAAGCAATCAAAAAGGTATTTCTAAAACCCTAGTGTTTTAATGAGTAGATTGTAAACAAGTTTCATGAGGACCGTAAGGAGTTATGGGTTCCGCAACGAAGAACAAAATAAAAAAATGTTTTGTACCCTCGTGAACATGTTCCATGAATGTCATGGAATGTGCATTCTTACTTTCAGTCACAATAAATAAGAATTTTACTCATAAATAATGTAGTCTTCAAGCTAATTCTTTATCCAGAGCAGTGATAAGTGCCATATCATAGTGAAATTAGGGTTACATTAAAGGCACTTATCTTTTATTTTTACTAAGAGTATCTATAAAAACTTGCCCTAATCTAGTTAGTTTGTATTTAGTGCTTAGGATAAATGTTGTGTTCATATTCTTGAAGATTTATCCAATCCTTTCTTGCTTTTTGACAGGTTAAAGGATTTATGAAACTTCCGAACACATAAAGCAAGCAAAAATGGATCAGAAAGTAAATATGGGAGGTACAATAAGTAAAACAGGCCCAAAATCCATCAAGGCACAAAAGATTCTTCTGGATTGTACATTTAACTCGCCCAAGCGAGTGAAATATGCACAAACACTGGCTTGGGCGAGTGGCTTCTGCAAGTGGGCCTCCAAGTGGGCCAAGTGGGTTTTAAGCTCGCCCAAGCGAGCAAACAAAGGCAAAAACACTCGCTTGGGCGAGTGAACTCGAGTAGCCAGCCCCCTATAAATAGCCATGCACCCCCCAAGGACAAAGATACTTCTTGCAACTCTTTTCTCCTCCTCCCTTGCTTCTAAGCTTGTGCTTAAGCCTCATGCTCTTTAAATCTTGTTAGTAGGTAGCTTAGGTTAGTGAGAGAGGTGAGGATTAGTGTGAAAACTCTGCCAAAAAGAAGCGTGATGAGTTCTTTCATCTATTCTTCTAAGGAGGTTCTCTCCATGCTTGGCTAGCTTCTCTCAAAGGATTGGATGTAATCTTCTTACCCTTAAGTATCTCTTTTAATATTTATTTATGCATAAGTCTTTTCTATTTATTATTGGTAAGTTTATTCCGTACTTAATGCTTGATTCTACTTGATCAATAGTTTCACGAAATAAGGTTCTAAGTTTAACTGGAAAGTACTCTTAAAACTTGAACTGAATAATTTATTCTTTACGTTGCGTTGCTAGGAATAGAGCATAACGTTTAGATTGCAAATAACACGCAAATATGATCGTAACGCTGGGATATTTATTTCATATGCGAGGGATCAATATTTGATAAATATTCTTAGAATTCTCAAATACGAGGGATCGATTTGGGGTGATTTTATGTGTGCATCAATAATAAAAGAAAATAACTTATGCATGGTAATATTAATTGAATACTAAGGGTATGAACGATGAAATCCAATCCTACGTTTTTGAATTAATTAAACTCATCTTGTTATTTTCCGTAATCATTCGTAATCTTCCGCACTAAATTTATTATTTCCGTTTCTTCTAAATTTTCATAATTTTTGTTAATCCACAACTACATGAAACTCCGTTCACACTCATTGCACATAACTATTAAACTGTTAAGCTTTATTTGAATTAACTGACTAAATCAAGTCCCAATGGAGATGAACTTTTATAAATTTTGTAACTTACAGCGATAATTGGTACGCTTGCCAAAAGTCTAACAAGCAGTTGAACACAACAACTTGCTACTGACATATATTCAGCTTCAGCAGTGGACAATGCAATTTAGCCTGGCTTCTTGCATATCCATGTCACTAAAGTGACAGCTTCCACTTGTGCTTTTTCTTTCAACTTTATCACTAACATAATTGACATCACAATAGCTTATAAGTCTGAAACTTTGTCTTCTTTTGAACATAGGACAAGGATTAGAAGTTCCAATTAGATATTGAAATATACGTTTAAATGCAGTTAGGTGAACTTCCCTTGGTTTTTTTTTTTTTGAAATCTTGTACATAGACAAACACTAAACATAATATTAGGCCTAGACACAGTAAGATAGAGCAATGAGCCAACGATTGCTCTGTATTGAGTCTCATCCACCTTTGTTGATTCCTTGTCCAATCCAAGGTATATCATGTGTAACAACCCACCTCGTCACTACGATATCTATAACGACCCGCCTCGTCGCTACTGTATCATAACTCTTAATTACTCTAATAACAGGTTTTAATGAAAATCCCTTACGTTTGATTATGAAAATGGTAGTAAATCTTTTGTAAATAAGATAATCATCACCATGAAGCAATCACATAGATAAAAGTACATTTTAAAACATTACAATTCATTCACAAGTAGAAACTTGATTTAGTTGTGTTTACAAATATCCAAAAGTACAAGCTTTTCAAAAGAAAACAAGAGATTAATCTAAGGAAGAGTTGGCTATCAAAACACAACTCTTATCCGGGATCTGATCCGTCGTCGTCTCTACAACTCGGCGGCTCGAACCAAAAGATACCTCCCTCCAAGTCACCTAGCGTTGTTCGTCTGCTCACACGAACAAAAGTTCGCAATTATCATAGGTACCAATCCACAGGGTACAAACAAAGCAAAGGTGAGTTTATCATGTAAAACAACAATAATAGATAACAATAGTTAAAGAAGGCAATCCAAGCATCACAACGTCATCACAACACCCAAGCATTTCACCACGCAACCAAACAGGGGCAAGCCATCCAAATACATTTCACAAGTCAACCTATAATGCCTTGAATGACGCATGCTCCTGACTCATCTCTCAACATGCAATGTGGTACCATCCCGGAAATAGACCATTACAGGCAGATGATGCAGCAGGATGTCAGGGTCACTCTGTCGTGCATAGGCTACTCCCCCACACTGGTGATCAGTCATGGATCTTAGTAAAGGAGTTTCAAACAGATGTGTCCCCCTAGTACTTCCGTACTCTGAAGCCAATCGTGCATAGGCCGCTCCCCCCCACTGGTGATCAGTCATGGGTCTCAGTAAAGGAGTTCCAAATAGACGTGCCCCCCAGTACTTCCGTACTCTGAAGCCAATCATCCTATTTTCGTCGTGCAAATGAAGTATGTCACATGGGCATCATCAATGCATAACCTAGCCAGTAAGAAATCCTTCTTCACAAGGGTGACCCGCCATGCACCCCCCATGTACATACATACCGCCCCAACATGGGCTCACCGATGAAATGACCATGGCTATAAACAAATCCTCCCTCACAAGGGTAACCAGCCGATCATTAGACCATCTGTGTATATACATAGCATACAACCACATGCGCCTCAATGTATGACCCGGCCAGGAACAAATCCTTCCTCGCAAGGGTGACCCATCATACATCCCCGTTGGTATCTTTGTATATCCACCCGCATTCGATGACCATGGGCATCATCAACGTATAACCCGGCCAGGAATTCATGACCTACATACCAATCATAACACAACATAAACTAGTGAACCGGTGTAAATTATTGGGTGCCCGGGTTGGCACTTAGATATAATAATTTTTATGATTAGGGGGTAAGAACCCGAACAAGGTTGGATAAGGCAGACAAGGTCGGACAAGTGCGGACAAGGGCGGACCTTGGGTTTTATATAGTACTGAGGACGAACCCAGCACTATGCAATCGATTACATGAGCATTTGTAATTGATTAAAACACAGCACTAGAGAAAATAAACGAGCCCAGGGTCACTAACCCGGCAGCTCTTTAAAGGAAAAAAAGGGAACGAGCTCAACAGCTCTCAAGAAAAGGAATGGGCCCGGGAAGGGAACCCGGTCACTCTAAAGAAAGGACATGAGCTCATCCAAGTAGGAAACCCGGTAGCTCTCTTAAAGAAAAGACACGAGCTCATCCGGGTAGGAAAACTCGGTAGCTCTCTTAAAGAAAAGACATGAGCTCATCCGAGTAGGAAAACCCGGTAGCTCTCTTAGAGAAAAGACACGAGCTCATCCGAGTAGGAAAACCAGGTAGCTCTCTTAGAGAAAAGACACGAGCTCATCCGAGTAGGAAAATCCAGTAGCTCTCTTAGAGAAAAGACACGAGCTCATTCGAGTAGGAAAACCTGGTAGCTCCCTTAGAGAAAAGACACAAGCTCATCCGAGTAGGAAAACCTGATAGCTCCCTTAAAGAAAAGACACGAGCTCATCTGAGTAGGAAAACCTGGTAGCTCCCTTAAAGAAAGGATAGAAATGAGTTCAGCAGCTCGAAGGAGAGGATGAGCTACACTAGATTCTACACCTCGGCAGACCCCTCCCTTGGTTATCAAAAAGAGTTGCCAAACCCAGGATATTAGCGTCTTCCAACAAAGGACTACTAAGAGTCACATCCTGCATGTATGTACTACATAATAAGCTCAACCCGACATACCCAACCCGATAGCTGGTGCCTCCACAAACACTGCTAAAAAGGTGTTCTGGGAGTTTACACCAATAAACACCAACTTCACAACAGTGAGTTCTTTCAACATCAAACTCTACACACAAGATCACCACCAAACATAAACATTTCACATCCCATTCATTAAAAGACATAGTTTTTCTGGGAAAACAACACACAATAGGGACATGCAGTTATCTTCATAGTTGGGCTCCCTGGCCCCGAACTATGGTATCTAAAACTGTTATCAACATAATAAACTGCCCTTACCTAACCAAGAGTTCTTCTCCTACAGTCTAGCGATGCTGTAACACAATCCCCTAAAGGGTGAGCTTGTCTGAATGCAACATTCTCACGGAAGCCAAGAGAGAAAGAGTCAGGCTCTGTTCTCTTCGAACTTCATGAAGGGTTGTCTAAGACTTCCTCTCTGGTCACGAGGTTCCTCTTGGCGTAGGGGTTCCGTGGTAGCTATAGTGGTCCTAGGTGGTTGAAGGTATTTCAGAGTTGTCGAAAGGAGTGGTTTCAGGGTGTGGGTAAGTTTAGAGGGAAAGGGAGGGAAAAACACAAAGAAGAAAGGAAGAAAGAAACACGTTTCTGTAGCACCACTTTGATGCTTATATACACCGCTGACAGGACATGTTCACTTTGCGTGTAGGGACAATAACCACAGGTTGAACAAAGTTGACTTACCCTATGTTCACCAAACACCCATACCAAGACAAAAAGCACACAAAATAGCAATTATAAAATAAATCAAACAATCAAGCATCATAACACACATCAAACACCAATCTTAGAAACTCGAAATTTCACGATGTTACAATATCACTGACTCTAATCATGTTAATTTCAAATTTTAATGAAAACTCCATTAATTTGATTATGAAAATGGTAGTAAATTTTTTGCAATAATACAATTATCATACAACGGAACAAATACATAAGGATGTACATTTAAAACATTATATATCATTAACAGGACATAACATAATCTAGTTGTATTTACAAATACTTACGTCTGGAATTAAATGACCAACAAAAAGAATCAAGGGACTAACTAAGAAAGAGTTGATTAACAAAATGCAACTCTTTTCCAAAAAGAAATTCATCGTTATCACATCGGTTCTTTGACTCCAACCAAAAAGAAGATCTCCCTCCAAGGTCACCTACTGCTGCTCATCTGCTCCCACGAACGAAGGTTCGTGATCATCACAGGTACCAACTATACGGTACAACAAACAAAATGGTGAGTTTATTATACATAAATGTTAGACTTTTGGCAAGCGTACCAATTTGTCGTTGTAAGTTACAAAATTTATAAAAGTTCGTCTCCACAGGGACTTGATTTTTACTCAGTTAATTCAAATAAAGCTTAACAGTTTAATAGTTATGTACAATGAGTGTGAACGGAGTTTCATGTAGTTGTGGATTAATAGGAATTATGAAAATTTAGAAGAAACGAAATAATAAATTTAGTGCGGAAGATTACGAGTAATTACGGAAAATTATGAAAGATTACGAAAACTAATAAAATGAGTTTGATTAATTCGAGAACGTAGGATTAGATTTCATTGTTCATACCCTTAGTATTCAATTAATATTACCATGCATAAGTTATTTTCTTTTATTATTGATGCACACATAAAATTATCCCAAATCGATCCCTCGCATTTGAGAATCCTAAGAATATTTATCAAATATCGATCCCTCGCATATGAAATAAATACCCCAGCGTTACGATTATATTCATGTGTTATTTACAATCTAAACGTTATGCTCTATTCCTAGCAACGTAACGTAAAGAGTAAATTATTCAGTTCAAATTCTAAGAGTACTTCCCAGTTAAACTTAGAATCCAATTTCATGAAACTAGTGATCAAATAGAGTCAAGCATTAAGAACGGAATAAATTTACCAATAATAAATAGAAAAGACTTATGCATAAATAAATATTAAAAGAGATACTTAATGGTAAGAAGATTACATCCAATCCTTTGAGAGAAGCTAGCCAAGCATGGAGAGAACCTCCTTAGAAGGATAGATGAAAGAACTCATCACCGCTTCTTTTCGGCAGAGTTTCCACACTAATCCTCACCTCTCTCACCAACCTAAGCTACCCTTTTACAATAAATGAAGAACCTAAGGCTTGAGAGCAAGCTTAGGAGCAAGGGAGAAGAAGAATGGAAGTTGCAAGAAGTGTAGTGAGCCTTGGGGGTGCTTGGGTATTTATAGGGGCTGATCTGCTCGTGTTTGGTCGCCCAAGTGACCAATTCCTTCATGTTTCACTCGCCCAAGCGAGTTTAAGGCTCAAGTTGCATGTCCACTTGGCCACTTGGAGGCCCACTTGCATGTGTTGCTCGCCCAGGAGAGCCAATTACACTACATTCACTCGCTTGGGCGAGTTAAATGTACTTCCAGAAGATTCTTTGGGCTTTTGATGCATTATGGGCCTGATTTGCTTGCTGCACCTCCTTGTTTTGCTTTATGGTTCATTTTTGCTTGCTCTAAGTGTACGGAAGCTTCAGAATTTATGAAATCTTGCAAAATACAAAAGAAGATTGGATGAAACATCAAGAATTAAAACACATCATTAATGTTAAGCGCTAAATACAAACTAACTAGATTAGGGCAAATTTTTTGTAGATATTCTTAGAAAAATATAAGATAAGTGCTTTAAATGTAACCCTAATTTCACTAAGATATGGCACTTATCAACTCCCCCCAACCTAGAATCTTGCTTGTCCTCAAGCAATAGTGAAATGAGAACATGTTTTGTAAAGAATCAACTTCCCAAAATTTTCTCAGAACATATTAAATAGTTAATCTTAAGAATTTGAAACAAAAGATGAAATTCACATAACCAAAATGAGATTAAGATCATTTTACATTTCCTTTCTAAAGAATATCAAAAGAAACATGTGATTGATTCAAACAGAGGAAAACCTCTCAAAGTGTTTAATTCTCTCACAAGTAAGTGTTTAATCTCAATTCCTACACTGATACTTTATAGATTGATTTTACAATTCATTTCCTATCAAATCAAAGTTCATAATCAACAAGGGTCATCAGAGCTTTTATGGCTGGGCTTTTGGTTAGAAAAGAAATCTTGGTTTTTCTAGATCTTCAAAGAACTTTTGGAATAGGAGAGCATATATAGATAGAACATTGAAATCATTACTTCCTATGTCTTCCTTTTTTCTTCCAAGATATCTATCAATCTTTTTATTCACCTAACTTTGTACAATACTTTAAAACACAAGGAATTTGTTTCCTTTTTGCTTTTCTTTCACTTCTTTTCTTTCTTTTCTTTTACATGAATAGCATATAGCCACAAAAAGTCTTTTTCATAGCATGAATTACCCACAGGAATTTTCCCATCAACAGATCATTTCCCTTTTTGCTCTCCTATCCTAAGGTAAGGTAGGGAATTCCTATCCTAGGTTAGGGTTTCAACAAAATATCAACTGTATGGCTCAAGAAGGGTTGCAAAATGATAAATCATTATATTCATATTTGGAATAGCTTTTTGGCCAGTGGCTTTAAAAGATGTTCTAAAAGAAAGAAAGCCTAAATCATATCCATGCATCATATGTTTTGACAATTAGAAATTAATGCAAAATTACTATAAATCATATCAGTAAGGACTCTCAACATAATATATGTGGTTGCACACACTTACTGGGCTCAAGGTCTGTTTTCATGTTCAAATCAAATCAATGTTTCGAAAGATATTCTTTATTAATTTCATGTAAAGAAAATCTTGCCTTCATTTGGTTTTTGGGAAAATCATTTCATTTGTTTTTCATTCTCAAGATTTTTCAAAAATCATTTTGTTGTTCTGATCCCATATTAAAAACAAGTTTCAAAACAATATTTGTTGATTCTTTTAAAAACATGTAATTTTTCAAGAAAATTATTTCTTTTAAGCCCCAAAAAGATTTTCTATATTAATTACAACTATAAGCAAAAAGCAAAAAATTTTGGTGTATTTTTCAAAAAGACATATTACTAGTATATAATACCAAAAGGATCTATTAACACCAAAAAGATTATCAGTGCATCTAACTAACAAAGGTGAAACAATTAGTAACAATAACAGTAATATAGTAACTAAAGTATTCAGAAAGCGATAAAAACAAAAATAACTAACGTAAAGTATTCAGAAAAGTAAAGAAAGCTGAAAATAAATTAAAACAGAGTCACAGTGGTATAAATGGTGCAAATCCATGATATCCGATGCCTGATTCTACTCCAAATCATCCTCCTCTTCCTCTCTTTCCGCAGCTCCCTGCTCGGCTCCCTGGTCTCCTGCCTCCTCCAGAAAGATTGGCCTGTCCCCAGGCCATGCAGCTTGTGC
Source organism: Glycine latifolia (assembly GCA_013407115.1). Lineage (NCBI taxonomy): Eukaryota > Viridiplantae > Streptophyta > Magnoliopsida > Fabales > Fabaceae > Glycine > Glycine latifolia. The sequence continues at coordinate 13,267,612 of CM023941.1, read as the reverse complement.
TCTGAACTGATCTGGAGTGGGCCATGAAAAGGGGTTAGGAGTCTGGCTTTGCTGATGCATAGTGTAATTATAAAAATTCTGATTTATCTGCATCTGAGCTCGGAAGTTGGCAGCTTGCTGAGCAGCCACATGTTGCATATGGAGATCCACTCTCTGGAGATGTGCATGATAAGTGCCCTAATTCAGTTAAAATCATGTTTAAATAAAGGCACTTATCCTTTGATTTCATAAGCTTTTATCATAAATTTACCCTAAACCTAGTTAAATAGCTCATATTGCTTGTATACATGTCATTCGTCATATTTCGGAAGATTAATCCAACATGTTTTGTATTTTGATAGAGATTCCGTGGATTTCCAGGGCTTCCGAAAACAAAAAGCAAGCAAATAGGGATCATAAAGCAAACCTGGGAGGTGCATCAAGCAAATCAGGCCCAAGGCCCAAAAAGAATTCCCCAGAAGGTGCTTTAACTCGCTTGGGCGAGTGAATGTAGTGTAAATTGGTAGCTTGGGCGAGCTGCACCTGCAAATGGGCCTCCAAGTGGCCAAGTGGACGTGCAATTGGGCCCTTAACTCGCTTGGGTGACTACAACATGAATAAAATGGTCGCTTGGGTGACCAAACACGAGCAGATCAGCCCCTATAAATACCCAAGCACCCCCAAGGCTCACATCATCCTTCACTTCCATTCTTCCTCCTCCTTGCTTCTTCTAAGCTTTTTCTTTAATTTAGTTTCTTAAATATTAGTATTAGGTAGGTTAAGAAAGTGAGAGAAGTGAGATTTAGTGTGGAGACTCTGCCGAAAAGAAGCGGTGATGGGGCCCTTCATCTATTCTTCTCTTAAGGAGGTTCTCTCCATGCTTGGTTAGTTTCTCTTATGGATTGGATGTAATCTTCTACTTTTAAGTATCTCTTTTAATATTTATTTATGCATAAGTCTTTTCTATTTATTATTGGTAATTTATTCCGTTCTTAATGCTTGATTCTACTTGATCACTAGTTTCATGAAATTGGATTCTAAGTTTAACTGGAAAGTACTCTTAGGATTTGAACTGAATAATTTTACTCATTACGTTACGATCGCTAGGAATAGGGCGTACCATTTTGATTGCATAAAAGCACGCGATTATAATTCTTAATGCTGGGATATTTACTTTGTATGTGAGGGATCGATATTCGGTAAATATCTTTAGAACTTGATTGCGAGGAATCGATTCGAGGTTAACCTAGTGTGCATCAGTAATAATAGAAAATGATTTATACATGGTAATATTAATTGAATACTGAATGTATGAATGATGAAATCCAATCCTACGCTTTTCTTGAATTAATCCTTTTATTAGTTTCCGTAATCTTTCGTTATTTCCGTAAAACCATCAAAACTTCGACTATACTCGTTATACATAACTATTAAACTGTTAAGTTTTATTTGGATTAATTGAGTAGCACAAGTCCCTGTGGAGACGAACTTTTATAAATTTTGTAACTTACAATGACAATTGGTACGCTTGCCAATAGTCTAACAGTGCAGCAATGGACTCCAAAGATGGTGGTGCTTGTGGCTGCTGCTCCTCCACCTGTCAGGCTTGACAATATTTCTCAAATGAAGGCACGGTTGATGGGAGGTCGGATTGTCTTGGAAGGTTGTACCTCCACACCATAAAATTAGCATAAAGAAGTTATTAAAGTAGGAAATCCAAGCGTGCGGTTAGCTCTTTCGGGGTTCAGTGGATGGCGGGGAATAGTCAAGTCAGAAGTATGATCGATTGGAAGCACGTTGCTAAGAAGGAAGGTCATCCAAATTTGAGTGAGTGTTGTCATGCTGGTTCTCATCAATCTCACCCGACTCCCTCCAATATTGCGAGCAAAGTCACAACCCGGAGCACAAAGAAGTTGGGTGACAGCTTGCTCATCAAACCTGGAAGTGATGTTCCTCCTGCTCATGTATTCACAGCTTTGGCCCTCTTCCAATATGAGTGGATTCCCTAAAAATTGATTAATTGCATCCGGATCATAAGGAATCCACTGGCCTTGCACAAAGGACCTTTGATCAAGAACACCTTTTTCTGTTGGCCAAGCATTGGCATAAAATTCCAATACTATTGCCGGATCAAATTTATGCATTGGTGTTGCAAGGGGCCTCCATCTTCGTCTATGAATCTCCATAGTAAATTCTGGATATTCACCATCCATCAACTAAACCTGCCGTTCTTTGAGGAATGACCAATCCTTGATGATATCATACCGCTTTTGGTGCTCCTCAGTACGAAATCTCTATGCATCAAATACAAAATCTGTAGGAATATTACTGGATCCTTCTCCTGCATGCCTAGCTCTTTTTGATGAAAGCTTTTTAGGTGCCATCTGTAAAAGGATTTCACAAGGAAATAGCAATGGAATTGATACAAATCAGCAATATAGCAAAGCTTTGTACATAATGTTACCAATCAGCAAGTATTGAAGATGGCATCCCTTTGAAAATTCAATTTTTGTGTATGTGTAATGTATGAGCAGGCCTTTGCACATTAACATCCAATCAAACATGCAACCATTGGTATGTTATACCTTAGTTTATGATATTTAGGAATTCCTAAATGTTAAACAACATTATAAACCATTTCTAAGAATTTCCAAGTGTTGTGCATAAAGGAATGATTCACTTTTTTAAAGCTAGCATTAAGCATGTGAGGTATATTATGCAATTCAATTCATCTAACAAGCATCCAAGAGGCAAATTCGTGCAAGAATTTCAGAGGATATCATGGCTGATTTTTGAAGCATTTTGTCAAACACATGGTGTGCATGCTTTGTTTTCTATGCAAATGAGTAGCCTTTGTATGTGCTTGCACCAAAATTTTTGAGAAAATAAAAAAAAAAAGAAGCAACAGAAGCATAATTGGACAGAATTCATCATCAAACATTGCCTAATTAATAACTTATTGGCCTAGGGTTTTTGAAATGCAAACAAGAACACAAGGTTGGAAAAATGAGAAAAGAACACAAACTACACTTAATGAAAGTTATTCTAAGCTATTTATATTATCAATAAAAGAAATATAGGTCCAGAAGCACATACCTGGTGATGAAGGGAAGATATGGGGTGAGGACCAAGTGGCTTGGGCGAAATTAGAGAAGGAAGCAAGAAGGAACAAAACAAAAGCAATGCAATTTGACTATTTGAGTGAATTTTGAAATTTTGGCCTTTTAATTTCGTGACCTGCAGAGCCTTGCTCGCCCAAGCGAGCCAAATAGGCAGGATTCACTCGCTTGGGAGAGTTAACCAGCCTTTTTTTTTTTTTTAGAAAAATTATTTTGGCTTGTAATTATGTACTGCTTTAACTAATCTACATTCATATAGGCAAAAATATTTAAATAAAATGATAAAGCATAGAAAAAGATGGTTTAGAAATTACTAGGTTGCCTCCTAGAAACGCTTCTTTAATGTCATCTTAGCTGGACGTATTTGTAGCTCAAGCTTCTTGTAAATGAACCACCATGATGAGTCTTTCAACATCACCACCTAAGTAGGGCTTGAGTCTGCCACCATTAACTGTCCATGTTCTATTTGTGGCTGGATCTTCAAGGACTACAACCCCATGTGTCATTACCTCTTTAATGATGAAGGGTCCAGACCATTTGGACTTTAGCTTACCTGGAAACAATCTTAATCGAGAATTAAATAACAAAACCTGTTGTCCAGGCTGAATTTTCTTTCTCAAAAATTTCTTATCATGATAAAATTTGACTTTCTGCTTATAAAGTTTAGAATTCTCATACGCTGATAGTCTCAGTTCCTCCAATTCATGAAGTTGGATTTTTCTTTGTTCACCTGCAGAAGAAGGATCAAAATTTAAATACCTGAGTGCCCAAAATGCTTTATGTTCCAATTCAACAAGTAGATGGCATGATTTGCCGTAGACCAACTGGAAGGGTGTAAGGCCAGTGGGAGCTTTGTATGCTGTCCTATAGGCCCACAATGCTTTATCTAGCTTTTGAGACCAGTCCTTCCTTGATTGAGCAACTGTTTTCTCTAAGATTTTCTTGATTTCTCTATTGGAATCTTCAGCTTGCCCATTGGTCTGAGGATGATAAGGTAAGGCCACCTTGTGTCTGACACTATAGCGTTGGAAAACCTTCTGTAATTGGGAATTGCAAAAATGGGATCCTCTATCACTTATCAGTACTCTGGGAGTTCCAAACCTTGAAAATATATTTTTCTTCAAGAAGCGAATAACTGTCTTTGAATTTGCATGTTGTGCAGCTACTGCTTCTACCCATTTGGTCACATAATCCACAGCCAATAAAATGTATTCATTTGAGTATGAGGATGGAAATGGACCAATGAAATCAATCCCCCAACAATCAAATGCCTCAACCTCCAGAATGTTGTGTAAAGGCATTTCATTTCTTCTGGAGATTCCACCTGTTCTCTAGCAATTATCACATCTTTGCACATATTCATGGGCATCTTTGAATAGTGTAGGCCAATAAAATCCTGACTGTAGGACCTTTGCAACAGTCCTCTCTCCATTGTAGTGGCCTTCATATGGTGAACTGTGACAGTGCCATAGGATGTTCCTTGCCTCTGCTTGAGTCACACACCTCCTTAAAAGATTATCAACTCCAATTTTGAAGAGGTAGGGATCATCCCATATAAAATATCTGGCATCTCTGAGAAACTTCTTCTTCTGTTGCCAAGTGTAATCTTCAGGGATTGCACCGGCTGCTTTAAAGTTGGCCATCTCTACAAACCATGACCTTTCTGAAATGTGGAAGAGCTTCTCATCAGGGAATTCTTCTTAAATTTATGGGTCTTGAGTGGCTATTTCCTCACTAGTAAGTCTGGACAAATGATTAGCTACATGATTTTCACATTCTTTCTTATCCTTGATTTCTAAATCAAATTCCTGTAGAAGCAAAACCCAACGGATAAGTCTAGGTTTAGAATCAGATTTAACTAACAAATATTTTATTTCAGCATGATCAGTAAAAATCACCACTTTAGATCCTATCAAGTATGATCTAAATTTTTCCAAGGCATACACTATTGCAAGCAATTCTTTCTCAGTTGTTGCATAATTAATTTGAGCATCATTTTAAAACTTTGCTTGCATAGTGTATGACATGGAAAACTTTGTTTTTTCTTTGTCCCAAAACTGCTCCTACAGCATAATCACTTGCATCACACATTATTTCAAAATCAAGTGTCCAATCAGGTGCAGTGATTATGGGTGCAGAAACTAGTTTTTGTTTCAAAGTATTAAAAGCTGTAAAGCATGAATCATCAAAATGAAATGGAACTTCTTTATTTAAAAGATTGCTCAATGGCTTGGCAATTTTTGAAAAATCTTTAATAAACCGTCTGTAGAACCCTGCATGTCCTAGAAAACTTCTAATGCCTTTGACATTGGTTGGTGGAGGTAATTTCTCAATGACATCAACTTTAGCTTTATCCACTTCAATGCCCTGCATAGAAATTTTGTGACCTAAAACAATGCCTTCAGTCACCATGAAGTGACACTTCTCCCAATTAAGCACAAGATTAGTTTCAATACATCGCTTCAAAACAACATTAAGATTAGACAGGCATAAATCAAAAGAAGTACCAAATACTGAAAAATCATCCACGAAGATTTCAATGCTTTTCTCAATAACGTCAGAAAAAATGGCAAGCATGCACCTTTGGAATGTGGCGGGTGCATTACAAAGACCAAAAGGCATTTTCCTATAAGCAAAAACACCGAAGGGACAAGTAAAGGCAGTTTTCTCTTGGTCTTCAAGATCAACATTAATTTGATTGTATCCTGAATAACCATCAAGAAAACAGTAATATTACTGACCTGTTAGTCTCTCCAGCATTTGATCCATGAATGGTAGTGGAAAATGATCCTTCCTTGTGGCTTTGTTGAGCTTTCTGTAGTCAATACACATCCTCCAACCTGTAACAGTGCTTGTTGGAATAAGCTCATCTTTGTCATTTTTAATTACTGTCATGCCACCTTTCTTGGGTACTACCTATACAGGACTTACCCATTGATTGTCTGAGATAGGATATATCATTCCAGCCTCGAGTAGCTTGACTACCTCTTTTCTGACAACTTCTTTCATGGTTGGGTTGAGTCTTCTTTGTGGCTGAGCTACAGGTTTATAGTCCTGTTCCATCAAAATTCTATGCATACAATAAGAAGGACTAATACCTGTTAGATCTGAGAGTGTCCAACCAATGGCTTTGTAGTTCTCTTTCAAGACTTTCACCAATTTCTTTTCTTCCTCCTCAGAGAGATGGGCATTTATAATTACTGGCTTTCCATAATTACTTGCAAGAAAGACATATTTAAATGTGAAGGTAATACCTTTAATTCCAGCTTTGGTTCTTCTTTTTGCTTTTCTTCTTTTATTTCTTCAAAGAGGGATTGGTGATAAGGAACTTCTTTACAAGCATTCAATTGATGAAGATATTCTGCTTCCTCTTTATCTCCATCTTCATCTTGGACTGTTTCTGTCAATGCCTTCTCCAAGCCTTCCTTCCTGTGAATAAATCTTTTAGAGTCAAAAATTACCTCATCAAGGACATCGACCCTAAAGCATTCTCTTTTATCTATGGGGTGCTTCATTGCTTCAAGAACATTGAACTGTACTTCATCATCTTGCACTCTTACAGTGAGTTTTCCTTCATCCACATCAATCAAGACTTTGGCAGTCTTCATGAAAGGTCTGCCAAGAATTAGTGGAACTTCACTGTCTTCATCCATGTCCATCACTACAAAATCAACTGGAACAAAGAATTTGTCAACTTTCACCAACACATCTTCAATAATGCCATGAGGGTGCTTGATGGTTCTATCAGCTAGCTGCAAAGTCATCCTTGTTGGTCTGATTTCTACTTCTCCTATCCTTTTGACCATGGATAATAGAATGAGGTTGATGCTTATGCCTAAGTCAAGAAGAGACTTCCCTACTGATAAATTTCCAATAGTCACAGGAATTGTGAAACTACCGGGATCTCTTGATTTTTCTGGAAGTGTCTTTTGGATTATTGCACTACAACCTGCATCCAGCTCTATGGTTTCATCATCTGTGTATCTTCTCTTCTTTGTAAGTAGATCCTTCATGAATTTGGCATATGTTGGCATCTGCTCCAATGCTTCAGAAAAAGGAATGTTAATTTGCAATTGTTTAAAAATATCTAAAAAAACGCTTGTACTGTCTTTCCTTTGCCTTCTTGGATGGAGCATGTGGATATGGCATATTTTGGACTGGTGGTGGGGTTAAGACAGCTTTGCCTTTATCACTTTTTTTCTTTTCCTCATTCTTTTTCTTTTCATCTTCACTCATCACTTTTCTCTCAATTTTTTTATTTATTCCTTCATCATTTTTCTCTTTTTCTTTTTCTTTTTCAACTTCCTCACTTTCTTCTACATTTCCTTCATTTTTCTTTTCCTCTTCCTCCTATCTACCAACCACAGTCCCCCTTCTTGTTATAATGACTTTACATTGCTCTTTAGGGTTGACTTGGGTATTTGCTGAGAAAGATCCACCTCCATGCTCAGACAGTTGCTTTGCAAGTTGTCCAACCTGCACTTCAAGATTTTTGATGGAAGTATCAGTATTCTTTTGGTTGGTGATGGACATCTGCATAAATTGATTTAGAGTATCTTCCATTTTTGATAATCTATCCTGCTGAGTTTGGTTTTGTGGATTTCTATTAGAAGGACCTGCATATGCATTGTTAGTGGGACCTGCAAAAGAAGGAATAGAAGGAACATTATATACATTATTATTTTGTCTCCAACCATAGGGTTGATTTGAACCTGAACCTCCTTTGTATCCTTGATAATTTCCTTGATAATTTTGCTGAGGTCGAGTCTGATTCTGTAGATAATGAGCCTCCTCCTCTTGTTGGCAATCACCAGGTACTGGACAATGGCCATTTTGATGTTCTCCACCACAGAAATCACATCTCAAAATTTGTTAAACTTGATGAGCTGTGTGTATTTTCTGTGATCCTCCATGCTGCATTTGTTGAGGAAGTTGGCCTATTTGTTTGGTTAAGGCCTCCAATTGTTGAGTTAACAATTTATTCTGAGCTAGAATGACATTTTGAGTATCTAGCTCTATTACACCTTTCCTCTGAAATGGAGATCTGTCATGGTGAGATTGGTAATCACTGGCTGCTATGGAGTCAATGATTACTATTGTTTCCTCCGGGCTTTTTGACATCATAGTTCCTCCCGCTGAGGCATCAAGAATCATTTTTGTTTGAGGTCTTAAGACACTGTAGAAAGTATGTAGCTGTGCAGCATCATCAAAATTGTGGTTTGGGCATCTCCGCAATAAGGATTTGAATCTCTCCCAAGTCTCACAGAGAGGTTCATCTGCTCCTTGGGAAAAAGTTGCAATGGCTGATTTTGCACTTATGAATCTTGATGGAGGAAAGAATCTAGTAATAAATTTTTCCTCCACTTCTTCCCACGAGCTCAGGCTTTTGTTTGGTTGGGACTGGAGCCACGTCTTGGCTTTACCTGTCAAAGAAAATGGAAAAGCTCTAAGATAAACAGCTTCCGCATCCTCGTCTGAAGCTCCCATTGTACTGCATAACTCCATGAATGTGGACAAGTGAGTGTATGGATCCTCATGGTCCATCCCTTCAAAGGGATGTGAACCAATTAGACTGAGTAATGCTGGCTTCAACTCCACCACCTTGTTGTTGAAAGGAGGGATGACTATGCTGTTGTAATGCTTTGGGCCTTGTTGGTACGCATAGTCACCAAGAGTCCTCCTTGGTGGTCTATTTTCATCTTCCTCTCGATTAGCCATATTATTTAGAACAAGTGGCTTTTCTGATGAAGGAGGATTAATAGACGAAGTTTCCTCGGATGTCTTACTGGCTTCTAGTTTCTTTTTCTTCCTATTTTTGCTTTCTGTTTTGGTGATTTCTGGGTCAAATAAAGGTTTATCTGCAAAAAAATTACCTCGCATAAAGGAAAAAGAGCAAACTACAATATCCCGTAAGCATCAAAGTTAAAATAAAAGAGAATTTATATACAAAATCAAAACTAAAGTAAATAATGAAAATAAGAAAAAGTCCTACTAAACTGATAAATTAAATCTAAAAGAACTGAGTAAAATAACTCAAATCCCCGGCAACGGCGCCAGAAACTTGTTAGACTTTTGGCAAGCGTACCAATTTGTCGTTGTAAGTTACAAAATTTATAAAAGTTTGTCTCCACAGGGACTTGATTTTTACTCAGTTAATTCAAATAAAGCTTAAAAGTTTAATAGTTATGTACAATGAGTGTGACCAGAGTTTCATGTAGTTTTGGATTAACAGAAATTATGAAAATTTAGAAGAAACGAAAATAATAAATTTAGTGCGGAAGATTACGAGTAATTACGGAAAATTACGAAAGATTACAGAAACTAATAAAACGAGTTTGATTAATTCGAGAATGTAGGATTGGATTTCATTGTTCATACCCTTAGTATTCAATTAATATTACCATGCATAAGTTATTTTCTTTTATTATTGATGCACACATAAAATTAGCCCAAATCGATCCCTCGCATTTGAGAATCCTAAGAATATTTATCAAATATTGATCCCTCGCATATGAAATAAATACCCCAACGTTATGATTATATTCGCGCGTTATTTGCAATCTAAACGTTATGCTCTATTCCTAGAAACATAATGTAAAAAGTAAATTATTCAGTTCAAATTCTAAGAGTACTTCCCAGTCAAACTTAGAATCCAATTTCATGAAACTAGTGATAAAGTAGAGTCAAGCATTAAGAATGGAATAAATTTACCAATAATAAATAGAAAAGACTTATGCATAAATAAATATTAAAAGAGATACTTAAGGGTAAGAAGATTACATCCAATCCTTTGAGAGAAGCTAGCCAAGCATGGAGAGAACCTCCTTATAAGAATAGATGAAAGAACTCATCACCGCTTCTTTTTGGCAGAGTTTCCACACTAATCCTCACCTCTCTCACTAACCTAAGCTACCCTTTTATAAGAAATGAAGAACCTAAGGCTTGAGAGCAAGCTTAGGAGCAAGGGAGAAGAAGAATGGAAGTTGCAAGAAGTGTAGTGAGCCTTGGGGGTGCTTGGGTATTTATAGGGGCTGATATGCTAGTGTTTGGTCGCCCAAGCGACCAATTCCTTCATGTTTCACTCGCCCAAGCGAGTTTAAGGCCCAAGTTGCATGTCCACTTGGCCACTTGGAGGCCCACTTGCATTTGTTGCTCGCCCAGGCAAGCCAATTACACTACATTCACTCGCTTGGGCGAGTTAAAACTCAATTAACTAATTAAAGAAAACCATCATTTTTTGTTTTCAAAATATCATCATCACTAATAGCATTTAGTTCATGTGTAATTACTCTTGACATCAAAAGAGAATCATCCTTATTAATTATCATTCATTTAAAAGTGTCCTTTTATAAAATATGATCTTAGTAAGGAAATTTAATTCACAAAACATTAGGTCAACAATAAATCATTAGAACATCAAAAAGCTCCATTGAAACATCCTTAATTCTATCATTGAACAATTTTATAACATAAAATAGAATATACTCTTACATCATTGAAGTTGTATACATAATACATCTAAGTCACATGAAGAGAAACAATACAACATAATAATAAAACCCTAGCCTACCCCATTTTCATACAACAAAAGTTAAAACTCAGAGTAGTGACTCAATTAAACAACAATATAAAACCCACCCAACTAAAAACATAAGGCCTAAGAAGGCTTTTCCACACCATCTCTAACACTTACATGGGGTCATCCTTTGTTCTCTAAAAAATGGTAAAACATGGGAGTAAGTCCTCCACCCCCTTGGTCACTAGAAACAATACCGACTCAAGGTCCCAAACAACCTATGCAACCACTGCATGTGGTTCAATATCGAATACCAGTCAAGGTAATTGTAGTTCGACTATCTATGTTTCAACACTTACACATATTGAGCCTCACTGCCATTAAGCCTCCCAAGCCTTAATGGTCTTACACAATTAAAGTTGGATGAATACTAGAAATACACCTCTGCCATGGTATAATTGTGGGCTCTCACCAACTGGTTATGTCTTGCATTTGTCAAGGTTGTCAATTCCCCATTGTGGAAGCATGACCACAAACCCAGCGCCATACCGCCAAGAAACAACAAGACAATGATCCATTCCCCACATACCACTTTGTGTGGTCATCTAATCTCTAAGGACTGACTCCTCAACAACTCCCCCCACCAAGATTATCCTTTACAAATTTGTGTTGGTTCCTTTGTAAACAATATTGGATGCTAGTCTATCAATCATCATAAGCTCATCAACATATCACACGAATATCCCATCTCCCCCAATATCACAGTGGTCAAGTCATCACAACCCCATCTCCCACAAACCTAATCACAATACTGACAGAACTCCCACATAACCTCTTCATAATTCACCTCCTTGGCTAACCATCATAGAGATCACCTCTGTTGGACAACATGTCATCAACATCACAATCACATCTCATTCCTACTGATCTTGCACAACCCAACAGAAAAAGCATTCATCATTTCCCTTTTCATTTCTCACATCAAAACAACACCATTTACTAGTACATTATTCTAGTTTTACAAATGTAATCACTAGTAGAAAATAAGTTTTTAACATCGGTTGTTTTTTACTTTTAACATCAGTTTTTAATTGATGTTGAAACCACCAACATTAAATATATCAATATTAACATCGGTTTTTAAAAACTGATGTTAACATTCACTACGCGACATCGGTTTTCTTAAAACTGATGTCGTATAATAATAAATAAACATAAAATATGTAAAATATACAAAAATCAACATCGATTTTTAGAAAAATCGATGTTGTCGTATACTTTCAACATTGATTTTCCTAAAAATTGATGTTTTGTTACACACGACAACATCAATTTTTAGGAAAATCGATGTAGTTAGTTGTACCACAACATCAGTTTTTGCAAAAATTGATGTAGAAAACGTCTTTTCCGCATCAGTTTTTCCTATACCGATGTGTATAGTCAACTTCTCTACATCGTTTATTGCATAACCGATGTAGAATATCATTTTTTTGAAAACAAATATGGCATGTTCTCTGATATTACCATAAAAATAGAAAACAGTTCTAAGCCATTAAACTAAAGTACTCTTATATTATCCAACAAGAACAGAAAGTAGTGTACATTGCATTGTAAGTTCATTAGGATTCAAATCTTCAAAAAATAAACTAATGGAAATCCAAGTTCGATTCAACCTACTAAAAAAACACAAAGTGAATTCAATATTCAAAGAACATGGAAGATGTACCTTTCCACATAATTCACAAAAGAATTTGATATGCTAACTAACTTCCATCTTCTTAATTTGCTTTTGCAGACTAGCACCATATCAGGTATCTAACATGAACAGGATGAAATACCTGCTTGTAAATTTAATCCAACAAAACTAGTTTCTTCTCAAAATGCATATACAATGAGCTATACTTAAATCCAAATTCCTTACACCTATGCAAAATGCAATCCAAATAGAAAGTAGAAACTATTTTAACAACCTTATGCCCAGTAAACATTTAAATCTTTTAACAAATTGCATAATCAATAACAACTCCCTCAAACCAAACTGCAGGATATTTATATATAAATTGTACCTAGTACTAACAAACCAAGTTAATTGCAGCATATTCATAAAATGAAGCATGCACCGTACCATTAACTTACCTCGAAGCTTTAATTGACATATTATATGGAATTTAGAACAAAATGTGATTACAAAAATTACCATATTTTTCGACAATGGTTGCCTTCTTCATTCTCTTCGTTCTCTTAGTCAACATTTAATGATGCCACGTGGTTGTTTTGGTGCTGATCTAGATGCATAAGGTTGATGTGGAAAGGTCAGATATTAATTTTTGCCCTTTTGATAAAGGTCAACAACATTGCTCCACCAATTCCAAGTAAATTTCCCAACACCTTGGCCCTCCCTACTATCGCCCTCAAATTTAACCTTTCAAAACTACAGAAAATTTAAGGAAAAATTAAATAAGAAACAGTAAAGTTATTCCTCACAAATATCAATATACAATAACTTCAATTTCCACTAATTAGTAATACTTAAACGGAAATATAAGATTAGTTAGGTGATTAAAAAAGAAAGAAAAGAGGAAAAGATCACAGGTTCAATTTCTTCTATTAACAAAAAATAATAAACTAAAGATTAACATTTGTTGAAAAAAAAAGTAATATTGTTTAATATTTTATTGGATGAGTGATGAACATTTTACAAAAAAAATAAGAAAAGGCACAGTGTTGATGATTAATTACCTACAGGAGATGGCCAAGACAAACTCAAATAAAAGGTTTTGAAATAAACTACATAACCATATATATATATATATATATATATATATATATATATATATATATATATATATATATATATATATGTATATATATATATGTATGTATCATATTGGTTAATTAATTAACTTACTACCATTGACAATATAATGTAAGTACATATAAGGGGGTCAAAATTAAGGTACTGAAGAGTTTACATAACATACCCGAATAGCCACAAAAACATGCCATGAAAAGCACCCTCCAAGTCATCTTTGGTCTTTTGTCACTGAATAGAAGAAAAGAAAAGAAAAAAAAAAGTAACTAGCCAATTAAGTCAATCTATTGCCCTTCAAAAAGACATTTATTTATTTATTTATCAATAACCTATGCTGAATAAAAGAAATTTTACAATATTGTTGTCGACTTTAATTTTTTATTAGGTGAATTTTAATGTTGTATATAAAAGACATTTTGTCAACTTTATTTTTTATAATATGAATGTGGATTTTGACCATGTTATTTATTTTTTGAGAGTTTGACCATGTTATTTAGTAAGCATTAGCACAGTTTTTAATTAACAATAGTTATAAAATTTAAAAATAATTTTTCATATGCATTGTAAAATAAAATCACATTTGTATTATTTAAGTTGAAAATTGTGCGTTGGCAATGCAACATAAAAAGTTAATTAACTTAGCCCAAAATAGTACAAGGAAGTAAAAGTTAATCACATTTCATATTCTTTTTATTAGTACAAGGAAGTAAAAGTCCAAAATTGCAAGCCTTCTTCCAAAAGTAAGCTACATTTTCTCAAATTATATAAGTGTGTATGTTAGTAAATTCATATATATATATATATATATATATATATGTATGTATGTATGTATTAAATAACTTCACTGTTATGGCTGAATCAGATTCTATAAGAACCTCTCGTAAAGGATATGAAAACATTATTAATTTAAACATATTTATGTTTTTAGGAACTTTAAATCAGATTTTATCTTATAACACACTGAAGATTATATATTTGTCTTCCTTAAAATAGTACCAAAAGGAGCTTGGTAGCTTTGGCTATCTTCCTTAATACAAAAACAATGCATCATTTTATAAAAAAATGTAGGACCACATATGTAAGTGAGTGACATGTTTTATAGATGGAAAGAACATATGAATGTCCATGATTAAGCATTTTATTTCAATTAAAGACACTACAAGAATATGAAATAATGTAGAAAGATGCATACCTAGATGTTGTAACCAGAGAAACCACAATAGAGTTTGTCTCCAGCACCAGGAAGGCATTTCACATATTTGTTAGCATTGACTGTCAGCTCATACACTGGCTCCTTAATGTCATGAACATCTATACATTTAATCTCATCTCTAATTTGATTGTACAAACCTGTACATAAGAAGTATTATTCAGTGGTGTATATTCAATACTATAATTAAGCTAGAGGATTAACAAAAAGATGAAAGAATTAAATATTGTAGAGTACATGATAACTTAATCTTAGTTGTTTATGAACAAGTTTGAAATCAACTAATGATGGCAGATGCAAACATAAAAAAAAAGAGCCACACATCACCTCAAATCTTAGCAACAATTTTAATTTGTATGCACAAGAAAATAAAATATTGACTAACCAAGTATCAGTCCAAATTTTCTTGTGACATAGCAAGATAGGTTACCCAAATGGTTTTTTCTAAGGAGCCATTATATAGCCTATCATCTGAAGAACAAAGAGATGTTATAGCTTTTGTGTGCTCATGAGCTTCTTGAATAACTCTTGGTATTCTCTTTCTTGCATCCCATTCCTAGTAAGAAGACACAGAATGGTAGTGTTAAGACAAACAATGAGAAATAGGAACACAACCACACTGTTTCTAATTGTTAGGACACTCTACCTTGATAGTTACATCAGAAGTCCACTCAAGACCTGACCATTCATATAAAGCAACGACACAGGTCAACATAACTTAGTGGAAACAAGGAGATTCCAAATAGATGGACTCTCTCTAGGACCCATTTAATTGACGGAATTTATCACTACGTTAGCCACGTTAGCGGCTCAGCCGATTACTTGAGAATCCAAATTATTCTATTTCCTTATGTTAGCAATATATAGTGGTCAAATAGGAACATTTTCTTCTAAGACATTTTACTTTTTTTCATCATGTGGCAATTAGAATTAATTCTTGTTTATCTACTTTTATCTATGTGGGGTGGAAAAAAACGTTTGTATTCAGCAACAAAGTTTATTGTGTACACTACGGGAAGTTCAGTTTTTTTATTACTGGGAATTCTAGGTATGAGTTTCTATAGCTCCAATGAACCAACATTACATCATCACTGTGGTATCCCATTATCCCTCACCATCTCCACTAAACCGTATCTTATTCTTTTTTAATTATAGCATAAAACACATGATGATTTCAAAAATTTTCATTGATTAAAATAATACCACTAATTATTGAAAATGTCTGTTATTGTTTCTTCATCATGCCAGATCGAACACACTCCACTCTGATGAAGCCTACCACGAGCACACACCACCTCATAGATAGAAAAAGCAACAAAAAGATAATAAAAAATTTACTTCCAAACCCAACCAATTAGATTAAATTGAAAAAAAATCAAAGAAATGAAGGACGACAAGACACTCCCTATTGCAAAAAAGGAAGCCTCAGCCTCAGGTTCAAGTGTATTTGGAAAAGGAAGCTACAAATTTTGCGCACTAGCTGCCATGCTGCTCCTCGCATTTTGAAGCACACATTTGAGTTTGAGTTTGAGATTTGTATTATTACCACTTGAGTTGAGATGGTGAGTCTAGCCTGGCAAGGACAAAGATGGTTGTTGCTGCTACATCTTCAATCTTAGTGTGGTTCACTCCATAGGCCTTTGCTCGTCGCAATGGGAACTACAATAGCAAAACCTAAAACCCTATATTTCATAAACAAGTCATTCCGCTCAAGCACCTGCACTCGCCTCCCACTCAAGCACGATTATTCCGCTCCCTCCCCTCTCTTCTAATGTATAACTCTACATTCTCTTGAGGGAATTTATCCTTCCACTTGTGTTTGTATCTCTTTTGCCTCCATGGTGAAGTCTTATATGCTGGCCTATTTTGAAGTGAACAACCTGTAATCAAATCAATTTGGTGTTCTATGCCTCTTAAAGGAGGCAAGCCATTAGGTACTTCTTTTGGAAAAATATCTTCATATTCCTCCAAAAGAGCTTGCATAGGTTTGGGCAAATTTTCTCCTTCCTTTTCAACATGTAAACAAAGAGAGTTAGGAAGCATATAATAAAGATGTTGTTGTGCCAATAACACTCTCTTGATTTGCTTTTCACTCAAGAAAAAACTCTCTTTAATCTCATGAATTATTTTGCTCTCAATTTCTTTCTCTTTCTTTTTCTTCTCACTAGTTTTTCTCTTTGGAAGCTCACTTTCTTTGCTTTTTTTTTGTGCAGAATTTCTTGTCAAGTGCAGTATTTTTTTTAACTCCTCAATGCTTTTCTCTTTCATCCTCACTTGATCCTCACACACTTGTCTAGGAGTCAAAGGCCTCAATAATTTTCTTGCCTAAGTGCTCAAACTCAAAAGTGTTCTCCATGCCATTGTGTATCACTTTTCTATCATAGTGCCATAGCCTACCAAGAAGGATATGACCAGCCTCCATTGGTACAATATCACAAAGAACTTTATCATTATAAGCATTAATAGAAAAAGGAATGAGCACTTGAGAATTTACCACTACTTCTCCACTTTCACTAAGCCATTGGAGCTTGTATGGCTTTGTATGCTTTGTGGTTGGCAAGTGTAACTTCTCAACAAGCCTTGTACTAGCCACATTGGTGCAGCTGCCTCCATCTATTATTAGTGAGCATACTTTGTCTTCAACCAAGCACCTTGTGTGAAAAATATTTTCTCTTTGGGTCTCTTATTTTTCTAGGCAAAAATTGCTCAACATTCTCTTTACCATCAAGAGATCACCCTCTTCGGCCTCTACAAGTGTAAGTTCCTCTTCTTCTTCACTTGAAGAACTAGATGAGTCACTTGAAGACTCACTCTTGATATCTCCATCCTCAAGAAAAATCATAGTTCTCTTGTTAGGACATTGAGAAGCAATGTGACCCTTACCAAGGCACTTGAAACACTTGATATTGCTTGATCTTGTTGGAGTTGGTTCCACAATTTTTTTGCTTGAGCTTTCCACCTTTTCTTCTTTATTTTTCACTTGAGAAACCTTCCTTTTAGGCTTGTCTTTCCAGCTGGAAGTTACTGCCCCATTTGATGTAAATGGCTGAACTCATAGCCATTAGCTTTCCCAAATCTACCTTGCAATAGAACCCACTCTTCAAGCAAACTTCAAGAACACACAAGTTTCCAGCACTTATTGAAATTGGGGCTGTTTAGAAGTTTATAATTGTAGAAATGGAAGATGGAAGAAAGGTTAGGGATGAAGGTGAAGACATCATGGAGAAGCTCTCCAATAAGTCTAGGAAGAATCACCACAATAGCATTAGGAAGCCATTGATAAGACTCAAGAAGTTCTTGAACAAGAACAAGAGAGAAACTCTCACAACAATTTCAGAATTGTATTAATGAACCAAAGTTAGTTACATTCAGTTTTGGAACCTTATATAGGCCATGAAATTACAAGCAAAATGTCACTAAATGTAAGGAAAATGCAAATTGAAATGAAGCTTGAAGTGCAAGCTTTCCTAAAGTGACTCTTGGCTTCCCCAACATCTGCAGTGCGATTTTAGACTGAAATAATCGATTAATTCGCACTTGTAATCGATTAAAACAGAGTTATTTACAATTTTCAGGCTTATGTAATTGATTACAGATGTCTCGTAATCGATTAAAACAGTCAAGTCTTGTTTTAATCGATTACAGATGCAATTTAATCGATTAAAACAATCAAATCTTGTTTCTCGTGTGACGCTGGGCTGGGGTTTGGTGAACCAACTAGTCGCTCCTCTAGTTGAAGTATCGGGTCTGAAATGCTGGTAATCGATTACAGACCAAAGATAATCGATTAAAACAGTGGAAAACTATTTACAAGTGTTTGTACTGAATTTCTTCTAACAAGTGGTGGAATTTATTGAATTAAATTGGACTTAAGACATCAAAATCCAGCTATTGTCATCCTTGAGTTGGTGTACATCTTCATGCTTGCCCAAGTTAGCTTGAATGTGGTCTTGAAGTGCTTGAGTCCTAGCTCTTGTCATTGGTCCTTTAAAGCTCACCAAAGGAAGTGCTTCAAGCTCTCCTTCTAGACCTTTAAATTGCCATGAACCTCCATCACCATTAGTCTTAGAAGCTTTTCTCCTTTTTAGTTGTTTCACCCTTTAAGCTTTGTGGACTAGCTCCTCAATTATTGTATAATAATGTAGCTCCATCACATTATGAATTTCTCTATTCAAGCCATGAAGGAACCTAGCCATGGTTGCTTCTTGGACCTCCACAATTTCAGCCCTCATCATCATCAATTCCATTTCCTTATAGTATTCATCAACACTCTTGTAGCCTTGGAAATGTCTTTAGAGCTTGTTGTGGAATTCTCTTGCATAATAAGTTGGAACAGATCTCTCTCTTAAGAATCTCTTCAAGTCATTCCAGCCATGTATTCTTTCTCTCCTCAACCTCTCTATGTCCATTAGAACTTGGTTCCACCACTCCAAAGCATAGCCACCAAATACTAGAGTTGCTAGAATCACTTTCTTTTCTTCATCAATTTGTTGGCATGAGAAAATTTGTTCTACCTTCATCTCCCACTCAATGTAAACTTTGGGATTATTATCACCATAGAATTTTGGAATTTTTATTTTCACTCCACTCTATCCTCCATTCCTCTCATCTCTTTCTTCTCTCCTAAGCCTCCAATCTCTCTCATCTCTATTTTCCCTCCCATGATTGTTTCTTCTATTATTTTATCTCATTTCCTCCCTCTCATTCCTCTCATCATATTAATTTCCTCTATGAGAAGAAGCATACTCACTCACCCTTCTATTGCCATGAGCCTCTCCATCCACACTACCATTTGGACTACTCATTCTTTGAGTCTTCCTTTGTAACTCCTCAAATTTTGTATCCATTTTGGTTTGCAAGTTTTCCATTTGTTTTGTCATGGCTTTCATCAACCTAGAGGTCCTAGGTGATAAATAATCTTCTCCACTTGAGGTCATTCTTCAAAAGAAATGGTTAGCAAAAACACAAGTATATAAAAAAATTCTCACCACTCTCTAAGTGTTTGTCAGTCACACTCGTGTTTGCACTCTTTATCTAGGATTTTTCTTTAATGTTCTCTCTTGCCTTTTTCCACTCTAGCTTCTTTATAGTTCTTAAGCAACACTCTCAATCCAATCAAGCTTCTTTACTATAGTGAAATAGGAAACAATTCTAGGCTAGACTCAAGAGTCCAAAGAACCAGAAAACTCTAAGACAAAACCTTGGAATTTTTAAGAGACAAGCAACAAAAGCAAAATTTTGGAAAAGCACAAACTCAAAGTGGAATTTTAACGAGACAACTCAAGGATAATGGTTGTACCAAACTGCACAAGGAGGATATGCCAATCAAATTCAATAGTTAGAAGCAAAATTTCACAAAGTTTTCATGTCATACAAGTTCACTTAGTTTTGTGGTTCAAAAGAATTTTTAAACTTGTAACCTTTGCAACTCTTCTTTGCTTCTAAATTCTATTTTTACTTTGAATTTTCCAGTCACTAATTCAATAACTTCTTGTCTTCAATTTGATTATTTTTCCAGCCACAATTCACAAACTTGTTTGTGCTTCACTTTGATTATTTTTCCAGCCACAATTTCACAAACATTTGGGCTGCACTTCTTTGTTTTTCTTTTTTCACAAGTTCAAGAATTCTCTAAGAAATTGAATGATTCACAAAAATACGATGTATAACAATTGTAAAATTTGCTTCTAATAACTCAATTCAGTTTAGGCATGAGATTAGAATCAAAACAAGTGGTCATACAACACAAAAACACTAACTAACACTAGATTACAATAATCAAGACTAGAAAATTAGAAAATATCAAGAACAGATGAAGAACAAGAAGACATGAAATCAAACAAAACTTGAAGGAAATCACTAGGGTAGTTGGCAGAAATCAACACAAAGCTAATACCACCATAATTTTTTACAAAAGCACAAGAACACAAGGAATTAGAATGGATTTTCAGTTTTTGAAAGTTGCAGATTTTTTTACCTTTAAAGAACTTTTAAGAACTGAACTTGAAGAAGAATTCCACAAGGATTAGCCTCTAGATACCACTTGATGTATGTCTAAACCCATTAGACAAGAATTTCCCAAATCTACCTTGCATTGAAACCCAATCTTCAAGCAAATTTCAAGAACACAAACTTTCAACTTTCACGTGAACATGGCTGAAGCTTTCTTTAATGGACAACAATGGAAGATGGAAGAAAGGTTAGGGATGAAGATGGATGGCACCATGGAAAATCTTTCCAATAAGCCTAGGAACAATCTCCACAATAGCATGAAGTCATTGATAAGAAACAAGAGGTTTTTGCACAAGAACAAAGAGAAAACTCTCTCACAAATTTCAGATTTGCATTCAATTATCAAAAGATGTTTACAATAGTTTTTGGGACAGCTTATATATGCACGAAATTACAAGCTAAATGCAAGGAAAATTAAAATTAAATGAAGCTTGTAATGCACACTTAATGAAGCCTAAATGCAAGCTAAATGAAGCTTGTGTGCAAGCTTCCCTAAGGACTCTTGGCTGACCCTAAACTCGTGTAAAGGTGCAGTATTTTCAGCCTTGAGGTGCAGTTTTCAGCTTCTAAGTGCAGCCCCTAGGTGCTATCAAAATTACACACAAGTGCACCTACAAAGCTTTACACAAATGCACTAAAAGGCTTTTTATTTGTAACTATTTTTGCTACTAAAAAGTGCTGGAATTTATTGAATTAAATTGAACTTGAGACATAAAAAAAAATTCAGCCCTTGTTATCCTTGAGTTGGTGTGCTTCTTCATGCTTGTCCAAATTGGCTTGGATATGATCTTGAAGTGCTTGAGTTCTAGCTCTCGTCATTGGTCCTTTAAAGCTCACCAAAGGAAGTGGTTCAAGCTCTCCTTCTAGACCTTTACCTTGCAACGGACCTCCATCATCTTCTCTCCCAAAATCGAGCTCTTTGAATGGCGCCACCCGCTTTCTTTGCAATAAAAAATGACACAACCAACTAGAAGATGTTGTCGTTTTCGAATATTCTGATTTTAAAGCTTAAAACGACGATGAGTACGAGTTTTTGGGAGACGAGAATGAGGTTATACGTGAAGGTAGGGGACGGGGGAATGACGTGGTAGCGTTTCGACAGGAAAAGTACGTGCCAATGGGGGGGTTGTTGGGGTGCGATGGAGGCATGGGATGGGGTGACAAACTCGCTTCTTCTGTTTCAGAACAACATGCATTTTCGGGCAGGGAGAGGGAGCCACCAGTAGGAGAGCATGCAAAGTCGGGCAAAAGGGGAAGATATGGTGATGAAGGTGCCCCAAGGATAATGTGTTGTTGGAGATGGTGTATCCGGAGCTGTAGGTTTGGAATGCGTTGAAGATTTCTGCGATCGAGATAGGGTTACCGATTTTGCTTAGAATCGGAGAAGACAAAGAATATGCAAAACACACGGAGATGAAGAGCAAGAGAGAGCTTTTGAGCTGTCATTTTCGGCAGATGCGGAAACTGAAAAGATTAAGGGAGAGTTTGTGGTTGTTTCACCCAAAGGTTATGGTTTGTGTTTAGGGTGTGACCTCTGCCATTACAAAGAGGGAGTAGTGTAATATCGATTTTTAAAAACTGGTGTTAACAAAAATTGATTAACATCTATTTTTTATAAAATTGATGTTAACATCGTCACATTAACATCAGTTATTTAAAAACCGATATTAACATTGCCACCTTAAAAGACCGATGTTAACAAAATTAGTTTATTTACAAAAAAACTATCATCCTTTTGTTAACATCAAATTTTTAGGTTTTATAAAAAACTGATGTTAAAGTAGCGATGTTGAAAACATTCTTTCTTCTAGTGAATCTATCAAAGTCCATTTTGTCCTTCTCAAGAATTCAAGATTCTTGTCCCTACACAGTAAGTCCTCACACAATAACATGCACACACAATTCAAACACACATTGTCAAGGGTCACATCCTCTTGATCTTTAGATCAATAATCATAAAATGGATAATACTTCAAATTTCACATCATGCACAAAAATTTGCAACTCATATTATTGAGGTCCACATCCTCTCAATCTCAAATCATTAAAAAACACAAACAATTTAACATTTCATATTTCAACATGCACAATTATTCCCAACACATATTGTTGAGGGTTACATCCTATCGGTCTCCAATTCAGGATATAATTAGACAATAACAAAAGACATAACCCTCATAATCTAAGTCACACTAAATGTAAGCTTCAATCCCAAGCAATCCATAATAAAGTATATCATTTAATTGAGTAATATACATCATTTTAATAATTTTAGCTCAAGTAAAACCATAATGTTCTAGCAAACCCGTAACTATTCCAAAACCCCAAAATTTAGGCATCATAACTTCAAATTTTGAAATCCAATTGTTCCCATATTAAGCACCAGCCTATGTACTTATTTAAACTTTCATTTTCCAAATACAAGAGCATAATCTAAGAAATTACAACTTGATTTTCAATAATTTAAACAATAAACCCGAATTGGGGGGAAAACTTAGCAAAGAGAGCCTCATAACTTAAATATTCCTTTCCCTGTGACTCACAAATTGAAATCCAATGTTGTATATATGTAATCCCACATTTTCAACCCCAAGAAACTAATTTTTGAAATAAAAATATTAATAATGCACCCATTAGTTCCTGAATGTAAAAAAAGAGCCTTAAACTCATGTAAAATGCTTCAAAACTTCAAATTTCAATTCCCAATCATCTAAAAATCCATTTTCAAGAAATTATTCATGCAATCCTACATTTACTTCCACAAGGAATCCATTTTTGTGGCCAAGAACAGAAATTTCATTCCAAATTGGCACAGTACATCAAACAGAGTCAAACCTGTTTAACATGCCTCAAAGCATTAAGAATTTGTTTTCAAATGATTCCCAAATCCAAATAACAATAAATCATACATGTAACCCTACATTTTCAGCCCCAACGAACCCATTACTGAGGTCAAAATTAGAAAATTAAAGTCTAATCACTGTAAGTTTTTCAAAACAGATTAATATGCACTCAAATACGTACACCCAATAAACCCATTTCTGAAGTTATAATTCATATGCAACGTCCCTGTTGGTGTGAATGTCGAGAAACAGAGCACACATGGGCAAAATGATCTTAAAACCTAAATTTACATTTCAATTGAGCCCCAAACTCAAATGTAACAAATTATACATGCAAATCTAGGTTTTCACACCCAATGAACTCGTTTCTTAAATCCAAAATGGAAAAACAGTGCCGATAACTCTCAGCACATGAACAGTGACAAGTTTAAATAATTTCATGCACAAAAAAACATATTTAATAACTCTAAAACCTAGTTCACAAGAGCTAGACCTTAGAACAAACAAGTAGGCTCAAGGAAAAATAGAGTAACTCCTCACATATACCTTGGTCTCTAAATTCAAAGGTATTCAAAATGCAAAAATGAACCAATTAAACACAGCTATTTGTTGCTCTACAGCATAGTTAAAAATGGAGAGGAAAGGATAAGATTAGGCTGAGGAAATGATAAAGGAAAGGTCAAAACCTAGAAAAGGGTTGAATTTTCTCACCTTTCTCTTCACAAAATGAGAGAATCTGAAAATTGTCTCTCTCCGTTTTGTGGTAGTTGTGGAAAATTAGGAAAAAGGGGGTCCTATGTTTTGCTTTTATATTACCCCTAAAATTAGGGTTCACTGTTAAAAAGTTTCATGTTAGTGGGACAGTCAGTCAATGATCTGCAAGTAACAGGGATTACAATCCCTACCTTTCTTTCTCCTTGTCTTCAAAAAGCTTTTTATACCTTGCCATGTTGACTTTTAGCCTATGAACCTCTTTCTTGTCATCATCAAAATTAGCAACCTCTTTCTTCAGCCTAGCTACCTCGGCTCTTAGGTGGACACTTTTTTGTTACTAGTATGCCTCTTATGAAGCAACTTAGGGGCTCGATTTTCAATCGTGACGGTTACGGATAGGCTATAAGCTATTCAAATATTTAAATGTTGCAACCACCAAAAGATAGAAGATAAACATAAGATATAATCACAACTAATACCGTTCATATATTAGATAATTTATATATCTTTACAAAAGATAATGGGCCTCAACAATATCTTTCCAGGATCCAGGTATCATCTTATAAATACAGCTTCATTCATGGTGAAAGGTACACAACAATCCTAACTCTCTCTTTTCCATTCACACTGCACACACAGCACACCACTTGTGTTGTTTCCGGCAGTGATCATCTTCCTGGGGGTGCCCGTCTGTGGGAACGATAAATTTTGAATCCCACCAATTCACAATGGTCAACACCAGAAGCCATCAGATCGCTGGACATGACGCACCACCACCCCGAAACGCGAATCTGGAGAATGTGGTAGCAGAAGATGCGGCATCCCACACCGCTTCCTCTCCAGCAATGCCACCAGCTCGAACTCCACCACCAATGGCCGAAGTAGAACTAGACACCAACCAGCGTTTTATCCACAACGCTCTGAATGCTATTCTATCTCGGTTAGAGAATTTGGAGAAACGTTACGAGCTTCAACGACAGGAGGATGTTCAGAACTTGTCCAAACAGCCGGGTTCTAACATTGAGCGACCAACGACAACGCACAACGAGCAACCGAATTCAGTACAAAGAAGGCATGAAACTAATAACTCGGCACCCACAGCTGAGGCTGGTAATAGGGAAACAGCCAGTCAACCCGAACGGGTCAGACCCCATTCACGCAAGGAAGAACCTCGGCTCGCTCTGTCAGCCCGAATCCCAGAGCACACCGTTGTCGATAGGACAGCAAGGGAAATTATACGTCGGCCCAGACAAGAAGACGAGACATATCAGAGGAAATACCGCCGAGGTCATCAGAATAACAGCCCATTCATTGACGAGATAGTAGAAGCCCAATTCTTGGAGGATTTCGATAGTTATTTTTTATTCAAATACGATGGGAGTCAAGATCCCCGGGAGCATGTAGACGAATTCGATATGCAAATGTGTGTCCGAGGTATTGACGAGCCTATAATTTCTCGGATTTTTGCTACTACTCTGACTGGAGCCGCTCATGCTTGGTTTCATACGTTGCCGCCACAGTCTATCCGAAATTTTGAAGATTTTGGACAGAAGTTCTTGTTGAATTTTGCAACAAGCAAGAAGCAGCCCAAATCCGAGTTCATACTAGGGAAAATACGCCAGAAGCCCAGAGAAACATTACAGAGCTATCTGGACCGATTCAAAGAAGCCGCCTCGCAAGTACAGGGTTTGGAGGAAAAGGTCCATGTGCATCTCATCTCGGTCGGGCTCAATGGATCATCTCGTCTTGCCAAATCCATTTACAAAGATTCTGTAAAAACTTTAAATGAGTTTATGATCCGATCCAAGAAATATTTGGAGTTGGAACAGATGGAAATCGCTAACTCGGCCCCGAGGGAGAATAAGAAACAAACATCACCAAGGAACCGACGTCATGAGAACGCACAATCCAATCGACAACCATCAAATTTTCTCGCTAACCGACCTCCAAGAAACTTCCAAGACCCAAACCTCAGGCCCAAAAAGTTCGAGTGGAAATTTGACAAGTATGCTCCGTTGAACGTTTCACGAGGCCAAATATGGAAGGAAGTTGCATTTACAGAGATGAGGAAAGTCGAACGTCCTCGTCTGATAACGAGAAAGGAAGGATTGGATTATTCCCGATATTGTGATTTTCACAAGGGGCCGGGTCATACGACTGACCAGTGCCGAGAACTCCGTGATGCGATAGAGCAATTTGTCCACGAAGGTAAACTTCGGCAATATGTTATCTGGACCCAAGGGCACCAAGGAAAAAGAAAAAGTCAGCAGGAGAATAAAGACCGAGATGAGAAGAAAACTAAAAAGGACGAATTCCCAGAACCCGAATTCGAATGTAATGTGATTTCGGGAGGCATGGGAGGTGGAGGCGACACTGCCAGTCAGCGAAAGAAATATCTCAAGTAAGTTATGTCGATAAGAGATCAACCCAAATTCAAAGAAAGCAAGAAAACTGCACCACTACTAATCTATTTCACAGAGGACGATATGAAAGGCGTAGTGCCCGGACACAAAGACGGTCTTGTCATAACCGGGACCGTGGCAAACTTCCAAGTTAAGAGAATATTTGTCGATAATGGCAGCTCGGCCGACATTCTCAATTTAAGTGCGTTCAAAAAGATGAATTTGAGTGAAAATGACTTAAAGCCGTGCCAAACTATGTTAATCGATTTTAATGGAGGAGGCACCGGTCTGAAAGGTGCAACCGACCTCCAACTCACGTTGGGAACAAAGGAGGGGTTCAAAACAGGGCGAGTCACATTTACCGTAGGCGAGTTCACCTCACCATACAATATCATATTAGGCAGGCCAACACTTCATAAATGGGAAATATTAATGTCCACAAAGCACCAGAAGATGAAGATGATCAGACACCTTGGCCGAGTTATTACAATTTGCGGTGATCAGAAGGAGTCTCGACAATGCTATTTCAATACAATCCGAGAGACGGAGGGTGGCCCATCTTCTCCACCTCGGATTCGGCAGGGAGATCCCTCGGAACAACAAATAGAGAGACCGGCATCTCGCAAGCCGGTTAATCTTGTGGAGTTGGATATGCGAGATGTTGAAGAATGGAGACCGGAACCAGTAGATGAATTGGAAGATGTTCAGATAGGAGGATCTCCAGATCAAATTACAAAAATAGGCGCACAAAATAATTTAGAAGTCAAAGGCAAGCTAATCCAATGCCTTAGAGAAAACCAGGACGTGTTCGCTTGGAAAGCATCCGAGATTCCTGGAATTGACCCCACATTTTGCTGTCATAAACTAGCCATGTACCCTGACTCCAAACCTGTGGCTCAGAAAAATAGGAAGCTCGGCCCGGACAGAAGGCAGGCATTAGAGAAACATATCAAAGAATTGCTAGAGGCCGGGTTCATAAGAGAAATACAATACACCACTTGGCTCTCTAATGTGGTGATGGTGAAAAAGTCCAATGGGAAATGGCGAGTTTGTGTTGATTACACAGATTTGAACAAGTTCTGTCCAAAGGATTCTTATCCAATGCCGAGTATTGACCAGCTAGTAGATAATTCCGCCGGATTTCAGTCGCTATCTTTCATAGATGCTTACTCCGGATATAATCAGATACCGATGTACCCGGGAGATCGAGAAAAGACAGCATTCTGAGGTACTGAAGCAAATTACTATTACAAGGTGATGCCATTTGGATTGAAGAATGCAGGAGCTACTTATCAACGAATGATGAATAAGGTCTTCACTGATCAACTCGGACGCAATATCGAAGTATATATCGACGATATGATTGTTAAAACAGGTAAAAAAGGAGACCACATCCAAGATCTGGAGGAAACATTCTGCAAGCTAAGACAGCACAGTATCCGTTTGAATCCCCTGAAATGTGCTTTTGGGGTGAAAGCCAGGAAATTCCTAGGGTTCATGTTAACACACCGAGGAATAGAGGCAAACCCGGATAAATGTAAAGCCGTACTCGACATGCAATTTCCTACTGATAAACGAGAAATCCAACAATTAACAGGAAGGATGGCGGCCTTGACACCGTTCCTCCCAAAAGCCGCAGAAAAGGCCCTACCATTCTTTAAGTTATTAAAAAAGGAAGCCAAGATAGGATGGAATCAGGCATGCGAAGAGGCATTTCAGGAAATAAAAAGATGTCTAGCCTCACCCCCAGTTCTCTCGAAGCCGGAGCATGGAGAAACTCTCATCCTGTACCTTGCAGTAGGGGAAGAAGCCATAAGTGCAGTTTCGGTCCGAGAAGTGGATAAGTGTTAGTTGCCAATATACTTTGTAAGCCAAGCTCTCAAGAACTCGGAGCTGCGTTACCAAAAGCTCGGAAAAGTGGCTTTCGCTTTACTCACCACGGCTAAGAGACTGCGTCCATATTTCCAAAGCCACACCATAGTGGTAAGAACGAATCAGCCTATCCGGCAGGTACTACACAAGCCGGATTTAGCAGGGAGGATGATGAATTGGGCCATTCAATTGTCCGAGTTCGACATCAAATATGAAGCTCGCAATGCAATCAAATCTCAAGCTTTGGTCGACTTCATAGTAGAATTGACCCCGGCATTTTCCACCCAGTCAACAAATAATGTGTGGAAAGTGTATGTTGATGGGTCATCTAATTCTAAAGGAAGCGGAGCCGGGATCATTGTCGAAAATCCCGAGGGAGTATCACTCGAGCAATCGCTACAGCTCAATTTTCTGACATCTAACAATCAGGCAGAATATGAAGCATTGATAGCCGGGTTAAACCAAGCCAGAGAACAGGGAGCACTAAAAGTGAATGTCTTTACTGATTCACAATTGGTCTCAGCACAAATCGAAGGGCGGTATGTAACGCCTCTCTTTACTCTCTCTCGTGGTTGATTGATTTTAGATAAAATCTCATATCCCTTATGTATTAAAATGAGTTTAGTTATAAATTTCATGAAAATTTCTTTTTCTTATTGCTTCAAATAAGCGAATTCTTTCTCACTACGCTTCATACAATTACAATTCATCAAAACAGTCCAGAATATCGCACAGTCCATCAATACAGTCCAAGTACAAGCCATCATGAAATACAAAGAATTTAACTTATTACAAATCATCAACATATCTTCATCATCTTTCCTTTATAATTCTTCTAGACTTTCCTGCTTTTCTGCTCGCCCAAATGAATTTGGGGTCATCACAGGTGTCAACCACAGACACAAAATAGGGTAAGTTTATGATAAACATAGTTTGAATAATATAACAAACTTATTTCATTCACAGATTTATTCCCAGCACACAGATCAAATATTCAACATACCACATATGCATCAATGAATAATTATTCCACATAATCAACATGGGATGTATGTAATGCATGCTTATCTTCTTTATATGATGCATGCCTGAGATCTCAGGTTATCTCTTTTATCAGTGGCCACAGTCAAGATAGCCTCACCCACTCTGGTGGCACAAATAAACTTATCCAACCAGTCGGGGTAGCCCAGGGGCGCGTAGGATAGTCACCTCCACCTATGTGATCATCATGGTGGTGTGGTCCTCCCTGTCTCAACTACCCCCAAGTTCATAACGCGTGGACTCAGTTTAGCTATCTGACAACAACAACAACAACAACAACAACAACAACAACAACAACACGGTCTAGCCCCCGCCAGGCATGTGCATATGAAAATGCATGTATGACATATCTTTCTTTTTTTATCATCTTCCATCTTATATACTTCAAAATTCAACATCTTTAACAACTCAGGGTATATGCTTATTAAACAACACGTAAGCTTCTTTTAATCATCACATGAAGCTTTATACAACACTTAAGCATATAGCCATGGTTCAATCTTCACAAAGTCTTCAAGATAAATTATATATCATCATCAATATTATTCTTCATTTTGTGTCTTATATTCATCAAAGATCAACATATTCCAAGACACAATGAATAGGTTTATTCAATAACATATACAACTATCATATAAAATAGGCATATTACACAACACATCTATCATTCCATCATCACAAAACATTACAAAAACATACGATCACCATGATATAAATTAGATTTATTTCTTTGAAACCTTTTATTTTTCATATTGTAAAAACTTGATTTTCACTAAAACATATAAAGAAAGCTATGTCTTCTTCATTATTTTTTTTACAATAATCATGATTCTAACTTAAAAGAGAGAAATAAAACAAATCTACAAGTCCAAGAAATCACCTATAAATTTCGGCCAACATACCAAGGATAACAAAATATTCCATTAAAATTCATTAAGTCTTAAACTTTCATTCTTCTTAAATATCATGCTAGTATTTAAGTGGATAGTTACCTAAGCATAAATCTTCATATGGTTTAATATGATTCTAGTATAAAATAGATGGCTCAAAGATTTATAAAACACTTTTATTAAAGCATCTATACTCTAGAAAACATCTTAACTTTAGTAAAATGTTTCATTATAATTCTAAACAATCTTTCTTCTTCAAAATAATCATAACACATGTAAATTTAGGCTACTTAACCTTCTTGGTTTTAAGTTATTAATTCAACCAATCAATCATTAACTAGAATCAAGTCACTTCATCAAATAACTTTTCATATAGCAATCTTTAGTTTTTTTGGGGCATTTCATCAAACACTTAGTCTACAAAGCTTAGTTCTTCATGAAACCACATAATAATCAAATCATAATTCATACTCAAACTTAGCTTATCATAAACTTCCCCATACCTTTGCCTTCCTTAGGTTTTTGGACAGCTTTTCCTTATTTGAAGTTGAAGAATCCTTGCTCCTAAAGTTCCTTGATCTTCACGTGGACATTATAAGCATATAGGCCTTGATTTTTGCTCTAGGTGAAAGGTATAATTTGGAAGAGATAAAATGAGAGGCTTTAGGAGGAATTGTGCACGGTTCCAGCTCTCTTAGAGCTGCCCCAAATTCTGATTCCAACCCCTTTTTATAGGGTGCTTAAAGGCTTGATTTTTTCTACAAATATCCTTCAAAGTCATTATGCCTAGCTTTCCTTGTGGCTTATTCTTATTGGCTCTTTAATTTGCACCATCCAAGTGTCTTATTTCATGAAAACTCCATAATCTTCCTTGGCTGTCTTGTTTTGCACGTATACTTAGGCAATTTGGAGTGCAATCCGTGTGGTTGCTTTAGGCTTAGGTGTTGTAGATTTTTGTTGCATCAAAGTCATGATTGTTTTGCTTTTAGTTGGATTCTTTTTATTGGCTATCAATTCCTTACCCTACAAGTGTCTTGATTCATGAGATTTCTACACTTTTCTTCTTGTTTTCTTGTGTTGCACGTGGACTAGCTAGGCTAAGATGTATTCCATTTATTTTCCTTCTCTTTTGTGGAATAGCTTAGGCTTAGTCATAAAATCTCTGCCCAAAACCCGTGTTATAGAAATATTCATTCTGAATTTGTTAACCGTTGGAT
Organism: Glycine latifolia; assembly: GCA_013407115.1. NCBI lineage: Eukaryota > Viridiplantae > Streptophyta > Magnoliopsida > Fabales > Fabaceae > Glycine > Glycine latifolia. Next base: position 13,235,985 of record CM023941.1, on the reverse strand, counting down.
CTTCTTAAAATTTTAAGGGTATATTCCTATCTTACATATCTAAGTTTTGACCGTTGGGATCGTCGAAATAATGTCCGTAGATATCCACGTATTTTGCCAAAGGAGACAACATAGGATTTGCTTCAAATATCTTTTTAAGCATTAATTACTTTCTTTACACATGGACCAATGGAAATGGCTAGGTTTCTTAACTCTTCATGTGTCTATTCTTGAATGTTCTAAGGCCTTTCTCCCTTGATTGTGTATCACATGGCCAAGGCTTGTCCTTAGATAACCAAATCAACAATTTTTCCTTTTTATTACATGTAATAACAATTTTCTAAGTTCTTATTGGTCCAATTTGTCTTGGATTATTAAAATTACTAAACTAACTTATTTAGGCAACCTATTCCTCCCATAATTAAGAAAAACTTCATAGATTACATCCCTCTTTTTCCTATAATTTTCTGATACTCGAGATAGTCTAGATTAAGCTCTTTTCAACCTATTTTCCAAAATTCGTAGAAATTCTATTTTAGGGTTTTCCGCCTCCAACCTTGCTGATAATTTGTTATCAAAGAGCATTTTATTCTATACTCAGGTTCCCACAAATTTCTAAAGTCATCTTGGTCAGTTTTGACCTAGGGGCATTTTGGTAATTTACCATCCTCGGGACGTGATGGTAATTATCCCACTTGTTCAAGGGTATTTATGGGATTTCATCCTAAAATATCTTACTAAAATATCTAGGGGTATTTTGGTTATTTTCAAAAATATCCAGGGGCAAAATTGTCATTTTCATCCTAGGGGCATCTTCGTCATTTCTGAAATTGTTCAGGGCCATAATTGTCATTTGCCCTAAATCTTTTGTACTTTCTCTAATTAATATTTCTCCCCAGTAATTTTGAATATTAACCATCAATTGACTGTTCTTCAAAATTTTGGGGTGTTACACGGTACCAAACCAAGGGCCCTCTATTAGCAAAATATCTTGCTAAAGTTAAAGAAATAATAGCCGAATTCGATGAATTCACCATAACCCATATTCCAAGAGAAGAAAATACCCGGGCCGACATATTATCAAAGCTAGCAAGTACGAAAGGAACAGGTAATCACAGAACAGTCATCCAACAGGAACTCGCACAACCTGCATGCATTATGGTGGTCTTAATAGCCGAAGATTGGCGGAGGCCGATCATAAACTATTTGGAACAAGGGATAGTGCCGGATGACAAAATAGAAGCAAAAAGGCTAACCCGAGATGCTTCAATGTACACAATTGTTGATGGTGATCTATACCGACGAGGTCTCCACACCCCGTTATTATTATGTTTAAGCTCTGATCAAACTGAGTACGTACTTACCGAGATACATGAAGGTATTAATGGCCAGCATATGGGAGCAAAGGCTTTGGCATTAAAAGCCCTTCGCGCTGGATACTTTTGGCCGACGATGCAAGCAGACGCTGCAGGACATGTAAAGAAATGTGACACATGTCAAAAACATGCGCGGATATTATGGATTCCTCCATCCGAGTTAAAATTAATCACAACACCATGGCCTTTCTTCAAATGGGGAATGGACCTCTTAGGACCATTTAAAGCAACGGAAGGCCAAATGAAATGGCTAATAGTGGCCGTAGATTACTTTACTAAATGGATTGAGGCCGAGCCTCTGGTTACCATCACCTCGGCCCGTGTCCAAAAGTTCTTTGAACGCAGTATTATAGCAAGATTTGGAATTCCGGCAGAAATAGTCACCGATAACGGAACGCAATTTACAGATAAAAAATTCCAAGAAATGATGACTGGACTCCACATAAAACACCACTTTGCATCAGTAGAGCACCCACAGTCTAATGGTCAGGCGGAAGCAGCGAATAAAGTCCTTCTCAATGGATTGAAAAAACGAATGCAAGAGGCGGCCCAAACTGGGTTGAGCAACTTTATTATGTATTGTGGGCATACAGAACCACGGTTCACACATCTACCCGGGAGACTCCATTTAGAATGACTTATGGTTGTGAAGCCATGATACCCGTAGAGATCGGTCAACCATCTTGGAGGAGGCAAATGTCACACACAGACAACAATAAGGCACTAGCTGCCGAGCTAGATATGATAGAAGAAGTCCGAATTGCAGCACATCGCCGAGACCTACACGCGAAGAATATCTCGGCTCAAAAATTTAATAAAAGGGTAAAACTGAGATCCTTTGAGAAGGACGATCTCGTACTACGACGTGCGGACATCGGCAACAAAAATGCCCGAGATGGGAAATTAGCACCCAATTGGGAAGGACCATATCGGGTCACCCAAAACTTGGGGCAAGGAGCATACGTCTTAGAAACTTTGGAAGGAAAAGGGGTCAAGCGCACATGGAATGCCGACAAATTAAAGAGATACTATAGCTGAAACCCACTGAGATCGTGGAGTATTGTTGTTATTATGTTTCCCGGCAATAAGCCCGAAGTTAAATTATTTTCACGTAATTGTCAATGATCGATTCATAAGCTTGATTCAGGCGAATCCTTTATCAGAATCGTGATCTATGTATTCATAAGTTTCTCATTGGATAAATAAGCAGAGGAATACTAACCCAGCATAAATTTTCCATTGATACTACGAATTTCAATATATTCATGTGTTTCTCATTGGTTATGTAAGCCGAGGAACACAAACCCGGCACAAACTTTCCATTGACACCACAAATTTTCCATATATTCATGAGTTTCTCATTGGTTAAATAAGCCGAGGAATACAAACCCGGCATAAATTCTCCATTGATACCACGAATTTTAATAATCTTCGAAGAATAAATAAAATCCTATCAAGGATGTTATACATTGTGCACAATTTTTCGAGAGCCTAGTCGCTATTATGTATTAATTCGGTCTTGATCAAACCAACGTATTTAATCATGGATAAATCATCGAGTACATCGAAAGAATTATATCCTTAAATTATTACGAAATACATCAAATAGTTGTTAGGACGGGAACTCGGTTCCAAGAACAACATTCGAACTAACGTTCAGTAAAACACTTGGCCGTTGGAGCCAAACTAACATCCGAATAAGCAAATCGGCATCGATAAAGATCTTAAGCATGATGCATTAAATAAATTGTTCAAAGTATGGAAGCAAAATCAGAAGCAGAAAGTAAAAATTGTTCAGGACAACAAAATATTACAAATTAAACCGGCATTCCGGCCCTTCATCAGTTAACTTGCTCATCCACTGCTGCCTCAGGAGCTTCATCTGGGGATGTGACCTCGGTATCAGTGCATGCAATGAATTTGCCGTCCTCAACATAAGCCCGGCAATCAGTTCCTTCCAGGTTCAAGGTGATTCCCGGGTTCAAGAATTGGACTTGTTCCAGAGCATTAGAGAAGGCATCCTCGGCAACCGTCCCCAGTGTCTCCTGAAACTTGGCAGCTTCCTGTTTGGCCAGAATTACCTCTTGTTGGGATTTTTCGTAAAGATTCCTCAAGGCAGCAAGATCATTATCTAAGGCAGAAGCTTCTGCTTGGGCTTTATTAGCCTCAAATGTAGCGGTATCTGCGAAGGCTTTGAAGAACTCGGCATTTCTATTCGCCTCTTGAAGCTCCTCACGAAGAGAGAGATCCCCTTCATTCGCAGCCGCCAAATCTTGACGAGAAATGCTGAGCTCCTTTTCCAGCTGTTGAATTTTTTCGGATAAATTCTTGTTTTCATCGAACAATCGTCCGTTGTCATCTTGAAACCTCATATTTTCATTTCTGATTCTGTTGTACTGAGAATTTAAAGAAACTAAGCTCGGCACTAGAGTAGCGCTTCGGAAAGCATGAAGGTGGAGCTGGTCGAGTTCTCGGAGGTCGTCATCCGAGAAGGGAGTCCCATCCGAAAACCGCTTGGGAGCCTTAGTATATGGGAAAAGGTCTTCTACCCCCTTTTCCCAAAGACATCCCAAGGATAAAGAAGAGCTCTCAGGGGCGGCGATGGGAGCCCCGGGATCAGCAATGGCGGTTTCAGAGTTCACCATTGCATCTTCGACAACGTTGATCACAATGGGAGTAGGGGTAGCTGTCATCCTTTGATTTTCTTGCCCAACCAAGGATGAAATCGAATCAGCAGCAATGGCATCCCTGGCTGATTCCGATGTGATTATCCTTTGGGGATCACTGGAGGTCGAGGTTACTATACGGCGTTTCTTTTTCCTCGCCGGCATTTGGTTGATGTAGTCACGGCGAGAATCAGCGGTTTTCTCGACAGTAGTTTTCTTGGAACGACGAGGGTTCAAGTTGATGGTAGGATCTTCTTCCATCTTGACAGCTGAAAGGCAAAAAAATCAATTAGCAAAAAGAAAAACAAAATGACGAGTATGTAAAGTTTTTATACACGACCTTGAGCTTCTTGATGCAGTTGAATTTGAACAAGAGCTGATGCCTCACTATCAGAAAGATTACACTCCTCCACTCGGTAAAAAGAAGGGGGATTAGAATGATGAACTCGGGTCCAGTAGAGGGGAAATCTCCATTTAACACAGGTGCTTCTGGACCCCGAAGAAAGAATGGTTGCTTGTCGAGTTCGGCTGCAACCTTGAAGAAATTATTTTTAAAGTTTTTAAAGGAATCGGTGAAGATACGAAAGAGACGACGATCGGGTCGGCTTCGAAGTGAAGTCCACCCTTTCCTATTAGAGGCTTCTCGGCCTGTACGGCCGGCCTGGATAGAGAAAAAGTATAGGAAAAGCAAGACAGTACAAGGTATTTGTAATTCTTCACAAAGATCCTCAAAAGATTTGACAAAAGCCCAACTATTAGGATGCAATTGTGAAGGGGCTAATTGAAGATGATCTAACAATCGCATTTCAAAATCCGATAAAGGAAATCGGATGCCAAGACGCGTGACCACATCCTTACAAAAGAAAAAAATAGTTAGGTTCCTTTTCCCCGGCACAAGAACAAATAGGCTCGTCCGGGGTAGGAGGACGAATGGAGAATCCGTCTTGGTTACCTATGGGGATTGATGCTATATTTTATGGGGTCAGAATAGATGAAGTACGAAGTACTTCGTATGTAACCCATGGAAACTTGGCAATTAGGGAAGAAGGGAGAAGGTTGGATTGAGATCCTGCTGATTGGGATTCATCGACCATTTCCACAGAAGGAACATCCATAATGACCTATGACAAAGAAAAAAGAGAAAGATTAGTAAAATACCTGGAAGTGAGGGGGGAAGACGAATAGGTGAAGAAATGACTAGTGCCGAGTTGGACTGCGAAGCCCGAACATCCGATGTTTCAGTATTAAATACAGTTGGAATTGCTTTTCGGATTGGGTTATGTCGGCAAGCATCGAGTAAATCATCGGCTTGATTATATTGCTTAACACTTGCCAAATATAAAAACTCATCTAAACAATTGGAGCAGGGTTCAAATTGAATTTTGAATCGTTGTTTTTCTGACCCAACAGAATCTGAAGGAACAATATGAACAAGGTTTGAAGAGGAAGAAATGTCAGGGGATGTTCTAGGGATTTCGAAGGGAGCATTATTCTTCTGATGCAGGGGCAAACCTAATCTGGAATGGTTAGAAGGTTTAAAGGTTTTAGGTTTGGGATTACTAAAACCTGGAGAAGTTTTTAATAAATCTTTTTTCTTCTCTTCATCAGAAATGGGAAGACCCCAAAACCAGAATGCAGATTTAGGGGGAACATTCTTGCGAACAAACGCTTCCTCCTCAGGAGAGAGCTTCATTACTAAAATGAAGGAGGAGGAAAAAGCAAAGAATGCCCAGGTAAGGGAAATAACTAAGGAGACAGATATTCAAGAATCGAAGAAAACAAAGGAAAAACGAAAAAGGAATATAATATAAATTGGAAGAAGATGCAGTAAATACCTGAAAAAAGAACTTCGAGTTAAGCTTCAAGGAATGCAGAAACACAAGGAAGAACACAGCCAAAGGAGCGTATAAGGTGTTAAGGGAATAAAAATGTGGATGAAGATAGGCAAAATGGAGGAAATACTTGTAAATAATGGTAACCGCCAAAATCTCCTAGCGAAACGTTTCAAAAAACGTGGTTTACAAGATATGATCAGATACTCAGGGGCATTGATGATATTTCCCAACTCATACAAGGGGCAAATCAGGAAGACATTACCAATCTCATGATGGAAACGTGATAAGTAGAAACGGCGCATTAAATGTTGAGAAAGATTTGTCGCTAAGGAAAAGGTGAAAAGACAACCCCTCGTCTTTTCAGATAACTCTAGAATAGATTAGAAAGCCGAGACTTTTTATCTTGACACACCTCAGTTCCCAAAGGAACTCGGGTGAGACCAGCAGATTACGAAAATAAATAGCTCGGATACAGTTAAGAGATCGGACTGTGTTAATAACACCTATAGATACATGTCTCGGCAATAGAGCAAGCAACAATATCTCGGCGAAGGATAAGTAGAGTCAAACTCGGCTAGAAATAAGCTCGGCATCGGTGGAAAGCGCCTCGTCCCGATTCGAATTGATTATCTCGGCAAGAGATAACCATAATAACCTACGACGGTCTGATGATTCTGGGTTCAATATAGCTCGGGCCTATCCATTTGATACATCCCGATCATCCAGAGTGCTAGATAACCGGGCTGTGGGGCATCTGTTACGAATAGGCTATAAGCTATTCAAATATTTAAATGTTGCAACCACCAAAAGATAGAAGATAAACATAAGATATAATCACAACTAATACCGTTCATATATTAGATAATTTATATATCTTTACAAAAGATAATGGGCCTCAACAATATCTTTCCAGGATCCAGGTATCATCTTATAAATACAGCTTCATTCATGGTGAAAGGTATACAACAATCCTAACTCTCTCTTTTCCATTCACACTGCACACACAGCACACCACTTGTGTTGTTTCCGGCAGTGATCATCTTCTTGGGGGTGCTTCATCTCCATAGGCATCTTCAGAGAGGGAGAGCTTGATCCCATAGCAAATCCCAGCAAACCTTGCTGGATACACTCTGTTTCTCGTAAACGGAACAGTGACAATGACAAAGGTTGCTTGGTTCATGATGACTTGCAAGTTCTTGCAGGCTAAAAGGATGTTGAGTTTTACCAATTGCTCAATATCTGAGTCAAGCCGTTAATGTTCTTAGATATGAGTCGAATAAGGAAATGTGTGATCCCAAAAAGAACCACCTTGGATTCCTACAAAACTTCAGATCAGATTGAAGTCGATCTCCTCTGGTGCTCGATTAACAAAATGCGCAAGTGAGAGGAGCGCATTGTAGAGGCTCTCATTGCGAGTTGTCAAGGTTGATCACTCCTAGATTATCAGTTTGATGGCAATGGCATATTCTCTTCATGTGCAGGCCACCCTCATTGACATCGTTGTCTGCCACTTGAGCTGCCAAACAACCACCAGCAGTATTTTATTTTCGTTATCTTCTTCTTCATAAGGAACTACATCTCTCTCTTGGAAAAAGACATTGTGTTTTGTACAAACAAGGCATTGAGTAATCAACAATTTAAAAAGCCCAAAATAATCATTTTTGTTATACCTATATGAACTTTAAGGTCCACCAGTCTATACTCAAATTCTAGCAAGGAAGAGGAATCAAATATGGTCATCAAATTGTCTGGACGTTGGGCATCAATGCAGTCGTCCTCCGTCATTGTTTATGGTTTGAAGTTCCCATACACGTGTGTTCCTCATTTAGTATATAGGAAACCCATCCAAAAGTGAGAAGTGACTCGTTATGTGATGGTGCTCGAACTTTAAAATACTTAGAAAGATTTGCATGAAGTGGTGTATAAGGATAAAATCCCATCACTGCTAACATGATTGATAGACACACCTGATCGACTTTGCACTCTAAAATTCAAAAAAGTAGAAAAATTCTCGGTGGTCAAATTTTGTGAAAATACCATAATAGAAGAAAGAAAAATTTTCTCATTTCCTAGGCACATCGCATACACAAGTTTGCCCTGTAGCACAACTCCACCAATATATCATTTTCTACCCAATTGATTGTAAAAACCTGGGTCGACCTCAACTGATGTATGGCATCCCAATCGAAAAAACTTTGAGGAGGCCCTTAACACTTTTGGTTTTGCTTAATCATAGAGGGAAAAATAATCTAGTGGAGCCTCGACCATTAAAATCCAAAAGCCTTTCCCGTCTCTTCGTCTTCGCTAAAGAAAGAGACGCTGCCAATGCACACATTCGAAACAGGGGACTAACAAAACACTGTAAAGAAGGAACGTGAGTGCGAAATGGGGTTTAAAAAATATATGAAACCCGTATTTATAGGCAGGGCAACTGGCGAGTGGTATAGGTCAACGGAAGGTCACGATGATTGCAACATCGTGTGTGCCTTCACGTGAACCCCTTTTCAGTGCCTTGGCTTTAGGGGGGAGAAAACTCGTAAGTCATGATATTACAAAGGCATTTGACGGTAGGACGGATTTAATGAAGCATCTCGTGTAAGCCAAATGCAAAGCATCCCAACCTTTCAAGGACTCGCTAAATGACCGAATGAAAGGAAAGTCCATTCTTCAACTAAAGGGCTAAGATCAGTTCTTAGCCGAACCTTAGAAGGATATGTTGAATACTTTTAAGCTTCTCCATGCGCCTCAAGCACTCGAAGCTGAGGCTGTGTATCCTGTGTCCAGTATAGGATCGGCCTACTTCCCGAGGTCAAATATACTATTCTAACTTCTTCATACTTAAACACAAAGTTGAGAAACTGTGTTCCCTTTGGTCGATGTAGGGCCGACCTACTTCTTGAGGTCGGATATACTATTTTAGCTTCTTCGTATTTGAATACTCGAGGATGAAGGGCTATGTACCCTTCGGTCGGTACAAGATCGATAAGTCTTTCTCGTACACATTGCTCGAAATTCGGCCAGCCATGACCATCAATGTCTTGATTTTAATTGCGTCCTCAAAGTTAATTGAACTAAAGCCATGGAAACGGATTTCTTATCATATCTTATTAGTATATATTCTATCATAATCTAACCGTCTCTTAACATATTTCGGTTTATCTTATCATATATTCTATTTGGGGGATTATGGGAACAAGATATGATAAGGTCATGACGTTGACCGGCGTTTTCATCGAAACGGGGTATTTTATTTTATAAATTACCGATCAGTGGTAACTTTTAAATTATTTACGAAAAACGGGTAAGTCGTAAAAAAGTTTACGACTTCTAAAAAGCAAATCGTAAAATTATTTACGACTTCATTTTTTTACTTTAATTAATCTAAAATCGGATAAAATATTACAACTTCTGAGCCTTCCACAAATTTTTCAGGAAGTCGTATAATAATTTACGACTTCCATTAACTTTCGTTTTTTTTTTTTGTAAAGTCGTATGAAAACTTACGACTTTACCTTTTTTCTTTTTTTTTTATAATTCAGAAATTTACAGATTATTATTATTATTTTTTTATAACAAAAATAATAATAATAATAATTTTTTCTTTTAATGTTTATATTCAATAAAAAATAAATAAAATTATACAAATTATTAAATCAAACAAATATATTAATTTGTAAATTTCTGAATTATAAAATAACATAATTTTTATAATAAAAATAAAAACAACAATTAAAATTAAAAAAATAAATAACAAAACAAAATAATCTTTTCTTTTAATATTTATATTCAATACAAAATAAAAAAAATATATAAAATATTAAATCAAACGTAAAAATAAAAATAATTTTATGATTAAATAAAATAAAATTAAAAAATTAAACAAAACTAAAATAAAAATATCCTAAAAAACTGTAAAAAAAAAGAAAAAAAAGGTAAAGTCGTAAGTTTTCATACGACTTTACCAAAAAAAAAAAAGAAAGTTAATGGAAGTCGTAAATTATTATACGACTTCCTAAAAAATTTGTGGAAGTCGTATTATAATTTACGACTTCTTTAAAAAAAAAAGTGATATATTTGTTGAGGATTTTATTTTACGACTTTAAAGTTCGTAAGTTTAAAAAAAATTAAGCTCAGAAATCGTAATATTTTATCCGATTTTAGATTAATTAAAGTAAAAAAATGAAGTCATAAATAATTTTACGATTTGCTTTTTAGAAGTCGTAAACTTTTTTACGACTTACCCCTTTTTCATAAATAATTTAAAAGTTACCACTCGGTAATTTATAAAATAAAATACCCCCTTTCAGTGAAAATGCCGACGTTGACCTAATAAAGGTCTATATAATGCTCCCTAGACTAAGGAGTCAGGCATATTACACTTGATGATTTGGGTAGACGACCTCTAACCTCGATTGAGAATACCCTATTCCGAAACACTTATAAAGCTATAGTTCTTATTCTTCATACTCATAAGCACTTAGCAGTACATACACAGCACTATAAACGGCAGTGTTCAAATTCCACCCAGGAGCTTGACGCCAAACTAGCTCAGCATGTCCATGAGCTCAAAAGCTGGTCCCTTTAATTACAGTATATAACCTATAATCAAAACCACCCCTCTCTCTCCTTTCATGACCCCATTTGTCAGTTCGTTAAGTCTATCTCTTTCCGAATACCGTGTCTTTTGTGATAGATAATAAAACCATCATCACTCACTCAAAAGATCCCATTAAAACCCATCCTGAATCCGATTGATCACTGAGTGAGTATCCAATTGCTGCTGTGTTCCTGAACGGCCCCTTTCCCAATTCAACGCTTCCTCCTGATTCTGCAGTGACATGTCTTTACCAAATGTTGGTCCTATGTTTGCCCCAGTGCAAGTGTAGTCGTTGAGGCTGTGTTTCTTGTTGGTGCCACTGCTGAGAACATGTCCCACATAGTAACCGTTCACTACTTGATGGTGAGAATAGGGTGAGGGAAAAGAAAGGGGTGGTGGAGGTGATGGGTAAAAGAACTGTTGAGATGCTTGTTGATGGTGTTGTGGAGGAACTTGTAGTGGCATGTGGAGTGAGGAGGAAGCAGACATGTATCTTGGGAATCTTAGACGCATTGTTGGGTCTCGCATGCTGCTTGCAGGATGATGGCCCCCTGAAGCTATTGGTTGACAGCATCTGAAACAGTTGGGCATGATTTTAATTTACTTTTTGAAAAAGACAAACAACATGAAAAGCATTAAGTGATTAACCAGGAGAATAATAACAAGTCAGTTTCATGGGTTTTAAAATCTAAAATGTGAATGAATTAAACAAAGGCTAAGTGTAACTTTATATATTTTATTAATCTTTCAAATACGTATTATTTTATAAAGTTAATGTAAAAATGTAAAATATATTTGATTAATTTATTTATTTGTCTATTCTGTTCAGTGATATTTTCAATGACTTTTTTCTTATTTATTTAAATAATTTTAATTAGTATTTTTGTCTTCTTCTTCTTGATTGGTATTACGAAAATGTCTTTTGGTATGCAATTATTTTGTTTCATATAATTCTTTATTTTTGTTATTTTTACCCGTTTTTCTTATTGGCCTAAAGGCCAATGATGTTATATATGAAACAAAAGAATTTCTTCATATTGTCATTTCTTTTGTGCATCTTATTTTCATATAGTTCACTTTACTTAGTGAAATACGATTTTTATTGTTATTATTTTATTTTATTTAATAAATAAGAACATATATAATGGTGTGTGCATACCCTAGGTGGGGGGCAGGTTGAGTGCTTAGGTTAGGATCGTTACGGTAGACCAGCTGACGAGCTTGGTCCAGCGTCTCTGTTTCCCTCTCTGTACCACAGACAAAAAAACACCCATAAAATCAAATAAGGAATTACAAAATCAATCTTCTTCTATTTAAAAAAGTAGTATCTCTATGCCAAGAATTTCAGCAATCCGGCCTTCAATTTTATGATTGAAATGCCTCGATCGCTTTCATGGTCAAATCTTTAACAGCCATGCAGTGTTTCCATTTTTTTTAAAATACTTTATTTTCCAAGGAATATGGAATAGCTATTAGTAGTAGTATCAATAATGGTTTTGTAGAACTGGGTTAATTTTTCTTTTTAATATAAAAAAGGTGAAAAATGAAACAACAAAAGTTAAGAGGACTATTGCTAGCCTTGGCGGTGGCGGTTCATGTGTCCCCCGAGAGCCTGTGACTTGCAGAACTTAAGGGAACAAAATCTACACTCGTAGATCTTTCCACACTCGTCTATTGCATCCTTCAAGCCGTTTTTCTTTTTCCTGCACCCTGAAAAACAAAATAAAATAAAAAAAATCTAATTGAGCAACTTCGATGAGATCCCCCTTTCCCGATTACCCAAATCATGAATAAACTAATTAAATTAACATTTAATTTATTTGAACCTATTTTATTTTATTTTTGTTTCCCTTCCCTTCTCACGCATTTTCTATTATGATTGATGTTTGGCTTTCAAGTTTGAATAAAGGAAAGGAGGCTGAGAAAGAGATGGGAGAGGAAAAATAAACAAGGAAAAAACAATAGAATAAAAATATGCAATGAGTGTAAAAATTAGATAAACCGTGGGATTGTTCTGTTTTGTTTCCTAATATACATATGTAGTGAAAAATGAAAACCTTTTAGTAGTTTGGTGTGTATAGATGTCCCCCAAAAAGAATAACTAAAAACTAACACAATTTTTATGTTGCTTTAAACTTTTATAGTAATATATATGTTGGTAGGTTCATTAATTAGAAAAGGTTTACCGGATGAGGAACTATCTTGGAGGAGTTGTTTACCATCTCTAGAGTACTCATCAGGCAAGTTGTTGAGATCTAATGGGTTCTTTTCTGGTCTCCTGTTAAGAAACAACAAAGTCAAGTCTAGAGAGAATATGTGTATTCAAGACTTACATAATTAAGAACGAGATAGAGTTAGAAGATAATTAATGAGAAGCAGTGTATAGTGGGGGTAGAACTACATGATACCGACAGAGAGAGACAGGAAAAATAAAATGAAGGCTTGAGAGTGCAGTGGGACAAACACTTTGTCTCAGATAGGAAGATAAAAACTAAAGCATTTCATAGAACACTTCAGTTTGAGACTGCGATATATAGATGCTTGCTGAGTGATATGGTGAAAGAGAAATTAAAGAGATTTCTCTATCAGTTCCTCTGCCACGCTTCTCTCTCTCTAACATAAATAAAATTAAACTAACAAATGGGTCTCGTGACTATGGAAAGAATAATTAACAAATGCTCTTATAAATTTTTTAATCTTCCTACCTTTGATGGGAAGTGGAATTAAATAGGCAGATTAACATTGCTAGTTTCTTCTGGTTTAGTTGAGACTGAGGACATGAAAAAAAAAACAATGGCACAGAAAAAAGTTTGAGGAGTACTGAAAGGACGACAATGCCTTTATGTTAACTATTATTATTATATAGTAATACCACGGATTCTACTGTATACCCACTACTTCTGGCTCTATGTAGGTCCTTCTTTGCCCTAGAGCTAGCAATAAGTGGTCAAATAAATATATTGAAATTAAATAATTAATTATATAAATGAAATAAAATATAAAAAATAGTAATAAATTAATAGCCCAAAAGAAAATCCTTTTCCCACAAAGGATGGCAATCAAATGTACTGTACACATCTTGGAGCATTAAAGGCAGCCTTAAGATTGAAAGATGACATCTATACGTGAAAGAAACCAAGACAGCGCATAGGGTCGTAGAGATTTTGCGTGGTTTTTGTGCTCAAAGAGGGGCGCATGTCTGAGAACATGTCATGTATGGTCCACAATTGATCAATGCCTCCTGATGGGTTTAAAATTCGATCTAGGGACTTCGACTTGCATCAAGGAAGGGTTGCCATCAGTATCTATCATTAGGGTTTTTGCAATCTAGGCTGATAGAAGCAATCCCACATGTTGTTTTATTCTTTGGAAGTTGCGATACCTCATAGATTACATTTACATAGTCATTTTCAGTCGATGGTTATGGAAATGAATAAGTGGATTTGAATTTTTTTAATTTAACATATTCTTAATTTTACTCTTTGTTTGCTTCCGATTGATCTAATTAAAATGCATCTCTCTTCACTGAAAAACTGTTTTATCTAGTAGGAATGAAAATTATGGATGCACATATCCATGCTATGTGACAAGTACTAGAAAGAGAAATAGAAATAGAAAAAATAATTAATATAATATGATAAGAGATAAAAAAAAAATAATACGTCTCAAATAGATTTATAATATAAGCACTATATATTTGGATGAGTCGATCGAATTATTCTACAAACAATTAGTTATTAGACTTAATCTTGTTATGGATAAAATATATTTTTGTTCCTTTTAAATTTTAAAAAGTTACTTCTTCAATAAAGTTTTTGTTGGTCTTTGGTCCTCATAATTTTAAAATACGTAATTTTGGTATCGTTTAAGTGCTATCTAAATTACTTTTTGTTTACCTATAAAACGTCATCTAACTTACATGTCTCAAAATTAAAAGGACCAAAAATAAAATTAAAAAATATGAAGGGACTAAAACCAAATAATTCAAATTTTAGGAGAGACCAAAAATATATTTTAATAATAATAATAATAATAATAATTATTATTATTATTATTATTATT
>CM023941.1:13182090-13201470 GCA_013407115.1 Glycine latifolia | reverse complement strand
ATATATATATATATATATATATATATCATTGACCCATACTCAATTAGTCACTAAAATCACCTATTGACTTCATAAGCCATTGTATTAACCAAATATGTACAACACAGCATACACCATTTGCTTTAAGAAGAACTCAACTGTATAAACAATTAGATCCAGCTATAGAAAATTCAATCCATTATTCAAATCAACTCAATTCACATTAGTCTAGAGATACTATCCATTCTCAGATTTAATTTCAAAACATATCTCATTCCTATCCCTACATTTCACTCAGACCAAAACAATAACCAATGCATGAGAACTTACCACATTTTAGACAAGAATTCAAATTACAAGCATGAATAGTTCAAAATTCAAGACTTAAGCCACACAGTTAATTCATCTCAACTTGATAGAGTAAACATTGCAATTTCAAACATTCACTAGTACAGAATTTCAGTTCATACTCATCAGGTTCACAATTCAAAGGGAAAGCAAAATGCCAAATTCAACAATATGCACCAAGAATTCAGGTTTCACTCAAAACAAAAATCACACTTATCAAATCAATCAACCAAATAATTTCAGGTTTTCGATTCAGTTCAACTGGTCATCCATACTCAACATTCCTAATTAACCATGCCTATCATTTCATGTTTAACTGTCACAACCAATATTACAGAATCCAAGTATCCACCAAGATTAAGCACAGGTGATAAAGTGGCACTTCCCAATTGCTAATTGTGATGGTTAATTCCATTGAATTCAACTAACCAAGTACTGCATTCAATTACCATCTATTCAGCTCTACCAAATTCATGTCAATGAACAAAATGCTGAACTAGAATTC
Source organism: Glycine latifolia (assembly GCA_013407115.1). NCBI lineage: Eukaryota > Viridiplantae > Streptophyta > Magnoliopsida > Fabales > Fabaceae > Glycine > Glycine latifolia. The sequence continues at coordinate 13,200,638 of CM023941.1, read as the reverse complement.
CTAGATTTAGATGATGACAATCAATCACACTATGAATGTAAATGAAAGCTAAAGCACAGCCTAACATCAACCAGCATCATACAATTACATCTCAACTAATATAGCAATTTAAAGCACTGACCAAACTATATATAACCAATTTGATTTCCCTCAAGCTGCAAATTGCAATCTCAGATAAAGTATGATATAATCATTAGCAGACCCAATCTTAAACAACATGTATCAAAGCAACATGAACTACATCATTAGTGCTAGACTTAATCTAATGGAACCAAACATCAAACATCACCAAAAATTGATATGGAAAACATAACACACTCAATTCAAGCAACTAAGGGCAAGAAATCCTAATTGTTAAAGTACTGAACCAGGCATTGTAGAGAATTAAGATTCAGAATTCAACCAACACAACATATAACAGAGCTGGCGTGACTCGCACCTATTCCTACGCTAATCGCGTGGAGTCGCGATTCTGCCATTGAAGCTCTGTAACTCAGGTGCCCAAACTCAAATCATTGTGCCTTTTTTTATGCAATGTACATTCATGGGGTTAGAATACTGATCTTGTCTCCTGCCATTGGTGGGAATAAAGTGGAAGAGAATGAAATGCACCAAGAACTCCAAGCTTTTCAGGAATGGTGGAATGGAGATGAGGGGTTTTGGGATTTGAGACCCTAGAATGGAGGTTTAAGGCTTGGTGGTGGCTGAACCTTGAACGGAATTGAGGGGAATTGAGAGAAATTAGGAGAAATAGGGGGGGAGGCAGCAGTGAGGCGCGATTTTGGGTTCTTAATTCCTTTTAAAAAAACTGAACTGATGGACTCGCGCGGATCGCGCCACATACGGTGCTAACCGCATGGATGAATAAAACAGGGACAATTGGTTCGAAATTGTGGCGCGACTCACGCCATGCTCCACGCGATTAGTGTGAAATGATGCAGAAGGGTCATCTGATTTCGAACAACTGGCGCGATTAGCGCCAGGTCTCACGCGGTCAGCGTGAAGACTTGAATCAAGACCCTTAGATTCGAATGGATGGCGCCAATAGCGCCACAGTTCACGCTATCAGCGTGAAAGCACTAATTTTGTTCCCTGAGTTCGAATAAGCGGCACGAGTAGCGTTGGATCCCACGCGATCAGCGCCATAGATGAAGCTGTGACCTTTGGATTTTCACAACTGGCGTGATTAACGCTAGGTTCTACGTTGTTAGCGTGGATGTTGTAATTGAGGCTTGGTTGATTTGAATTAGTTGCGCTATTCGTGCCATGCACCACGCGAATCGCGTGAGCTATTCGAATGCTCTACAATGCTTTTTATCAATTTAAATCCTAAGTTAAGCCAATTGTACACATAACAACCTAAAATAGAAGAACTAAAATGCAAATTAACACTAAAAATAAACCATGCAGTTAACTAATTAGAACAATTAACATCAACCAAAAATAATTAAAATTGAATGATTATAACTAGGCAGAAAATACTAACTGAATTAAAAACTTGCAGAAATTGAAATTAACAAAATCAAATGGTTGGATTGACTTCCAAGTAGCGCTTGTTTAACGTCATGAGCTTGATGGACAACTGTCAGTCATCCAATGAATTTAGTGGAATGGAAACTGCATTCCTATCCACTTCCCCTCCAAAATAAGGCTTCAATCTACATCCATTCACTTTGAATGACCTGTCATTATCTAAGGGAGAAATTTCTACTGTTCCATAGGGGTAAACTTTGCACGCTAAAAATGGACCAGACCAACGGGATTTTAACTTACCTGGAAACAGTCTCAGGCGAGAATTATAAAGCAAAACCTGTTGTCCTGGTTCAAATTCTTTGGGGCGAATCTTGTTGTCATGCCACTTCTTTGTTTTCTCTTTATATATCCTGGCATTTTCATATGCAGCTAACCTGAACTCATCTAGCTCATTTAATTGCAACAAACGTTTTTCATTAGATTTAGAGAGTTCAAAATTTAAGAATTTAGTTGCCCACAAAGCTTTATGTTCTAACTCAATTGGAAGATGGCAAGACTTACCGTATACAAGTTGAAATGGAGACATACCTATAGGTGTTTTAAATGTAGTCCGGTATGCCCACAATGCATCATCTAGCTTAGCCCAATCTTTCCTAAATTTCCAACAGTTTTTTCTAAAATTCTTTTAAGTTCTTGGTTAGAAATTTCTACCTGACCACTGGTTTGAGGATGATATGGTGTGGCAACTCTGTGGTTGACTCCATATTTGGCAAGTAAGCTATCGAAATGTTTATTGCAAAAGTGGGTACCTCCATCACTGATTATGGCTCTCGGCACTCCAAAGCTGGTAAAGATATTCTTTCGTAAGAATGAAACCACCACCTTCGCATCATTGGTTGGTAAAGCGACAGCTTCCACCTATTTAGACACATAGTCTACTGCAACCAATATATATTGATTGGAATATGATTTAGGGAAAGGTCCCATAAAATCAATCCCCCATACATCAAACAACTCAACTTCTTGGATGTTGTTCAGTGGCATCTCATCTTTACGAGAAATATTTCCCATCCTCTGACAATTATCACATTTTTCCACAAAATCTCTTGCATCCTTGAATAATGTTGGCCAATAATATCCGCACTGCAAGACTTTTTGTGTTGTTTTATTCCCTCCAAAGTGACCTCCATAATCCGAAGCATGGCAATGCCAAAGGATTTTAGGTGCCTCTGACTCAGTTACACATCTGCGAATTACCCCATCAGTACATTGAAAATAAAGAACAGGGTTATCCCACAAATACCTCTTTGAATGATGGAGAAACTTCTTTTTCTGTTGCCAATTTAATTATTCGGATATCACACCTACAACCTTGTAGTTAGCCATATCTGCAAACCATGGGCTGACTTGGATTGCCATCACTCCTTCATCAGGAAAATACTCATTGATTTCTACTTCTAGGCCATCTTGCAACTTCTTGTCTTGAATTCTTGACAAGTGATCAGCTACCTTGTTTTCCACTCCAACTTTATCTTTGATTTCTAAATCGAACTCCTGAAACAAAAGCATCCAACGCAGCAAGCGTGACTTTGCGTCTTGCTTATTCATTAAAAATTTAAGAGCTGCATGGTCAGTGTAAACAATCACTTTAGAACCAATCAAGTGGGACCTAAATTTGTCTAAAACATATACTACTGCTAGCATTTCTTTTTCAGTAGTGGCATAATTGACTTGTGCCTCATTCAAAATCTTACTAGCATAAGATATTACATGTAAACGCTTTTCTTTCCTCTGTCCTAAAATAGCACCTATTGCATAAACACTAACATCACACATAAGTTCAAATGGTTAAGTCCAATCAGGGGCTATTAAAACAGGTGCAGTAGTAAGTTTATTTTTCAGTATATTAAATGCATCCAGACAAGCTTTATCAAAACAAAAGTCTACTCCCTTTTCAGTCAATTGGCTGAGAGGTTTTGCAATCTTGGAGAAGTCTTGAATAAACCTCCTGTAAAACCCTACATGGCCTAGAAAACTTCTCACACCATTAACATTAACAGGAGGAGGTAATTTTTCTATCAATAATAATTTAGCTCTATCAACCTCTATTCCCATTTCAGAAACTTTATGTCCTAAGACAATTCCTTCGCGAACCAAGAAATGACATTTTTCCCAGTTTAAAACTAAATTTGTCTCTTGACATCTTTTTTAAAACCTTAGCTAAGTTAGCTAAACATGAATCAAAGCAAGAGCCAAAAACAGAAAAGTCATCCATAAATACTTCTAAACCTTTTTCAACCATGTCAGAAAAAATGGAAAGCATGCACCTTTGAAATGTTGCAGGTGCATTGCATAGGCCGAAAGACATTCTTCTATATGCAAACACTCCAAAAGGACAAGTGAAGGCTGTCTTTACTTGATCTTCAGGTGCTACTGGGATTTGATTATACCCGGAATACCCATCTAAAAAGTAGTAATAATCATGCCCTGCTAATCTCTCAACATTTGGTCCATGAATGGAAGGGGAAAGTGATCCTTCCTAGTTGCATCATTCAGTCTTCTATAATCTACGCACATCCTCCAACCTGTGATTGTTCTTGTGGGGATTAAGTCATTGTTGTCATTTTGAATGATTGTCATCCCACCTTTCTTGGGGATGGTTTGAACTGGACTTACCCATACGGTGTCTGAAATTGGGTAAATCATACCTGCATCTAACAACTTAACCACTTCTTTCATAGTTGGGTTAAATCTCCTCTGTGGTTGTCTTACTGGTTTCATATCATCTTCCATAAGAATTTTATGAGTACAAAAGGAGGGATTAATACCTTTCAAATCGGAGATGGACCAGCCTATAGTGGTTTTGTGTTCTTTAAGTACTTTCAGCAATTGTTCTTCCTCACAAAATTCCAGCCCTTTGTTGATAATGACTGGGTAGGTTTCTCCATCACCTAGAAACACATACTTCAAGGTCTCCGGTAATTCTTTCAGCTCCACTTTTGGTGCTCCAACTGGGATGTCCTCTTCTTTCTTCTCCAACACCTCCATGGCTATTTCCAACACTTCTTGTATGGTTTCTTGGCTTCTAATTTCCAGCACTTCTTTAAGTTCTTCTTCTTCCTCCAATTGACCCGCACTAATCACATTATCTAAAACATCTAGCCCAAAACAATCATGTTCATCAGATGGATTTTTCATAGCATCAAAAACATTAAAAGTAATGGACTCATCATCCATCGTAAGTTCTAGTTTACCTTTCTCTACATCTATTAAAGCCCTAGCAGTGGCTAAAAATGATCTACCTAAGAGAAGTGGTATTTCACTTTCACCATCCATGTCTAAAACTATAAAATCTGCAGGAAAAATAAACTTATCTACTTTTACTAGAACATCTTCAATAACTCCTGTAGGCTTCCTTAAAGAGGGGTCTGCAAGTTGTAGAGAAACTCTTGTAGGCTTTAGTTCAGTGATTCCCAAGGACCTGCAAACTGACAATGGCATTAAGTTTATATTTGCTCCCAGGTCACATAAAGCTTTTCCTACATTGATGTTCCCAATTGCAATTAGAATATTAAAACTGCCTGGATCTTTAACCTTTGGTGGCAGCTTTCTTTGTTTTATGGCACTGCACTCTTCAGTAAGTTTAATAGTCTCACATTCCTGCAATTTATGTTTCGTAGACAATAGTTCTTTCATAAATTTTGCATAGTTAGGCATATTAGTTAAAGCTTCAGCAAATGGAATGTTAATATGTAGTTTTTTAAACATTTCTAAGAACCTGGCAAACTGTTGCTTTTGTGCTTGTTGCTTGCTTTTTACTGGATAAGGGGGCTTCTCAAAGCGGGAGAAATCCATTGGCTTCTTAGGAGGTGCAGAATTTTTCTCTTGCTTACTTGGAGATGCTTTTATATCTTGTTTTGCATCCCTTATGGTGTTTTCTTCTTCAGCTCCTTTTTGACTCACCGTTAGATTCTCTGGAGGTGTAATTACCTTTCCACTCCTAGTGGTTATTGCTTTCGCATGCTCCCTAGGATTCACAATGGTGTCACTTGGAAACTGTCCTTGAGACCTTTCAGCTAATTGTTTTGCCAATTGCCCAATTTGATTCTCAAGATTTCTAATGGAGGCATCTTGGTTTTTATGATGAGCTCTAGTCTCATTAATGAAGGCATTGGTGGCCTGGATGTGCTTATCAGTTGTTTTAGACAGTTGCAACATAGCTTTTTCCAGCTCCGATGGTTCTTTGGGTGGAATAGGTGGAGGCTGCAAATAATTGTTAGATTTATAATCTAATCCACCACCTTGGATTCTCCTTTGAAAATTATTCCCCATGGCATTGTTTTGATTTCTCTAGAAATTTTGTTGAGGTCTCTGATCATACCAAAGGCCATTCACCTGCACAGGGTCAGCTTCTACTAATGTAGGACATTCATTAGATTCATCTCACCTTGGCAATACTCATATGTGGTAGGTTGCATTCTGCTGGATGAGACTTGAGCTGCTGAGACTTGGAGTTTGTCAATTTTTGCATTTAATTTGGCTAGTTGCTGAGCCAATATTTTCTGTTCAGCCAACATTGCATCATTACTCCCTAACTGGATAACTTCTCTTTTGGGCTGAATTGGGGTGCGTTCATTTTCATCACGGGCTAGAGAGTCAATCAATTCATACGTCTAAACTGCAGTTTTTGATCTTATGGAACCACCAGCTACAACATTAACAATAAGGCGTGATTTAGGTACCATTCCATTAAAGAAAATACGTACCTTTTTACCCACAGACATGTCATACTATGGACACCTCTGAATCAGCTCTTGAAATCTATTCCATGCTGCACACAAAGTTTCCCTCTCATGTTGAGTGAAATTGGTGATTTCATTCACCAACCTATTATATTTATCCATTGAAAAGTATTGAGCGAAAATTTTTGCAACTAGTTCTTCCCAAGTGGTTATACTATTTGAGGTCTGTCTATCTAACCATCTAAGTGTTTTCCCTTTAACAGCAAAAGGAAATAACCTCAATCTTATAGCATCATCTGACACTCCTTGGTGTCTAATGGTATCAGAGATTCTCAAAAATCTGTCAATGAAATCATGGGGATCTTCATTATCTTCCCCTCCAAACTGACTGCGTTCCACCAATGTAATCAATGAAGGATGAATATCAAAGTGATTTGCTTCAGTTAGTGGTCTTACAATACTGGAGTTTGGTCTAGTGAACAATGGAGCCAGAATATCCTCCACTAGTTCCTCTTCTGGTCATGGCTGATTATTTCCTCGGTCAGCCATTGCTGATTCTAATTCAGAGATTGAATCACAATCAGAGTCTTCTGCTTCTCTTTCTCTGGTTAGTCTCTTGTTTCTTCTAATAGTTCTTTCTATTTCAGGATCGTACTGTAGATGATCAGGATTAACTACACCTTGCATAAACTAAGAAAAGCAGTTTAGTAACAAAAGAAATTCCAATCTCAAGATTTAAAGTTAATATAAAATTGGTTATTGCAATCCCCAGTAATGGCGCCAAAAACTTATTGCGAACTCGGCAAGTGTATCGTTCGTTTCAAGTAATAAAGTGAGTAAGTCAAGTATCGTCTCCACAGGGATTGAATGCAATTTTATGGTAACTTAATGTCTTAGAAATTGGAAGACAAATAATAAGTTGGGAGAATTGGTTGAGTTTGTATTTAAGTAACGTAAATGAAATGACAGAACTTTAACAAGAATGTAGACTAAGATTAAATTAATTTTACTGCAGTGTTGAGAGATATTGTGGTTAAGCACATTCCCCTATGATTCCTTCCTTCTATGCTTCGATTGATTATTAACTTGAGTTATTTCTAATTGCTCAGCTGATGTATTCTCACATGAGTAGCTAAATCCTAATCCCTTAGTAATTTAACCCTTTGGTGAAATTAAAAACCCTAATCCCTTAGTGATTCCTTCTTAAACCAAGCATTTAGCAAACACATACTGAAATTACTGCAACCACACATTCCTATCCCTGGGTAGTGTATAAATTGTTGCTTTACTCATTTCAGAAACTAGAATCCCAATATCCCTATTGTGAATCCTAACCCTAAACATCTTAATAGAATGGCCAGTCCCAATTAATAATAATGCAATGAAGAACAGAATAAAACAAAGAAATTGTGATAATTCTTATTAAAACCAATCAAGACATAGAGGAGTTCACATAGGTTCTTGGCTCAACCACAATACAAGAATTTAGCCAAGCATACTCAGAACTGACATTACTTCCATAGCTAATATGTTCCTAGAGAGAAATTACCAGAGGAAAAGAAGAAATTACACAGAGTTGCTACTCTACAATTCCCCAATGATTCCAATCTTCTCCCAAGATTCTTCAATGGCTTCTTCTGCAGAAAATCTTCAGGAGGTTCAGCAAAAGCTCCTTCTTTGTGACCCATAGGTCTCTTTTTATCCCCCATACGTTCTAGGTTTAAATCCAGTAATGAGGAACTGTTCCCCAAGCTAAATCAGTGTCAAATCTTTTAAATCAGGAAATATCGAGCTTGTGACGTGACTAGCGCGGAGTTCCACGCTGATCACATGGGTCATTCGAATTGAGTTTGATATCATGGCGCTACTCGTGCGGATGGCCATGCTAATAGCGTGACTTGTTCGAGCTGTGGAGTTAACCTTTGGTAGTCCCATGCTACTCGCGTGGATGGCCATGCTAATAGCGTGGTTAGTTAGAGTTGGCAGTTTGGTTTTCAGCATCTGGCGTGATTGGCGTGGTAGTTAGCGCTACTAGTGCGGGCTCTTCGAACTGAATATTTGATCTTTACACTCTGACGCTGATCGCGTGGGAGTCCACGCGATTAGCGTGGCTTGTTCGAGAGCACTAGCTTGCTCTTTTTGCTTCTTTTCCTTATCTTGTTGGTTCCTAAATGACACAATACCTAAGAAATTAAAGTAATATGCAATTAAGTAATAATTTACCAAATCTTAATCTAATTTACTCATTCTTAAACAACTTATTAATCAATTAATCCTAAAAACTAATATATGTTGGAAGCATATCAAAGGTCCATTGCAAGCTAAAGGTCTAGAAGATGAACAAGAAGTACTTCCTTTGGTGAGCTTTAAAGGACCCATGATAAGAGCTAGAAACCAAGCCCTTGAAGACCACATCAAAGCTAACTCGAACAAGCATGAAGAAGCACACCAATTCAAGGATAACAAGGGCTGGATTTTGTACTCCAAAGTTGAATTTAATTCCATAAATTCCAGCACTTGTTAGAAGCAAAAGTAGTGACAAATAAAAAGGCTTTTAGTGCAATTGTGTAAAGAGGTGTAGGTGCACTTGTGTGTAAATTGTGTAGCACTTTTGAAAGCTTGTTCGCTGCACCTTAAGGCTTAAAATACAACACCTTAAGCACGGTTTGGGTCAACCAAGAGTTACTTAGGGAAGCTTGCATTTAGGCTCCATTAGTTGCATTACAAGTTTCATTTGAATTGTCATTTCATGTACATTTGACTTGCTATTTCGTGGCTATATAAGCTGCCCCAAAAAATGAATGAAGAACTTTTGATGTCATTTTTACAAATTCTGAAATTTTTGTAGAGTTTCTCTCTTGTTCTTGTGCAAGAACCTCTTGTTTCTTATCAATGGCTTCATGCTATTGCGGTGATTCATCCTAGGCTTATTGGAAAGTTTTTTCATGGTGCCATCCATCTTTATCTCTTACCTTTTCCATCTTCTATTGCTGCACATTTAAAGCTTCCAACCAGCCATATTACACGTGAAGTTGGAAAACTTGTGTTCTTGGAGAATTCTTGAAGTTTGGGTTTCATTGCAAGGTAGATTTAGGAAAATTAATGGCTAATGGGTTCAACCATACATCAAAAAGTGTTTTATGTTTGTTGTGTGATACAATCCCTTTCAACTCTGATTGTTAAAGAAATTTTAATTGGCTAAGAACAACCAATTCACGCCCCTCTTGGTTTGTGTGCTACTCATATTGTTTTCAATTGGTATCAAGAGCAGGTTCTTGTGTGTTACTCAATATCACTACTTTCTTTTTAAAGAAAATGAATACCACACAAATTACTTTTAAGGAGGGTGCCTCCCTCAATCGTCCTCCAATGTTTAAGGGAGAACACTTCAATTTTTGGAAAAATAGAATGCAGATTTTCATTCAAAATGATCCTGATGCATGGAATGCATTTGAAAAAGGTCCTTTGATACCTACCAAAACTATTGATAATGAAAAGGTTCCCAAAGAATGGGATAAAGTGATTGATATAAAAAAGAGGGTAGTCCAATATGATTTTAAAGCTAAAAACATGATAACCTCTGCTTTGTCTTTTGATGAGTTTTTTAGAGCAATTAGGTGCAAGAGTGCAAAAGAGATGTGAGAAATGTTGGAGATCACTCATGAAGAAACTAATGAAGAAAGAAGATCAAGAAAACATGCCTTGATCAATGAGTATGAAATGTTCAAGATGAACATAGTAGAAAACATCTCTTAACTCCAAACTAGATTCACACATATCATCAATCATCTACTTGGTCTTGGTAAAATGTTTGATGTAGAGGAACTCAACATCAAAATTTTGAAATGCTTGACAAGACGTTGGCAGCCAAAAGTGACAGCAATCAAAGAATCCAAAAATCTGTCAAAAAATGTCTATGGCTGCACTTTTTGGTAAGTTGCTTGAATTTGAATTAGAAATGTCTCAACTTACAAATGCAGACGATGCATATAAGAAATAGAACAACATTTCTTTGAAAGACGCATCTTTAAAAGCTGAGAAAGATGATGATTCAAGTGAAGATGAAGGTGACAAGTTCATGCAAAAAAACAAAAACATAAGGTTCACAAAGTTCAACAAAAGAATGATAACAACAACAACAACAACAACTTCAACTACTTTGAGTGTGGAAAGCAAGGCCACATCAAGTCTAAATGTCCAATCTTCTTGACAAAGCAGTTAGGGGAAAAGAAAGAAATGAAAGAAGGGAAACCCAAAATAGCTTGCATAGCTTGGGAAGATAATGCATCAACAACTTCTGACTCTTCAAGTGAGAATGAAGAAGCCAATGTTTGTCTAATATTAACCTATGATAAATAAACATGATCAAAAGCAAAAACGAAAATAAGGAAAGAGGAGAAACAAATCTGAACAAATCCTCTAGATTAATCCATGGAAACCTCCACTATGAGTTGGTTAGAAGGATCTTAGCCTACCATAGTTACATCTACAGAAGAAAATACAAGAAAAGATGATGAAACACTGAAAATAAAGCTAAATTGGTAAAAGCTTCCTTTTTCTCCCTATGCTTTGTAAGTATCTTTTTTTAAGAGGCAAAAACAGTGCAATGCTCTGTTCCAGCACTATCCAATTGCTTAAAAGTGAGAGGAAATATCTCACTTTAAATTTTGGGTGAAACGACATAATTACCCCTAGCTATTACATAAATTCCAGATTTCTGCTGTTGACTTCAGGGCCAATTTCGTCCATCTATTTGATAGAATTTGAGCTCGATTTCTTCATGAAAGTTTTAGATATTTGAATTATCTTAAAAAAGAATCAGCTCAAACGGACATTGGTAGCAAAAGTTATGGTCAAAATACAAAAACTGTACAAATCTGCAATTTTAACTACTAAGAGATTAAAATCTATTTAAAAGCCTAAACTATTAATCCATACTAAATACATTAAATACACACCAAAAAGGGTAATAAAATACTAATCAAGAGTAGCAAATAAGTGATATAAAAATCACTTATCAGCCATCTTGAAAAATGCATGACTTTACAAACAAAAAACTCCTACTTGGTAAATCTCTTGAAAAAGCTCTATCTAGGGAAAGGTAGTTTAAACCAAATGTTAAGTGTGCAAAAGTATGCTTTTGATAAATCTGGATTAGGATACAATTATCAATCAAAACCTTTCAAAAAACCAAGTTTGTAAACCCATAACAAATGAATCGAAAAAGGTTTTCCAAAGCAAAGCATCCTAAAATGACTCATTTTGAAAAAGAATCAAAATCTATAACATGTCATTACTGCATGAAGAAAGGTCACACCTCACACAAGTGTTATGCTAGAAGGTTCTTTGTCCCAAATGGAGAATGCATATAGGTTCCTAAGAAAAAGAAAAAAATAGTGAAGACAAACTTTTTCACTATATCATCACCTACATCCTCACACCAAGGTCTACTAATCATGCTCAAACCATAGATGATGACCTGCAATTGGTGTATGGGATGAAGACTGCAACTCAGATTAATTGGGTTCTTGTCATTGTGGAGACAATGCTGAAGTCTACAAGGTTGATAAGCTACCAGTATCCCTATGTTGTATTAATCTCAAGATTCATTGATTATTTTGGAATTGATTGTGGACAACACCACAAACACCACCAACCTCATCACTGAAAAACACCTCAAAAAGTTGGGTATGATGAAGACCCCAAATGGGTGGTTGATGGCCGGAGAACAAGCTCCACAAGAAGGTGCTGATGAATGAGAAGGAGCTGAAGAGGAAGAGGATGCTGAAGTTGGTCCAGCTGAGCAGTAATGGAGCCCTTTTGAATCCATGATGATTCAAAAGATGGATGCAATAATAGCTCTGCATCATGAACATAGTGTTGATGTTCATTCCTCCTTAGAGGAAATTACAACTAGGCTAGAAAACATAGAGACTAGGATGTCTCTTAAAGATTTTGATAATCTCTAGTTTGATGGATGTAATTTCTTACTTTTTGTTGTGTTGTTTGCTTCAGTTTGCTTTCTTCTATATCCAATTTATCCTATGTTATTGCATCTTTTCTATTGGCATCAATAAATAAATTTTTGTTTTATGTTGTTTATCTCTTCCTTGCTTATTTCATTATCATTGGAACATTTTTTACTTTGATAAGCCAAAAGGGAAAGAAAAATGAACAAAAATTAATATACTCTGATTAGTTTAAGCATTGCTCTTTATCTCTAAACTGATGAGAAACTACTTAAGATAGGGGGAGCAATCTATGTACTTATGAATGTAAATTGTTTATGCAAAGTATACTTAACATTTGTTCTTGGCAAGAAGCTGATTCTATTTCAGATATCAAGTATAAGCTCCTGGAAATCATCCCTTTAAAGAACACAAAGGATCAATATGTTTAATTGAAATTTGACATTGTCAAAGCCAAAAAGGGGGAGATTGTTAGATATAGGGGGAGCTTGAAGAGGATCAAGATGCTGAGGCTTTTTATCTTGGATAAGTTTTAACTTTTACATGTCATTCAATTGAAGGCAGATGTCATCTTTAGATGTATAAGAGTTTCATCCTATGATCCATTGCATTGCATAAACATCATTCATTGGCTTGCATTCATGGTTTTCATAAAAGCACATGTTTTGTGATTTTTTTTTCATGATTTCATAAAAAGCCAAGAGCTCATGGTTTAAGTCTTGGAAAAACTTTTTCGCACTGCCTTAATCAATTATCATGATATGGTAATCTATTACTTGAGCCATGAAGAACAAATTAATCGATTGCAACTATTAAGTAATCAATTACATGGTACAAATACAGAATAAGTATCCCTGTGTTAATGGATTACCATTTATCAGTAATCGATTACTTAACACATTTTTGAAACAAGAATCCTTGTAGTAATTGATTACATGCCAAATTAATCAATTACTTTGTTCATGTATCTTTTCTAGAAAGCTCAAGAACACTTTAATCGATTAATATGTAATTAATTGATTACACAAGTGTAAATAATCCATTACATGGATGACTTAATTGATTATATTAAGTTAAAACAGTTTTCTATAAAAAGCTATTGGGTCTTTTGAAATGAACAAATCATTACACTATGAAATTTTCATAGATTTTAAAAAGCCTTCTGAAGTGAGAAGAGATACTCTGAGTTACTGAGCTCTTGCCCCACAAATTCTAATCTTCATGTTTCTTTGAAAGATTTCTTCTTACGCAAGATTCTAAAGAAGTTCTTGGAGAGTTTGCTCTGAAATTTGTTTCCCTTCAACCTAGATCAAGATTGGTAAATCATATGCATTCATATACATTGGATATTAGGTTGTCTCTCCATTAAACTTTGCTTGAAATTCATTTTAGAATTTCAGTTTGTTTGTTACTATTACAAAAGATTTCTTAAGGCTTGTCTAGAGTAGGTTTCTCTAGAGGGAAATAGCAGAGAGAGAAATCTCTATGTCTTGATCACTAGGAGGCTAAGGGTGTTAGATTTCTGATTTTAATCTAGGGTTGATTAAGGGTGATTGCTGTAAGCTTGTAAGAAAATAATTTTGTGAATAGTGGAACTCTAACGAAGGTAGTTGGAAGAAACTGGATGTAGCTTCTTAAGTTGAGGAGTGAACCAATATAATTCTTGGTGTTGAATACTTTCTTTTTAACTCTTCTTGATGTCATTGATTATCATTCATTTGGATAATCTTTTCAAGTTCAAAAGAAATATATTTTCCGTTGTTGCTTTCTTTGAAGATTGACACTTGATTGACTGAAAGATTTCGAAAGGTGTTTTTGTGATACGATTCTTAATACTCTAATTGTTTTAAAGATTTTTAAAGACCAAGTTTAATCAATTCACCCCCCTCTTGGTTATTGTGTGTGTTCATACTGTATTCAGAATATAGGTTAAACAAATGAAGAAGTTGACCCTTCAACTCCAACTCAAAGGCCAAAGAATTAGAGAACTACAAGAAATCTCTCCCTTGACAAGGTGAAGTATCTAAAGGAGTATCCACTAGATCATCTCTTATAAATTATGTTTTGATATGACCTTTGTATCTCAAATTGAACCCAAAAATATTGATCAAGCGTTACTTGATGAACTCTTGATGCTTGCTATGCATGATGAACTAAACCAGTTCAAGAGAAATGAAGTATGAGAACTTGTTCCTAGACCTCCTTCTCACAAGCTAATAGGCACCAAGTGGGTTTTCAGAAGCAAACTTGATGAGAGTGGCATCATAGTCAGAAATAAGGCCAGATTGGTTGCAAAGGGTTAAACCAAGAGGAAGGCATTGACTATAAAGAAACCTATGCTCTTGTTGCTAGGTTGGAAGCCATAAGATTGCTGCTTGCATTTGCATGTTTGATGGACTTCAAATTATTTCAAATGGATGTAAAAAGTGCCTTTCTAAATGGTTACATAGAGGAGGAAATATATGTTGATCAACTTCCTAGTTTTGTAGACTTCAAACTAAAGAAAGCTCTCTATGGCTTAAAACAAGCACATAGGTCTTGGTATGAAAGATTGAGCAATTTTATAATTAGTCAATCCTTCATAAGAAGACAACTTGTTAAAACTCTGTTCATCAAGAAATCTGCTAGTGATATATTACTTGTTTAAATCTATGTTGATGACATTGTCTTTGGTTCTACTAACAACTCTTTGTGCAAGGAATTTTCATCTTCAATGCAGAATGAGTTTGAAATGTCAATGATGGGAGAGCTAACATTCTTCCTTGGACTTCAAGTGAAACAAATGAAGAATGGAACCTTTCTTAGTTAAGTCAAATACTACAATGAATTGATTAGAAAATTTGACATGGAGAAAAGTAAGGATGCTGCAACTCCTATGGCAACCACAACTTATCTTGACTCTGATGAAAAAGGAAAAAAGGTTGATGAGTCAAAATATAGAAGAATGATTGGATCTCTACTATATTTGACTGTAAGTCGCCCAGACATCATGTTGAGTTTGTGCCTATGTGCAAGATATAAAGCCAATCCAAGAGTCACACCTCACAGTAATCAAAGGATCATTAAATACCTAAAATCAACACCAAATGTTGGTATGGTATCCTAAAGGTGCATCTCTAAACTTAATTGGTTATTCAGATTCTGACTTTGCAGCAGCCACATGCTCTTGCATAGCTGCCAACATTTCATGAAGAATATTTATTTCCTTATTATTGCTACCAGCTTGTGGTGTTGCTCTTCCTCTTGTTCTTCTAGTAGCCATGAATTCCTATTCACTTTCACAAAAATACTGAGGTGATCAAGCTCAATATAAAGTAAAGTGCGTCAGAATTCAACAAACACAAACAATCACACATAAACAGTCACACACAAAGTACACAGAAAAGCATAGTCAGTCTATTCCCCTTAGGCTCTAACAGGATGAACTGCTCTGATACCAAAATTGTAACGACCTAATATATTAACAACCTAATATATTTCTAGATAATTTTTATTACTGTTTTATTTTTAAAGAACAAATATTAGTAAAAAATTTGAATACGTATAAATTGTATAAGTGGATATTTTTTTACATTAAAGAGAACTGATTGCTTGATTTAATAACTTCTTGTTACAAAAGTACGAGATTTTCCATACACCAGCCTAGTTCCTAGTTATCATACAATAGTTACAGATGATACATCAACATAATTTCTAATATACTAAACACGAATAACCGAGTGCATGGTAAAAGTATAAGAATTTCTATCTTCATCCCTACGCCACCACCAATCTAGGGCATCAAGGAAAATGATCACTGCTGCCATCTATAGAAAAAAAATAAAGCAAATCTAGTGAGAAATAAAATTTCTCAGTAGGCAAAACTAAACCACCAAATATGTTAGTATGTTAGTAACCATCAATAAATTCCAATAAAATCCACACAATAAATAACCATTCAAATAACATGTATGCATGAAATTTCAAGGTGCACATGGCCTTTACATATCGTATTGTATGTAGCTACATCTCGTACTGGATGTAGAGCACTGCGGCTGTCTTACGTAAACATGCATGATTAATTCTATGTATTTGCACTTGGTCTCTACATCTCGTACTGGATGTAGTATTGGATCCTGTTTCGCAGATCTCATACTAGACTTGGAAACATGAATTAATATATATATCATCACAGAAAAACCATCATACAATTCATGAGCAAAATCATACAACCTCATGGAAAAATTCCCTTCACAACATCATACGTACCAAAAGTATGGTTAGGCTATCACACCTTATTCAATCAAAATCATGCCAACTTGTGCATGGCAGCATAATATCCTCAAGTTAAAGAAAACATGTTGGTAACCTAACTAATATACCACAATATATCTTTCAAATAATTTCTAATTCCTTTTTACCTTCACAAGAAAATATTAGAACTTAGTCTAAATCTTAATCTCCTTTCACCTACCACCGTACTACTTAATCCACAAAGTTGAATCACTCAAGTATTTGAACCATTTATCTACATACCATTCAACCTCTACTTCTCAAAATTAATTGAAAAACATTCCCACAACATACAGATAAATAAACAGTCCAAATGTCATCAAAATCAATTCCAAACACCATCAAATTCAGGTCAAAATAGCACTAATATTTCAACATCTAAATCATCAACTTATCTTATTGATAAATTGATAAGTGCCATATTTCAGTTAAAATTATGTTTCAAAAGCCGGCACTTATTATTTGATTTCGATAACTTTGCTTATAAACTTGCCCTAAACCTAGTTAAATTATATTTAGTACTTAGATAAATGTTGTTTTTCATATTTCGGAAGATTAATCCAATCATATTTTGTATTTTGATAGGTTCCGAGGATATCCGAAGCTTTCGAAGCATCAAAACAAGCAAAAAGGGCATATGGATCAAAATTGGGGGGTGTCAGAAGAACCAAGGCCTAGGCCCAAAACCTTTCTTCATCACTAAGCTTTTAACTCGCCCAGGTGAGCCTCCACAGGCCAAATGACTCGCCCAGGCGAGCTGCAAGTTCCAAGGAGATAAACATTAGCTCGCCCAGGCGAGCAAACACAGGCAAAATCAGTGACTTGGGCGACTGGAAGCAGGCAGGAGGCAAATTCTATAAATAGCCAATGAATTTTTGAAGCTAGGAGGACATTCTTCACTCTTTTGCTTCTTTAGTTGATTCTTTAGCTTAGGCTCTTAAATATTAGTAGTAAGTAGGTTAGGGAAGTGAGAGAAGTGAGATTTAGTGTGGAGACTCTGTCGGAAAGAAGCGGTGATGGGCCCTTCATCAATTCTTCTCTTGAGGAGGTTCTCTCCATGCTTGGCTAGTTTCTCTAAGGATTGGATGTAATCTTCTTATCCCTATGTATCTCTTTTAATATTTATTTATACATTAATCTTTTCTACTCCTTGTTGGTAATTTCATTTTGTGCTTAATGCTTGATTCTACTTGATCACTAGTTTCATGAATTAAAATCCTAAGTGAGACTGGAAAGTAATCTTAGGGTTTGAACTGAATGATTTTACTCATTACGTTACGTTGCTAGGAATAGGGCATAACGTTCTGATTGCATAAAGCAAGCGATTATGAATTTAATGCTGGGGAATTTACTTCATATGCGAGGGATCGATATTCGGTACATATCCTTAGAACTCGAATGCGAGGGATCGATTCAGGATAAAATAGTGTGCATCAATAAGGATAGATAATGATTTATGCATGGTAATATTAATTGGATATAAAAGGATAAGAATGATGAAACCCAATCCCACTTTTCCATAAATATATTTCATTTTACGAATTTAGTAATTTTTCGTTACTTTCTTAAACAAATAAAATTCCGTTCATCCTACTTGTACATAACTATTGAATTGTTAAATTTTATTTGGAGTAACTCAGTAGCTCAAGTCCCTGTGGAGACGATCTTATAAATTTTGTAACTTACAACGAAAAATCGGTGCACTTGCCGAAAGATCATATCAAGTTTCTGGCGTCGTTGCTAGGGACTTGAGTTGCTCGCTCAGTTTTTTCAAATTTAAATTTTTCAGTTGAATAAGACTTTTTCTTTGCTTTCGTTATTTTGATTTTGTATAAATTCTCTTGTGTTTTATTTTGTTTTATTTTTCCTAACCTCGGTACTTACAAGTTATTGCAAGTTTGTTCTTTTTCCTTTTTGAGGTAAATTTCTTGCAGCCACATCGTTATTTAATTCAGAAATTACCAAAAACAAGGAAATGTACTAAACAACGAAAGAGATACCGAGTGAATCTTCTTCTTCTATTTTGATTCTCCTTCATCAGTAAAGCCACCTGTAATTTATGGCTGATAAAGGAGAGGGAGAAGAAAATAGA
>CM023941.1:13158374-13169593 GCA_013407115.1 Glycine latifolia | reverse complement strand
AAGTTTCATTTGATCATTCAACTCTGTTGGTAACTCATTTGCATTCATAATCATTGGATCAACAGGTTGTTTCTCTCCATTCTCTTTGGGTGTAATTCTATTTTTGAATTTTCTGTAATTGGGTGCTATTGTAAATTTGTTCTTGAGGCTTGCACTAGAGTAGTGTTCTCTAGGGAAGAACAGAGTAGTGTTCTCTGGTTCTTGTTGATAAGGCGTCTAATAGGGTTTTAGATTTTCTTTCTTTATCTAGGGTTGATAAAGAGTAAATGTAATCAAGCTTGTAAGAACTGGAATTTTTCAATAGTGGAATTCTAATCTAGTGTTGATTAGAAACCGGATGTAGCTTCTCTTGAGAAGAGAACCAGTATAAATTCTTGTGTTGATTCTCTGCTCTTTAATCTCTTTTTAGCTATCTTGTTCATTGATTCTTGGTGTTCTTATCATTACTCAACAAGTTCAGTTTTGAGACATTGTTTTCTTGAGCTGAGTGAATTGATTAAATAAAAGCTTTCTTGGTTTTAAAGTGATTAAGATCCTAACTCTGATTTAGAAAAGATAATTTTAAAAGACCAAGTTTTAACCAATTCACCCCCCTCTTGGTTATTATGGGTATTCCTATTGATTTCAATTTCATGATTGCATCAAAGCAAAAGTATTCATGGTTTTAAGTTTTTGGAAAAACCATTTTGGACTGTGTTAATCGATTACCAACACTAAGTAATCGATTACTCAGTATAAACACAGAACATGACATGACTGTGATAATCGATTACCACTTATCCGTAATCAATTACTTAATTCATTTATGAAAAAGTATCCCTATAGTAGTCAATTACAAGTCGAAATTATCGATTACTTTGTTCATATATATATCCTTTCTGGAAAACTGAAGAACATTTTAATCGATTAAATTTGTTTTTAATTGATTACATATGAAGTTTTAACCGATTACTTTGGCGATTTAATCAATTACATTCAGTTACAACTACTTTTTATAAATAGCTTATGGGTTTTCCGAAACTTACAGAAGACACAACACATTACTTTACGAAATTTTAAAAGTTTTCATAAGCCTTCTAAAAGTGAGAAAGGATATTCTAGGTTCTAAAGTTCGTGTCCCACATATTCAAATCTTTATGGTGTATTGAAAGATTTCTTTGGCAAGATTTCAAATAAGCTTTTGGAGAGGAACTTCTGAAACTTGTTTTTCATTTCAACTCTGATTGGTAAACCATATTCATTCATATTCATTGGATTATCAAGTTGTCTCTCTCCATTAACTTTGCTTAAAAATTTATTTTTGGATTTTTGGTTGTTTGTAACTTTACAAAGGGTTCTTGAAGCTTTTTCTAGAGTGGGTTTCTCTAGAGGGAAAGAGTAGAGAAAGGTTCTCTATGTCTTGATTACTAGGTGTCTAATAGGGTTTTAGATTTCTGTTCTTTATCTAGGTTTGATAAAGGGTGATTGCTATAAAGCTTGTAAGAACTGAAATTTGTAAATAGTGGAAGTCTAATCTAGTTTTGATTAGAAGAATTGGATGTAGCTTCTCTTGTTGGCAGGTGAACCAGTATAAGTTATTGTGTGGATCTTTATCTTTTAATCTCTTCTTGATATCTTAATCTATGATTCTTGGTGAATTCTTTATTACTCAACAAGTTAAGTTTTTGTAATTGTTTTTTTGGGCTGAGTGGTTTGATTGATTGAAGCATTCTTTATTTAATTGTGATAAAGATCCTTTAACTCTGATTTTCTAAAGATTTTAAAAAGGCCAAGTTTAAACCAATTCACCCCCCTCTTGGTTATTATGTGTATTCATATTATTTTCAATTGGTATCAGACCAGGTTCTTAAGTGTTATTCAAAATCACCATCTTTCTTTTAAAAAAATGAATACCACACAAATCACCTTCAAAGAGGGAGCTTCTTTTAATCGTCCTCCGGTGTTTGAAGGAGAGCATTTCAGTTTTTGGAAAAATAAAATGCATATTTTCATTCAATCAAATGACCAAGGTTCTTGGAATGCAATAGAAAAAGGTCCTTTGGTTCCTATGAAAACTGTTGGTAATAATATGATTCCCAAAGAATGGGATGAGATGACAGATGTTGAAAAGAGAGTTGTTCAATATGATTTTAAAGCTAAGAACATGATTACTTCTGTACTTTCTTCTGATGAATTCTTTAGAACTGTTAGGTGTAAAAGTGCAAAGGAAATGTGGGAGATGTTAGAAGTCACTCATGAAGGTACAAATGAAGTTAGAAGATTAAGGAAGCATGCCTTGATTCATGAGTATGAAATGTTTAAGATGAACACCACAGAAAACATATCTCAACTCCAAACAAGATTCACTCACATTGTAAATCATCTTCTTGGTCTTGGGAAGACATTTGATGCTGAAGAGTTAAACATCAAAATCTTGAAGTGTCTAACAAGACTATGGCAACCAAAAGTGACAGCAATCATGGAATCAAAAGATCTATCCAAAATGTCCATGGCTGCATTATTTGGTAAGCTTCTTGAGTATGAATTAGAAATGTCTCAACTAACACATGCAGAAGATGCAGACAAGAAACACAAAAGTATAGCCTTGAAAGCTACATCCTTTCAAGTGGATAAAGAAGAAGACTCAAGTGAAGAAGATGGTGATGAGAACATGAACCTAATAGTAAAAAAATTTAGCAAGTTCATGAGATAGAACAAGAATAGAAAATTCACAAAGTTCAACAACAACAACAAAAAGAGTGACAGCAACAACACCACCAATTTCACTTGCTTCGAATGTGGTAAGCCTGGCCACATTAAATCTTAATTTGAATTTTGCAGGTGTGTCTAAGAGCAAAATCATCATTATGGTATCTTGACAATGGAGGCTCTAGACACATGACAGGTGCCATGTCCATGCTTACAAATTTGACTCTTAAAGATGGAGGATTTTTCACTTATGGAGACAATAACAAAGGAAAGATAGTTGGAGAGGGAAATATAGGAGACAACTTTAAAACCAAGATTAGAAATGTTCTCTATGTGGAAGGATTAAAGCACGATCTCCTAAGTATAAGCCAACTATGTGATAAAGGATTCAAAGTTTCATTCAATGACAATTGTTGTTTGATATGTGATGGTCAAACCGGTGAGGTGATTCATGTAGGTAAATGAAAAGGTAATATCTATTTACTCTCTATAGAACATGCATTTATTCACAACACTAATTTTCTAATAAGTAAAGTTGATGAATCTTGGCTATGGCATAGAAGGGCAAGTCACATTAACATGCATCACATGAACAAGCTTATAAGAAAAGACTTAGTCATTGGCTTACCTAAGTTAAAGTTTGAAAAGGACAAACTATGTGATGCTTGTCAAAAGGGGAAACAAACCAAAATTTCTTTTCAAAATAAAATGTTGTTTCTACTTCAAGACCTCTTGAATTGCTTCATATGGATTTGTTTGGTCCTTCTAGAACTATGAACTTAGGAGGTAATTTCTATGAGCTTGTAATTGTTGATGACTATTCTAGATTCACATGGACTTTGTTTTTAAGATCCAAGAGTGATGCTTTCATTACTTTCAGAAAATTAGCCAAACTTGTTCAAAATGAAATGGAAAGCAAAATTATCTCAATAAGAAGTGATCATGGTGGGGAATTCCAAAATGAACATTTTGAAAAATACTTTGAAGAAAATGGAATCAACCACAATTTTTCAGCTCCAAGAACACCTCAACAAAATGGTGTTCTGGAGAGTAAAAATAGATCCCTTGAAGAAGGTGCTAGAACTATTCTTAATGAGACAAATTTACCTAAACATTTTTGGGTTGATGCTGTAAGTATAGTTTGCTACACTTTGAATAGATTGCTAATAAGGTCTATTTTGAAGAAAACTCCTTATGAATTGTACAAAGGTAGAAAACCAAACATTTCTCACTTAAGAGCATTTGGCTGCAAGTGTTTTATATTAAACAATGGTAAAAAATCTCTTGGCAAATTTGATGCTAAAGATGATGAAGCCATCTTCCTTGGATATTCATTACAAAGTAAAGCATATAGAGTTTTCAATAAAAGAACTTTATGCCTGGAAGAATCAGTTCATGTTATTTGTGATGAATCTAACTCCTCTAAAGAGGAAAAGAAGCGTGAAAATGATGCAGGTCCTTTAGAAGAGTATATACAATTCAATGGTTCAAAGGAAAAAGAAAAGGAAGAACCAATTGTAGAAATGGAACAATCAACACCTATCCAAAAGCCAAAGGATTGGAGAACTACAAGAGATATTTCCCTGGACAACATAATTGGTTAAGTCACTAAGGGAGTATCTACTAGATCTTCATTAAGAAATCTCTGCTGTTATATGGCTTTTGTTTCACAAATTGAACCTAAGAACATTGACCAAGACTTACTTCATGAACATTGGATGACTGCCATGCATGATGAACTGAATCAGTTCAAGAGAAATGAAGTTTGGAAACTTATTCCTAGACCTTCTTCTCACAAACCTATTGGCACCAAGTGGGTTTTTAGAAACAAACTTGATGAGATTGGTATCATAGTCAGAAACAAAGCTAGATTGGTTGCAAAAGGTTACAACCAAGAGGAAGGTATTGAATATGAAGAGACCTATGCTCTAGTAGCAAGGTTAGAAGCCATTAGGTTACTACTTGCATATGCATGTTTAATGGATTTCAAACTGTTTCAAATGGATGTAAAGAGTGATTTTCTAAATAGGTATATTGAGGAGGAAATCTGTGTTGATCAACCTCCAGGATTTGTTGATTTCAAATACCCAAACCATGTTTCTAAACTAAAGAAAGCTCTTTATGGATTAAAACAAGCTCCTAGATCTTGGTATATATTGATGATATAATATTTGGTTCAACTAATCATCCGTTGTGCAAAGAATTTTCTATCTCTATGTAGAATGAGTTTGAGATGTCTATGATGGGAGAATTGACATTGTTTCTTGGACTTCAAGCGAAGCAAAGGAAGGATGGAACATTTCTCAGCCAAACTAAATACTGCCTTAAAGTGATCAAGAAATTTGACATGGATAAAAGCAAAGATGCTACTACTCCAATGGCAACCTCAACTTACCTTGATTCAGGTGAAAAGGGCAAGAAAGTTGATGAATCAAAGTATAGATGAATAATAGGATCTCTACTATACTTGACAACAAGTAGACCTGATATAATGCTAAGTGTATGCTTGTTTGCTAGATATCAATCTAATCCTAATGAGTCACATCTCACTACTGTCAAGAGAATCATAAAATACCTCAAATCAACTCCAAATGTTTGTCTTTGGTATCCAAAAGGTGCATCACTAAACTTAATTGCCTATTCAGATTATGATTTTGCAGAATGCAAACTTGATAGGAAAAGCCCCAGTGGAACATGCCACTTGTTGGGAAGCTCATTAATATCATGGCATTGCAAGAAGCAATCATGTGTTGGTCTCTCAACAGCAGAAGCTGAGTATATAGCTGTTGTAAGTTGTTGTGCTCAAAGTTTGTGGCTTAAGCAACAACTCCAAGATTTTGGAGTGGAGATGAATGAAATTCCCTTGCTGTGTAACAACACAAGTGCAATAAAACTATCAAAGAATCCTGTCATGCACTCAAGGACAAAACACATTGAGATCAGACATCATTTTCTCAGGGATCACATCCAAAATGGTAACATTATTGATACTAATAATCAATTGGCTGAAATTTTTACAAAACCCTAATCTAGAGATAGATTCTATGATCTTAGGAACATGCTAGGAATTCTTGGTAAGTCTAATATATGATAGCATTCTAATGATTTGTTTGACTACATGATATGCAATCTAAATTGACCATGTATCACAAGTGAATGAAATTCGAATCCTGCTGAAAAACACTATTCATACTACATAATTCACTAGCTTAATCGATTACTGATTGAGTAATTTTAATTTAATATTTTTCTATTCTTCTTAGCTTGTTTGACTTCTCTTGGACTTTTATTTTCCCATTCTAATTCAGTTTTTGCCTTAGGCAAACAAGTGGGCTTAATTGATAATTGTTACTTATTTTTGGAGTTTTTGCTTACTTGACCTATCTTCCTTGCGTAGGACCTAGAGAACTCTACAGAACTCCAAATGACGCATATGAGTAGTTCCTGGAAAGATAAGGAAAAGATCTACAAGTTTGTCAAAGATAAGCCAAGGCCAATTCTGTCATTTTGAGGGTTATTTTAGGCTTGGAAGTCAGAATCACTACACTTGAATTTTGGGCTGCGAAATTGGTGTAATTAGTAATTAGTTAGATTAGTTGGGCTTCATTGTGGCCCATTCTTTCCCACTGATTCAGTCACTATATTTAAGTGATTTTAGTTATTTGGATGGACACACTTCATTTTAGCACAAACACATTTTATAGTGACTTTTAGAAGTTTTTAGAATTAAAACCATTTCTCTTATTTTCTCTCAACTGTTCTTCATTGTTCTTCATTTTCATTTTTGTTCTACCATTTTCTTGCACTCATTTCATGGGGCTTTCATTGATGATGATCATGGAAGGCTAAACAATCAATCAATCCAAGGATCCAAGCCCAAGCAAGGAGAATTTGAGTTCTGGTTTGGTATTTCAAATTCTGTGTGAATGTTCACTTTCTTCTTCAATCCTCTATTTGATTTTCATGATTATGAATGCGTTTAGGATTGAAAGTGAATTAGGTTATGGATTCATTTCCTAATTTTGAATTTTAATCACAAATTATTTGGATGATATTTCAATTAGGTTTGTGGTTTCAATTAATTTAGGGGTTAATTCGATTGAACTGCTTCTAATGAAATTGAATGAACTTTCACAACAAAATCATTATCTGAGAACTATGATAATTCGTATTGCTTGGTTTGGTGAATTGGATTGATGCTTTTAAATTTGTTTTAGAATACCTTTTATCAATTCTGTTAGTTTCTATTTTGTTACATTTTTCTGCAATTTTTATTCACGCATGCAAACTGTTTGATAAAAATCCCCCCATTATTTACTAGTGAATTGAAGTTGGAACTATATTCATTGTGTCTCTGAGTCGACCTAGGTTAATCCTATTTTACAGAATTAGCGTAGTTTAATTATTTTGATAACCATACGACATCGGTTATCAAAACTAGCACCGTTGTCAGGGACACGGTTCATTGTGTGCTAACTTTAATTCACTGCATATTAGATAATAGCATTAGTAAAATATAAAAGAAAAAAAATATTTACATTCACTGCATATCTACATCCTGCTGCACAATTGCACTTTGTTACATATTTTACTTGTTTCTATTGGTTGTTATGAAGTGTATGTGAGATGCTGGTGCAAAACAACAAAAAAATGGAGCAAAAACAGGGGAAAACAGAGGAGTAGTAGGGAGAGCATTTGTGTAGTGTAGTTGTATTTGTTGTGCAATTTGCTATCCAGAATTTTTCGGTCCTGTGGAGTTTTGCTTTGAAACTTGATATCCAAAGTTTATCCCCCATTATAAGCAAAAACAACCCCTATAAGGGTTGGGTGTGGGTTAAAATTGGAAAATTCAACCTCCAAGTAGGATTTTTAACACCGTTTTAACAATTTGCGTAGGGGCATTATAATAACCCAGGTTTAGTAATTAAGAGAAAAGGAAGAAAAGTTTAAATTTGCTAAATTCCGTCAGAAAAAGCGTTAGCGACGGATTTTGCGACGGAATTAGCGACGGAATTTTGCCTGTGAATAGTGCCACGCCTGGGGCGTGGGAGCCACGCCTGGGGCGTGGGAGCCACGCCTGGAGCGTGGGAAGTGCTCCAGAAAGTTGATTTCCTCTGGAATGCCACGCCTGGAGCGTGGGACTCTCGCTGGGGGCCTATAAAAGGCCATTTTCGCGTTTTTGCTTGCAAAAACTGCTTCTTCTTCTTCCTCTGGACTCCAGTAGCCATGGGAGAGCTTCCCAAGCTCCCATGTTCATGCTATATGACCTTAAACACCTTCCTAAGCCTAGTAAACCTCCTAGAAACCAAGTTTGAGCCAAAATCCTTCTTCCCTATTCATTAGAAACCCCTTCTCTGAGAAAGCTGCAGAGAGCTCGAGATTGGACGAGGAACGGCGGTGGTTCAGTGCACCAAGGCTAGGGAGAGTAGCCTAGTGACCTTCCTCGACAGTTCTGAGGTAAGAAACTCGAGTTTCTCCGATTAATTTCTGATTTGAGGATTTTGATGAATAGTGACCCAGTTGTGATGGAGCTAGAATTAGCTCTGGGTCCAGTTGAGAGATGTGTTCAGGAGCATGAGAGGAGGAAGGATTAGCTTTCAGTTTGTGATTTGGAGAACTTTGGTTTTGGCTCTAGGTTGGGCATGTGTGACTTGAACTGAGTCACTTGATTTAAGACATGCAAGAGCCATGTTGAGGGGCTTGATGTGCCTAAGAGGCCTTGAGAATGGAATCTTGTGGTTCAGACCGTTCAAGCCCTGAGAAACCCTGAGGTTTTGAATTGAGAGAGCTGAAATGCTCTAGGTGAATGGCTTGGTTTGAGTCTGGAATGACTCTGATGCCATGGATGAACCTGAGATAGACCACTGAGGGTCTATGGGAGGCTTGTGTGGGTAAGCCTGATGAACCCTAGAGTAGATGACTCAGGTTGAGGGAAAGAACTGTGGTTCCTTCCCAGAGGCAGTGGATGACTGCTGGATGAGCTTATGCATGAATATATGCTTGTATGGTCTGTGATATGTGCTTGTATGCATGGTTAGGGCTTGACACGGAGATATCAGAGAAGCAGACCATCAGTTGAGGCTAAAGCTGAGGGGCACGGCTTGCCAGGTAAGCTCATCGTTCTGTGATGTCTTTCTTTTTCTCTTGTTTGCCACCCAAGTGGGTGATGGGTGCATGCCATGTTTGAATATATATGTATTGTGCATGCTGAGAAAGAAAGGCTGTGATGGCCTGTTATTAATGATGATATGTGTCGTGATAAGCCTAGAAGGCTGGATGAATGATGCTTAGGGTGGAACCCCTGCTGTTCTAGAGATTGTGATACATGATAAACCTTAGGATAGACACTGAGAAAGTGTGAGGGTATTTGACACCTGTGGCTTCAGGTGTGGCCTTGGGCCTAAGATGGAGGAACACTGTGAGGTGTTCCATGGCTTTGATGAGATACAGATCAGAGAATGATCTGTGATGGAATCTATAAGATACTGAGATGGTATCGGGCTAGTTGAGGTTCCCTAGCCAGAGGAAGAGTTTGAGGACTCCCTGGAATAGCTGAGATTCCATGGGAGGTGCCACTGCTCTCCGCCTAAAGACCTAAGGGCGGATTGCCCTGTATGGATGTTCCTCCTTAGGCAGAGATGATGAGAGTCTTGAGTGAGTATTCTCAGGTGATTATGCTGAGATTGATAAAGACCATGGTGGTGGTCTGTGTTGAGGATAAATTGACACTGTGATAGTGTCTGAGTTCTGAGATTCTCTGGCCAGTAGAATAGAGTCCTATGGTGGTAGGACAGATGGTATGAGATTGGAAGTCCTGTGGGATTGAGAGCTCCCTGATGTGGATTGTCTCTCACAGGCAGTGGATTGGAGATCCTGAGGGATTGAGAGCTCCCGGAGTGGATAGTCTCTCTCAGGTATCTGAGCAGGAAGTCCTGAGAGATTGAGAGCTCCCGTTGTGGATTGTCTCTTTCAGGCAGCTGATGGATAATCCTGGGGGATTGAGAGCTCCCGGTGTGGATTGTCTCTCCCAGGAAGTGGAAGTCCTGTGGGACGGTGCTCCCGTTGTGGATGACTCCCCAGGCAGTTGAGATGGAAGTCCTGATGGATGGTGCTCCCTGTGTGGATTGATTCCTCAGGCATGTGTTGTGAAGACCTGAGTTGAGAGATTCCTCAGGCAGTGTATGTGAAGTCCTGAGTTGAGAGAGTCCTCAGGCATTATGTGTAAAGTCCTGAGTGGAGAGATTCCTCAGGCAGTGTGTATGAAGTCCTGAGTGGTGAACTCAGGCCATGCTTTATATATATATAGCATTGGAGGCGGTGCCTCTCTGGTATATACAGTGTCCAGTGATTGACACTGATGATTAGGTATCTCTGTGAGATCTCTGTCAGACGATTATGAGAGCCGATATGAGATATTGAAGCCATGATTCTGGCTTGGCTCTGTTAGATGGTTTGAGATGGTGGTGAGAGCCAGGATGAGGTGTGATACCTCTGATACTGAGAGTACCTGGTTACGTTACCCTGTAGTGGGATATGAGAGCTAAGATGATTTCCTAAGCTCGTTTCTACTTTGGTTTTATGTGTATGCTTTGCGGTGGACCAGGGTAAGGGAAGATCTCCCAGAACCCTGAGTTTACTGAGACGTTTGTCTCACCCCGTTGTGGGTTATTATTTTCAGGTGTTTCCAGAGGAGAGGAGATACCTCTGGGCAGGAGGCCCTAGCTGAGAGTGCTGGACCTAGTCATGGGCTGCAGATGAAGACTAGGAGAGTCTTTATTTTATCTCTGTCTTGTATTAAAAAGGATAGGGTGTGAGTGTACACCCGTTTTACTGTACATATAATGATGTATGACCAGTTGTGGTCTTGTTTTGAGTTTGTTTATATCTGCCTCGGTAGTGGTGGTTAGGTATGTTTTATTTAGATCAGCAGGGGCTTGTTTATGATGCTAAGCGTTGTGTTTTATTTCCATACATGATGTAATCAAGAAATATGGTTTCGATATGCTTCCGCTATGTTTTTTATATAAAGTTTTAAGCGCTAATCTGATATTATGAATGTTAATACACCGGGTGCACACGGGGTGTTACAGGCATTCTGGTCATTTCACAGCAAACTATCTCAGAATGGACTGAAATTTTCCCAGAATGTGGAGAAAATTAATGCATCAAGGTGACCCTATGAAGGATGAACACGGTCAGGAGGGATCCAAATTGCCAAATTTGATGACCAAGACCACTTTTGAATTTATTTTGTGTTTTCATGATTTTTAAAAATCACCAAAAAAATTACAAAAATCAAGCATGATTTATAGATATTTACTGTGGTGTTTTTAAATTTTTCTAAAATTGTTTAGGAAAGTTTTTCATTTTCTATTTCATTTCAGCAGATATTGTGAATAGTGTCCTAGTAGAGTAGCTGTCTGTCATTTTTGTGATTTCTGTATTTTTGTTCCTTCTGAGTTGAACTGTGCATGACTAGGTCCACATCAAGTGACTTGCATTCATATGATCCTGAGATAGATAGGACATTT
>CM023941.1:13098681-13128644 GCA_013407115.1 Glycine latifolia | reverse complement strand
GCCCAAGGAATTTGTTATTCATAGTGATCATGAGTCTTTGAAGTACTTGAAAGACTCATGATCACTATGAATAACAAATTCCTTGGGCAAGAGATAATACTGCCAAGTCTGCAAAGCTCTAATTAAGGCATACAATTCCTTATCATATGTAGAATAACTAAGAGCAGCTCCATTCAGTTTCTCACTAAAATATGCAATGGGATGCCCCTCTTGCATCAACACAGCCCTTATGCCTACCCCAGATGCATCACATTCAAGCTCAAAGGATTTAGCAAAATTAGGCAAAGCAAGAACATGAGCATTAGTTAACTTTTCTTTCAAAGCAGTAAAAGCCTTCTCTTGTTGATCACCCCATTCAAAAACAACATTTTTCTTAACAATTTCATTTAGAGGTGCAGCCAAAGTGCAAAAATCTCTAACAAATCTCCTATAGAAACTTTCTAAGCCATGAAAGCTCCTTACCTCACTTATATTTTTGGGGGTTGGCCAATCTTGAATGGCTTTCACCTTGTCTGAAACAACCTGCACTCCTTGTGAGCTAACAATAAATCCAAGAAAAATTACATGGTCCATACAAAACACACATTTTTCCACGTTAGCATACAATTTCTCACACCTAAGTGCTTCCAAAACACACCTTAAATGCACAACATGGTCATCAAAAGATTTGCCATAGATAGGAATATCATCAAAATAAACCACAACAAACTTTCCTATAAATTTCCTCAACACATGATTCATTAATCTCATAAAGGTACTAGGAGCATTGGTTAACCTGAAAGGCATAACCAACCATTCATACAACCCATATTTAGTTTTAAAGGCTATTTTCCACTCATCTCCTTCTCTAATTCTAATTTGATGATATCCACTTTTCAAGTCAATTTTAGAGAAGACACAAGCACCATATAATTCATCCAACAAGTCATCTAACTTAGGAATGGGATGTCTATACTTTACCGTCATGTTACTGATGGCTCTACAATCTGTGCACATCCTCCAAGTTCCATCTTTCTGAGGGACTAGAATGACTAGAACTGCACATGGACTCAAGCTTTCTTTAACCCACCCCTTTTGCATCAAGTCTTCAACTTGTTTTTGAATCTCCTTGGTTTGTTGGGGATTGCTTCGATAGGCTGGCCTATTAGGCAATGAAGCTCCTGGAATGAGATCAATTTGATGCTCAATGCCCCTAAGAGGGGG
Organism: Glycine latifolia; assembly: GCA_013407115.1. Lineage (NCBI taxonomy): Eukaryota > Viridiplantae > Streptophyta > Magnoliopsida > Fabales > Fabaceae > Glycine > Glycine latifolia. The sequence continues at coordinate 13,127,441 of CM023941.1, read as the reverse complement.
TAGACCTTGAGGTACTTCTTTGGGAAATTCATCTTCAAAATCCTGCAACAAAGAAGAAACCTCTTTTGGAATAGAGTTAGTAGGACATGTGCCCTTTGAATTACACTCTTTACTCAAAAGTAAGAGTATTGGTTTTCTCAGTTGCATAGCCCTTTCCACTTCTTTTTCTTTTATAAACAGATTTGATTCTTTTCTCTCTTTCTCTTTTCCATCCTCTTTTTCCTTTTTCTTTTCACTTTGTTTTCTTTTCTTTGTTCTCTCTCTTTTCTTTTCTCTTTGCTTCTATTTTCTCTCATTTTCAATTGATCCTCACTAACTTTTCTTGGAGCTAATGATGCAAGAGTAGTTTTGCGATCTTTATGCACAAAAGTGAACTTATTGGTGAAACCATGATGCAGGACTTTCTTATCATACTGCCAAGGTCTCCCAAGAAGCAAATGACAAGCCTCCATAGGCACCACGTCACAAAAAATAGAATCTTCATATTTTCCTATGGAAAACCCCACTTGAACTTGCCTATTCACAACCATCTCACCATCTTCACTAAGCCATTGAAGTTTGTATGGTTGCGGGTGTGGCTTAGTCTCCAAATTCATTTTTGAAACCAACCTTGCACTAGCCACATTAGTGCAACTCCCACTATCAATGATCAAAGAGCATAACTTCCCTTAGATGAGGCACCTCGTATGAAAAATATTTTCTCTTTGACAGTCATCCAATTCAGCTGCTTTACTACCCAACATCCTTCTAATCATGAATAAATCTCCTTCTGACTCTCTTTCCTCTTCATGCTCATCTTCATCGCTGGATAGGGAAGATTCTGAAGAAGAATCACTAACTATTTCTCCATCCTCCTTAAGTAACATAGTCTTCTTAGGTGGACATTGAGAAGCTATGTGGCCTCTTCCCAAACACTTAAAGCACTTCATCTCACTACTCCTTGCTTTCTTAAGTGCCTTATCAGACTTATTTTGAGTTCTTTAAGCTGTAACATTGGGATTGCTTGTTGATTACCCTCCCTCCTTCTTATTTTTGTCCTTCCAACCAGGAGAGTGAAAATTATATGAACTCCTCCTCATGACACTCTTTCACTTCAATTGTTGTTCAACCTTAGAAGCTTGATATACTAAGTCCTCCAACTCCACATAATTTTGTATCTCCATAAAATCCCTTATATGACTATTTAGCCCATGTAGAAAATGAGCCATAGTAGCCTCTCGATCCTCCATAACATTAGCTCTAATCATGGAGACCTCCATCTCCTTGTAATACTCATCAACACTTCTACTACCTTATGTGAGTCTTTGGAGCTTGTTATAAATGTCTTTTTGATAATGAGAAGGAACAAACCTTATTCTCATCAACCTCTTCATTTCTTCCCAACTGTCCACCATGGGTTCTTCATATCTCACCCTTTCCCTTTGTAATTGGTTCCACCAGATGAGAGCATAGTCAATAAATTCCATGGCTTCCACCTTTATCTTTTTATCCTCAGTGTAATTGTGGCATGCAAATAGTTGCTCAATTTTTATTTCCCACTCCAAATATGCTTCTGAATCACTCTTTCCTTGAAAAGTGAGTATGTTCAACTTTACTCCTTCAATTTTGTCATCTCTAGCATCACCCTCATTATTTCTCCATCTCCTTCTTCTACCTCCACCATCATCACCATTTCCTTGATTTTCTAGTTGTTCAATTCTCCCATACAGCTCCTCAGTATGTTCTGTCAACATTCTTTGCATTTGGGCTGTAATCGCATCAATAAGTAATCTATTGTCTCCCCCTGAATGAGGGGTACCATTACCACCTGTACCTGTCATATTTCAAGTAAAGAACCAAAAAAGTGAAGTAATAGGACCTCACCACTCTTCTTACGTGTTTATACTCAAAGATGTACCACTCGTGTATAATGCTCTCTTTTATGGCTTTTTCTCTAATGTTTCACTCTTTGCCTTTTACCACTCATTCCCTAACTTAAAGTTCTTACTTGAACCAAAATAATCTATAATCAAGAAGTACTTTAAAGGTAACAATCACAGAGCTTAAACAAAATTCTAGCACCAACAAATGCAAAGAAGTAGTAAAGAACAATTTCACTACCAACAAACAAGCAAGACAAACTTTAATTTTATGGAAAAATAGTGATTAGATAAGACACATGACACTTAGGAATTTTATCAAACAAGTGGGGTGCAATGAAATAATGAACAAAGCTGATGTGCTTTTTCTTATAGTTCTTTTGCTGCAGACTCTTTTTTTGTTATTTTTTTTATAGTCAAAATGCTTCAAATAATGAAATATGTAATTTTGTAATGAAGCTTTGAAATTGCAGCAACTGAGAATGCAACTGAACTAAAATTTCCAACAAAACAAGCAAATATTTAACGCTCAACAGAAACTTAGCCCAAATCACATGGATTGAAAGGATTAAAGTTTATGAACAATGATGAACATGGGATGAACTCCAAGAACACAAATGCAGAACTGTATCAACTGAACAAGACTTGAAGAAAATGACAAACTAGGAAATTGAAATACTAAATAATGACCAAACACAAGGCTGTAACAGAATTTCACAATTTAAATTGAGCAAATAGAATTTTTTTGGGGTTTAGGGTTACCCAAAAATGTAGAACATGATGGATGAACTCAACCTTATTTCCAACCCTAGAACCTTGCTATGATACCAAATGATGTGAATCCCCCTGCCTTGATTCAATTCCGGACCAATTCTAGGTTGGAATTCACTCACCAATTGAGCCAGAATCGTATTGTTAACTTTTAGGCTTTTCTCGGCTTGTAGAACTCAAATTGGCATGATTCCAAAATGACGTGAAAGAGGACGTTCTAAAATGAAATTTAGACACATAAAACATAAAAAAAGGATACGTAAAACAAGAGTTATGTAAATAAGAAATTCGGGCTGAATTACAGAATTAGAAATGCGAAAATTTAAACAAGGAAACAGAAAATGTGCAAGGGAAGAAGCAGATAGGCGCCACAAACAATTGTGTTTGATAAGCCTTGACGATCGCCACAAGAATTGAGCAATTCTTGATAAGATCAAAATGGTTCAAGGAAGAACCCTAGCAGAGACAATTCTAAAGCTAATGATAAAATCCAACAGCAAAAGTCCCTTCTCTATTCACTTCAGAATTGATTTATACAAATTAGTTCTCATGCATATAGTAGAAAATAAAAGAAAATTAAAATCTCAACATTGTAAGAATAACTAAAATGCCTTAGTGGTTAAGTGAGGCATAACTAAGCTTGAGGTTGATACGGAAATCTCGGCAAGTGCACCGATTTGTCGTTGTAAGTTACAAAATTTATAAGATCGTCTCCACAAGGACTTGAGCTTACTCAGTAAATCCAAATAGAATTAAACAGTTCAATAGTTATGTACAAGTAGGTTGAGCGGAATTTCATTTGTTTGAGAAAGTAACATAAAATTACTAAACTTAGTAAAATGAAATATATTTATGGGAAAGTGGGATTGGGCTTCATCATTCTTATCCTTTGATATCCAATTAATATTAGCATGCATAAATTATTATCTATCCTTATTGATGCACACTATTTTACCCCTAATCGATTCCTCACATTTGAGTTCTAAGGATATCTACCGAATATCGATCCCTCGCATATGAAGTAAATATCCCAGAATTAAGAATTATAATCGCGTGCTTTATGCAATCAAAACGGTATGTCCTATTCCTAGCAACATAACGTAATGAGTAAAATCATTCAGTTCAAAGCCTAAGATTACTTTCCAGTCTCACTTAGGATTTTAATTCATGAAACTAGTGATCAAGTAGAATCAAGCATTAAGCACAGAATGAAATTACCAACAAAGAATAGAAGAGATTAATGCATAAATAAAGATTAAAAAAGATACATAGGGATAAGAATATTACATCCAATCCTTAGAGAAGCTAGCCAAGCATGGAGAGAACCTCCTCAAGAGATGAGTTGATGAAGGGTCCCATCACCGTTTCTTTTCAGCAGAGTCTCCACACTAAATCTCACTTCTCTCACTTCCCTAACCTACTTACTACTAATATTTAAGCTACTTAACCTAAGAAACAAGCTAAGAAGCAAAGGAAATGAAGAATGGCATGAGTTTGCTCTCAAATTCGTCCCCTATTTATAGGAATCCTTCACCAGCCAGCTTCACTCACCCAAGCGAGTGATTCCTTCACATTTTGGTTGCCTAGGAGAGTTAATCCTTATCATCTTGGAACTTGTGGTCGCCCAGGCGAGCAAAATACACATGGTTTGGTCGCTGGGCGAGTTAATGCCTTAACCATGAAGAATTCTTTGGGCTTTGATGGATTTTGGGCCTAGATTGCTTGTAACACCTCCCATGTTTGCTATGTAAGCTCTTCTTGCTATCTTTGCTTATTCAGAAGCCTCGAAAATTCACAGAATCTATCAAAATACAAAGCATGATTGGATTAATCTTCCAAAATATGAACACCAACTTTTATACAATCACTAGGTGCTATTTAACTAGGTTTAGGGTAAATTTATAATCAAATCTTCTGAAATCAAAAGATAAGTGTCTGCATTTGAAACATGAATTTAACTGAATTAGAGCACTTATCAGAGGTCTAGGTCTCAAAACCAGCTATAAGCACTTCATTACTATTATTTTTTTTTATTAAAGGCCTATGTCAATAACTGCTTTTATTATCACTCCAAGCAAGCAATACATGTGACTAGTAGTCCACTCATGCAGCCCTCCAGATTTTGGATTCCCTCATGCAATTGGATTGCCCTCAGATTAGCCATGGGTCCTCCTATGCCTTGTATTGGGTCTTGGTCTTGGGGTTGGTCTTTGATGTCGGGTTGACATTTGATGTCCTCATCATAAACTCTACCACACACATCAGGCTCAAAGGTTCCCTCGAAGATGCAGATGGTAGGGAACCCGAAATGGAAAGAGCTAAGGCTAGGACAAACAAAAAAGGTCTTTTTTATTCACTCGATTTGCATTGAATACATTACATTGTTTAAATTTATTAAATAGCATTTCTTTGATTTAGCAATTGACATCGTCATTTTGGTGTAGCAAGAGATGCCTTTTGGGTTTAATTTTTTTTAGATTTATATACGAGGCATTTAAAGCATTGGAATTGTAAGTATAATGTAAATAAATTATATTGGTAAACAAACATCAGTCATGGATTTTATTTTAATTATTATAGGATGAGATAAATATTTTAAAAGTTAAAAATGATTTATTTAATTAATTAGAGGTAATCATCTCTATGAAAAACGTTGTAAGGTATTAATTACGCGTAATAGACTTCGAAACTCAAATTTGATTCCAAAGGTCTTTTTTTTTTCAAAAAGTTGTTTCCATAATTTTCCTCTTAAATAAACTATGTTGGCAACTTATCTATTTTTAAACTTATTCTTTTGTCAATCCACCACAAACTCGGCTACTACAATTTTTAATTAGAATAATCTATCATCATGTATTTTAAAAACAAATAAGTAAAAGCTACATATTCATCAAAACACCAATGATACAAGGTCATGTAGGTTTGTTAGTTGTGTCATGTTTTTTAAACAGAGACTGGCGAAAAGGATGTAACCCAAAAATCAGCTATATGACATGGATTAAAGTGGGAAAAAAATCAAGGATAAAAAGCAAAATTTTGCAAAATTAGGAAAACCAAAAAAGTATTTAAACCTGTTCTTACCAAAATTTGGAAATGTCACGTACCAAGATGAAGATGGTCCAAGTGGATTCCAAACTTTGCATGTCAGATGGAGAGTCAACCTTGTTAAGGAGGAGGACCTGCAAAATAAAGGAAAGGACTCTTACACTCAAGTAAGTACATAAATTATGGAAGCATAACTAAAGATAAATTTCTTAGGTGGTCTCGGAGTATGTTCACCATAGGTGAATTTGCAGTATGAATGAATGTGAAGGAATGTATGAATGCGTAAAAGGGTTAGATAGAACCTGTATTTATAGCATGGAGTATGGGCCTTGGGCCTTTGTTGATTATTAATTTGTTGATAAGATAAACAGATAATTACATGTTGTTATACAATTCAAATAAGAGATAATGCATACCTTGTTGATAATCTGTTACTTGTAGATAAGCAACAACTTGTAGATAATCTAAGATCTGTTAGGAGATAAAGTGGTTAGACTTATTTGAATAAATAAGTATAACAGATAATCTGAGATCTATTAGGAGATAAAGTGGTTACATTTATTTGAATAAATAAGTGTAATAGATAATCTGTTAGCTAGGATGACCCGAATGCTGAGGGTTGACGTCTGCGCTCCTGTAGCAGGGTTTACATGGAGGGCAAACACGTGTACAGTTACTGTAGAAAGGCTGACATGGAGGGCGGACACAGGTACAGTGACCCCATAGTAATGGCCACGTGTATTTTTACTATTTTTTGCAGTACATAAGCCCCCCAGCCTCTGAGTCAGCTTGCGGACGAAAGAGGTTGTAAGAGCATTATAGGTTGACGAGGATTGTCTAGTGTCAAGACTAGTAACCTAAAATGAAAGAATGGCGAGCTCGTAAAGCTCCCGAGTATAGATAAGTGGTATCTGGTGTCAATGGTGATAACCTTGACAAATAAGAGACTGGAGAGCTTATAAAGCCCCCGAGGGTGGACAAGTATTATCCGATGTCAATGATGAGCACTTTTGAAAATATAATTGTTGACATTTTATCAAGCCTCCTAGCCTGGACATGTGTTGTCCGGGCTATTACTGTTGAATTATCCAGGGAGGATATGCTCTATTCTGTAGGCGAGGTCAGACATGTTAGGAAAGTAAAGTATCCAGGTTGGTTGGTCTTCAACGCTATACAGATTCTGCAAAGCTCTTTCTTTAAAGGAGTTTGGTGATCTTGGAAGAGAACGGGCAACTCCACCAAGAGGTCATGCATAAGGCGACCTATCTTGAAAAAGATATGGCCAAGTTGAAGTCAGTTGTTTGCAAAGTTTGGCGGGTGGAGCACTCTAAGCTAAATAGTGCCGTTATGGCACTTGCTAAAATGGTTAGGTCCAACCTCCTGTTAGATTCATGGGGAGCTCAAGAGGATCAAGAAACTGAGTCTCAAGTCTATAAGTGTTTAGGCTTTTCTAAATGCCAAATCAATTTGATTGGTAATTGTAACTTGAGTACGAGATGAAACTTCTAATAATCCATTGCATAAAGCTCATTCATAGTTTTTGCATTCATGTTTTCATAAAAGCATAAGACATATGGAAAAAAGCTTTTCTGAAACAAATGGTTTACATGATTGCATAACATTCAAAGTGTTCAAAGTTTAAGGTTTTGGAAAAAACATTTTTTCTCTGCTTTAATCGATTACCAACTTATGGTAATCTATTACTTAAGCTTTCAAGAACACTTTAATCGATTACCAGAGATTGGTAATCGATTACACTTCACAAAGTGATAGAGGACTATCCAAAGAGCATGAAGTTCTAGAAGCACTCCATGAATTGAAGGTTCCAATGACAATGTCCAAAACCAAGCTTCTATAAAAAGAGATGACCAAGAGAATCATGGCTAGACTATTTAACAAGGGCAAGGATGGAGGAAGACACAAGGAGATTTGGAGCACCTTGGAGATTGTAGGAGAGCTCGCTTAGGGCGAATATCGTGCTTAGCGCAATTCCTTTCGTAGCTATTGTAATTTTCCTAGTTTTCGTAATTTTCATATTGTCGTAATTTAGTAATTTCTTATTTGTGTAATGGGCCTCAATGTGGACTTAAGTAGGCCCAAACTATTCATTTTTATGTTTTATTAGAAGCTTAACTCTATAAGTAGTCAGACATTGCTAGTTTTGAATAACTTTTGATTGAATAAAATTAAGCATTTGCTTGAATTAAGAGCTTATCCTCTTCTTGGTTCTTGGCTGAACCCAACTTGATTCTTATCAAGGAAGTTTTCCTTTGTGGCGAATCTTCCTCAACTTATCGTACCAATACGGATCGTGGCGTTATTCATTACTGTCTTCTTTATCTTTCCCACCTTTTATCTGTAAGTTATACTATCTATCATTGGTATCTTTAAATTGGCCTCTGGAAATGATTCAATCCAAGCATTCATGTCTTGGTAGTCATCATGTGGTAATCAGAGCTAGAATTCAAAGAGCAATTTTAATTCTCTTTATTTAATTTTTTTTCCAAAAAAAAATGAAAAAAGAATTTCAGATTTGAATATCCTATCTTTTTGTCTTCAATTATCCTATCTTTTTTGTTGACTTATCTCATGTTATCCTATGTTTTTGTTGAATTATCCTATCTTTTTGTCTTCAAAAGATATTCAAAATTTTATGATCCCAAAAGACAAAATATGAAGGACTAAAGAGCAAATATTCAAAAAAAATTGGGGTCCAAATGAAAATATCAAAAATATGAGGACCCAAATATAAAAAAAACAAAAAAAAAAGTTACAGTCAAAATTTTACAACTCTCACTTTTGGTGTATTCTTATTATTGCTTTCTAGTATTTTCTTTTGGTTTATACTTAGCCATATTTTTTTCCTATTTGTCTTGTTTGGCATTCCTTTTGAGTTATACTTTCTTTTTTTAGCTTTTATTGTTTGTCTTCTAAATTTCCAAGGTTTTGTCTTAGAGTTTTCTTTCTTTGACCTCTTAAGTTGAGTTTGGATTTATTTCATCTTTCACTTTGGGTACTCCTTGAATTGAAATCCTTGGTTGATTTCAAGGGCTGAAGAAGAGTTAGTGAGTGGAAAAAGACAAGAGTGAACCTTATAGAAAAAGTCTTACAAGTGTGAAACACAAGTGTTGAAGAGTGTAAATACTTAGTGAGTGGTAAGGTCCAATATATTTATTTGTTTTACTAACATTTTCTTGTAGCAATGGTGTCCGAAAGTGATAGTGATCCACCTTTCTCTAGAACCACTTAGCTAATGGCTACATTGGCTAAGCAAATGGATAAGTTGCAAAGAAATGTTGAAAAAAGGATGGGAGACAGATTTGATGAGATACAAAGAAGCACTCAAGAGTTGAGTGGGAGAATGGAAGACATGGAGTGAAGGAGACATCATAGGTCACCTCATTCTTCTCAATGGAGTAATGATGGCTATGAAGATGGTAGAAGACATAGGTATCGGAGGAATAGGGTTGGCATGGAAGATGTGAAGGTCAAACTGCCCAAGTTCCTAGGTACTTATGACTCGAAGGCTTACCTTGATTGGGAGATGAAAGTCAACCAAGTTTTTGATTGTCACAATTTTAGTGAACAAAGAAAATGAAGTTGGCTAGCTTAGCATTTGAGGGATATGCCATGGCGTGGTGGGATCGAGTGCAAATGGAGAGAGAAAGATTGAGAAGACATCAATCGGACACATGGTTGATAATGAAAGGAATCATGAGGGGTAGATTTGTCCCACCTCAATATATAAGGGATTTGCATAACAAATTACAAAGACTCTATCAAGGAAGTAAATGTGTTGATGACTATTACAAAGAGATGGAGATTCTTTGATAAGGGCAAACATTGAGGAGACTAATGAGGCTACAATGGCTAGATTTTTGAATGGTTTCAATAGGGACATTCAAGATGTTGTAGAGCTTCAAAGCTACAACACCCTGGATGAAATTATACATAGGGTTGTGAAAGTGGAGAAACACTTGAAGAGAAAACAAGTCTACAAGAAGTCTTCATATGGTTATTCATCTTGGAAGGATAAGAAGGATAGGGACACTTCCAAGAAGGAGGGTTCTTCTTCACAACATATTGAAATGAAGTCTTCAAGAGGTAATCCTACTTCTCCTACTCAACCCCCTTCCAATAAATCTAGTTCAATAAAATGTTTTAAATGTTTGGGTAAGGGTCATATTGCATCCCAATGTCCAAACAAAGGGACCATGATTGTGTTGGAGAATGGAGAGATGGATAGTGGGTCATCTAAAAGCTCTCATAGATCCTCTCGTGAAGGGGAAGATGATGGTTTTCTTCAACCAGAAGAGGGAGATCTTTTGATGGTAAGAAGACTTATGGGAAGCTTGTGTAAAGATCGAGATGATACATAAAGAGAAAACATTTTCATTCTAGATGCTTGGTGAAAGGAAATATTTGTTCTCTTATCATTGATGGAGGAAGCTGTACCAATGTTGCAAGCACTAGATTAGTGGAGATGCTTGGTTTAAACACCACCCATCATCCTAAGCCTTATAAATTGCAATGGTTGAGTGACAATGTGAGTTGGTTGTGGATAAGCAAGTGTTGCTTACATTTTGCATTGGAAAATATATTGATGAAGTGCTTTGTGATATTGTTCCTATGGAAGTTGGCCATATTTTGCTTGGTAAACTGTGGCAATATGATCGAGATGTTATCCATAATGGGGTCACCAATCGATATTCTTTCTTACATAAAGGTAAAAAGGTAGTTTTCTCACCTTTGTCTCCAAGTGAGGTGTGTGAGGACCAAATAAAAATGAGATTGAAAAGAGAAAAATCAAATAAGAAAAGAGTCCTTTGAAAGAGAATAGTCGAAAAGAAATAGATGGCAAAAAGAGTGAAAAGAAAGAACAAACGAAAATAGAAAAAAAAGTGAAAAATAATTATTGATAAAAGAGAGTTTGTTCATCAAACCTAAGGAGGTAAAAATAGTGATGCTAGCTAGACAACAAATGTATTTACTCATTCCAAATTATATGTGTTTGTCTTCTAGTGCCTTTAAGTTGCCTCAAGGTTTTGATACACTTTTAAAGGAGTTTGAGGATGTCTTTCCACAAGACATACCCCATGGCTTGCCTCTTTTAAGAGGATTTGAGCATCAAATTAATCTTGTTTCGAGAGCTTCACTTCCTAATAGGGTTGCCTATAGGAGTAATCTGGAAGATACCAAGGAGATTCAAAAGCAGGTTGAATAGTTGATACAAAAAGGATGGGTGAAGGAAAACTTGAGCCCATGTACAATGCCGATCATCCTAGTCCCAAGAAAGATAGCACATGGAGGATGTGCACGGATTGTAAACCCATCAACAACATCACTGTAAGATATCGACACCCTAATCCTAGACTTGATGATAGGGTAACCAACTCTACCACTTCTTTTTTTCCTTTTGAGGTCGTTTATGGTTTTAACCTATTATTCCCTATTGATTTAATCTCCTTACCTAATAATTCTTATATTTTGAGTGAGAATGGGCTTTCTAGAGCCACTTTTGTTAGGAATATCCATGGAAGGGTGCGAAATCAAATTGAGAAGAAGATGGAGCAATATGCACGGCATGCCAACAAAAGGAGAAAGACCATGATATTTGATCCCAGAGATTGGGTTTGAGTACATCTAAGGAAGGATAGGTTTCATTTCCAAAGGAAATCTAAACTCCAACCTAGGGCTGAAGGTCCTTTCAAGATCCTTGAAAGGACTAATGATAATGCCTACAGGATTGACTTGCCAAGTGAGTATGGGGTGAGTTCTATTTTACTGTCACTGATCTTTCTTCTTATGATATAGGTGTTTTGAATGCAAATCCGATGATGGATTATTTTCAAGAAGGAGTGGATGATAGATGACTATCCAAAGAGCATGAAGTTCTAAAAGCACTCCATGAATTGAAGGTTCCAATGATAATGTCCAAAACCAAGCTTCTACAAAAAGAGATGACCAAGAGAATCATGGTTGGACTATTTAACAAGGGTAAGGATGGAGGAAGACACAAGGAGCTTTGGAGCACCTTGAAGATTGTAGGAGATCTCGCTTAGCGCAAATATCATGCTAAGCGTAATTCCTTTTGTAGCTTTCGTAATTTTCATAGTCGTAATTTATTAATTTCTTATTTGTGTAATGGGCCTCAATGTGGACTTAAATAGGCTCAAACTATGCATTTTTAGGTTTTATTAGATGTTTAACTCTATAAGTACTCAAACATTGCTAGTTTTGAATAACTTTTGATTGAATAAAATTAAGCATTTGCTTGAATTGAGAGCTTAGCCTCTTCTTGGTTCATGGATGAACCCAAATTGATTCTTATCAAGGAAGATTTCCTTTGTGGCAAATCCTACTCAACTTATCGTTCCAATACAGATCGTGGCGTTATTCGTTACCACCTTCTTTATCTTTCCCATCTTTTATCTATAAGTTCTACTATCTATCATTGGTATCTTGAAATTGGCCTCTGGAAACGATCCAATCCAAGCATTCATGCCTTGGTAGTCATCACAAAGTCACAGAAAGTCTTCCTATGTTATGGTAATCGATTAATGGGCGCATATTTGAAAACTAAGACTGTCTATGTTAATTGATTACATGGCGAATTAATCGATTGCTTTGTTCATAAATATTTTCTAGAAAGCTCAAGAACACTTTAATCGATTAAACTTGTTAACAATCGATTACATTAGTGGTTTTAATCAATTACATGAGCGATTTAATCAATTACTAACAGTTACAAACTGATTTCTATAAATAATTGTTGGGTGTTTTGGAAAATAACAACGAAATTACAAAGTTTATTCATAAGCTTTTTGTGCAAGAAAAGGTTTCAAGTACTTAACTCAGTCAAAGTCCCAAAATCTTCAAGATACAAAGATTTGATAAGGTTTCTAATTAGGAAAGTTTCAAAAGAAGTTTTGTAAAGAAGGTTCTGAAACAACTTATTCCATTTTTCAATCCAAGGCTGGTAAATCGTTTACATACTGCATTTACTGGATCAAAGGTTGTTACTATCTTTACACTTTGTTGTGTAATCTTTTTAGATTGTTTTTGGTATTAATAACATAGAATTTCTTAGAGCTTTACTAGGATAGGAAGTCCTAGGGGATAAGAGTAGAGGTGGGTGATCTCTATGTCTTGATCACAAAGATTCTAAGGTGTTTAGAAGTCTTGTTCTTAATCAAGGTCGGATTAAGAGTGAGTGTTGTAAAAGCTTGTAAGAATATTTTTGTTATTAGTGGAACTCTAACCATTGTTGTTGGAAGAACTAGATGTAACTTCTCAAGGTGAGAAGTGAACCAGTATAAACCATTGTGTTGACTACTTCCTTTAATCATTTCTTGTTGTCTTAATCTGTGATTCTTTTGGTGCTATCTTTCATATTCAACAAGTGAAAGTTTGGTCATTGCTTTCTTGAGCTGAACAATTGGGGCCATTCCCTGTGATCAAAACCATCTACCATCTCTTTTGTCAGAAGATGGGACTTAGTCTTCTCGATAGGAATGAGATAAAAGGTGAGTCATTCTCCTGTGAGAGACTCTAAAGTGGGCTGCTTTCAAGGGTATTTGATTGGTTGGTGCATTGTTGGTTTAATTGTGATATGATCTTCATTACTCTAATTCTTAAAGATTTTTAAAAGACCAAGTTTAAACCAATTCACCCCCTCTTGGTTATTGTGTGTGTTCATACTGTTTTCACCTCCAACTATCTGCCAAGACAAGTGATGTCTTGTCAAAGTTACTGCGCACCAGGTTGGATGGTGACGACCTACCCAATTGAGGTAAAGTGCTGCTAGAAGAGAAGAAGGCGTTGGCTACCAAGGTTGACAGGGTCGTTTCTGAAAGGGATGATCTTGCTAGGAAGGTGGCTGCCTTGGAAGCTCAGTTGAATAAAGAGAATACTATCCACCGAGAGCTTGAAGAGGAGCTATCCACCTACAAGCGTGAAGTGGTAGAGCAACATGAGAAAGGTTTTCTCAAGGTTGTTAGGCAGGCCGAATTCTTTGCTAAAGACCTTGATTTTGGTGTCTTTGACCCATTCAAGGATATGAAGGGCGGTGTCCTGCTTGATGAAGAGGAGATTGCCTCAGTTGAATAGGGCATTGATAAGGAGCAAGACGATGGGGCCAATGTTTAGGCGGCCATCTTTGTATTTTTTCTTTTTTAGCTTTGGGTCGTGAAGGCCATGTAATCTTGACAATTATTTTAATGTTAACATTTATTTCTTCTCCTTCAATCTTCTATGCTTTTATATATTATCTTCTGCTTTTGAGTGTCTTGTGATAATGAGATTAGGCCATGTGAATGACGTCCTTTCATTGTAGGAAACGACATCCTGTAATTTGATAGTGTCTCATTTTGCTTTTTGTTTGAGGATGAGTAGTGGGTCCTCAGACTCTGCTTGTCAAGGTTTCGAAGCAACTGAATTACCAAGAATGTGTCTTAGGTTTCAAATGTCCAAGGTGAATCTTAGACATATATTTTAGATTCCTACTTTTGCTAGTGGCTGGTCTTATAGCACTGCTTGTCGAGGTTCCAAGAGAATGAATGTACCAAGAGCGTCTCTTGGGTTTTATGCATCACGGGTGGACCTTGGACACATGTTACTACAAAACAAATGATCCCGTGGCCCTGTTTGTCGAGTTTCCAAAGAAGTGAATGTACCAAGAACGTTGCTTGGGTTTTGAGTGTCAAGAGTGGACCTTGGACACTTGCTCCTGCAAGAGAAATGATCCTCTGGCCTTGTTTGTTAAGATACCAAAGGAGTAAGTATACCAAGAGCGTGTCTTAGGTTTTTGTGTACCAAGGGTAGACCTTGGACAACTGTTCCTGCAAGCTTGTATTCCTGTAAAACGAAAGCTTAGCAACAATAATGTATGTCAAGGGTAGACCTTGTTGTACCTTTTTTTTTTAAGTCTATTACTAGAGGAGTTTTCCATCTTAGGTTTGGTCGAGGCTCACCAAGGGTGGACCTTAGGAAAGTGAGTTTACCAAAGATTGACTTTGGGTTTTGAAAATCATTGGAGGTTGACCAGTGACTTGTCCGTCCTAGATCTGGTTGGAAGTCAACCTAGGGTGTCGTTGAAAGCTATCATGAACTTGTAGAATACCAGGATCTAGTCCTGGGTTTTGCTGGAGGTCCACCTTTAAGAAACTGTAAGGTCCGCCGAGGGTGCTATAAAGAGTGGACCCTGTACATTTAAGGACCTATAAGGTCCACCGAGGGTGTTGTCGAAAGCAGACCTTGGATATTGAAAGACCTATGAGGTTCGCTTTAAGAACCTGTAAGGTCCACCAAGGATGTTGTAGAAAGCAAAACCGGGATGTTTAAGGACCTGTGAGGTCCACCGAGGGTGCTGCAGAAAGCGGACCTGGATGTTTAAGGACCAATGAGGTCCACCGAGGGTGCTGTAGAAGGCGGACCCTAGATGTTTAAGGACCTGTGAGGTCCACCGAGAGTGTTGTAGAAAGCAAACCTTGGATGTTTAAGGACCTATAGAGGCGAAGATCTACCAAAGGTGGACCTTGAATTTATGAACCTTTTAAGGCAGAGGTCTACCAAGAGTCAACCTTAGGTTTATGAACCTTTGAAGGAGAAGGTCTACCAAGACTCAGATTTATGAACGTTTGTAGTCTACCAAAGCTCGAGTTTATGAACCTTAGAAGGCAAAGGTGTACCAAGGGTGGACCTTGGGTTTATGAACCTTTGAAGGTGGAGGCCTACCAAGACCCGAATTTAAGAACCTTTGCAGTCTACCAAAGCTTGAGTTTATGAACCTTAGAAGGTGGAGGTCTACAAAGACTCGGATTTATGAACCTTTGTGGTCTACCAAAGCTCGGGTTTATGAACCTTAGAAGGTGAAGGTCTACCAAGGGTGGACCTTGGGTTTATGAACCTTTAAAGGTAGAGGTCTACCAAGACTCAAATTTATGAAGCTTTGTAGTCTACCAAAGCTCAAGTTTATGAACCTTAAAAGGCAGAGGTCTACCAAGACTCAGGTTTATGAACCTTTTGCGATCTAGCAAAGCTCGAGTTTATGAACCTTAGAAGGCGAAGGTCTACCAAGGGTGGACCTTGGTTTTATAGACCTTTGAAGAAGGAGGTATACAAAGACTTGGATTTATAAACCTTTGCGGTCTACCAAAGCTTAGGTTTATGAACCTTAGAAGGCAAAGGTCTGAAAATGATAGAAATACACACAATAACCAAGAGGGGGGTGAATTGGTTTAAACTTGTCCTTTTAAAATTCTTTAGAAATCAGAGTTAAAGGATCTTAATCACAATTAAAACAATAATGCCTCAAATCAATCAAACTACTCAGCCTAAGAAAATAATTGCTTAAAACAGAACTTGTTGAGTAATATAGATATCACAAAGAACCATAGATCAAGATAACAATAAGAGATTAAGGAATAGAGAACAACACAAGAATTTATACTGGTTCACTTCTCAAGACAAGCTACATCCAGTTCTTCTAATCAACACTAGATTAGAGTTCTACCATTATCAAATTTCAGTTCTTACAAGCTTTACAAGAATCACCTTTTTCAAACCTAGATAAAGAACAGAAATCTAAAATCCTATTAGACTCCTAGTGATCAAGACATAGAGAACCATTCGCTATTCTTTCCCTCTATAGAAACCTACTCTAGAAAAAGCTTCAAGAACCCTTTGCAATAGTTACAAACAACCAAAAATTCGAAAACGAATTTACAAGAGTTAATGGAGAAAGACAACCTGATGATCCAATGAATATGATTTGCCAATTAGAGTTGAAATGAAGAAATCAATTTCAGAACTTTCTCTCCAAAAGCTTCTTTGAAAATCTTGCCCAAGAAATCTTTCAATACACCATGAAGATTTAAAAGGTGGGACAAGAACTAACTAACTCAGAAAATCCTTTCTAACTTTGAGAAGACTTATGAATGCTTTGAAATTTCAAAGTCAAGAAGTGATAGTTTCAGAAAAACTCACAGTCTATTTATAACCAACTTTTATAACAGAATGTAATCGATTAAATCGTTATCATAATCGATTAAATTATCAGATGTAATCGATTAATCTTCCAGATAATCGATTAAAATGTTCTTAGCTCAATCTAGAAAAATGTAATGAACAAAGTAATCAATTAATACGAGTCATAATTGATTAAACCAAGCATGTTCAGTTTTGGTACAAGCCTATGTAATCAAGTACAGAATGTGGTAATCGATTAAGGCAGTCATATACAATTTCCAAATAAGCCTATATAATCGATTACAGAATGTGGTAATCGATTAAGGCAGTCATGTGCAATTTTCAGAATAAGCCTAGGTAATCGATTACATAATGTGGTAATCGATTAAAGCAGTCATTCATGTTTTAGAGATACAGCTATGTAATTGATTACAATTACCTTGTAATCGATTAAAGTATTCTTCATTGCTTTTCCAGAAACTAACAAAAGATGGTAATCGATTATATCCTTGTGTAATTGATTAAATCAGTAATATTTTGTTTTTCCAAATCCTTAACCATGAGAAATTACTTTCTTTTAAAAAAAATGAACAACTTTAATGCTTTAGTAAATTTATGTATGCATGTTAATGATCATGTTCATGCAATGCAAGGATCATGAGATTAGCCTCTCATACACTTAACAAATTACAAATGCTTTGGCTTGTGAAAAGCTAAAATCCTTCTTCTTCAAGCTTCATCTTTGACTTGATCTTCTTCCTGCTCCCCTTATATACAACAAGGTCTACCAAGGGTGGACCTTGGGTTTATGAACCTTTGGAGAGCGACAAGACACGTCTGTCCTAGATTTTGACGAGGTTCTTATGGACTTGTATCCCTAGGGTTTAATGAGCCTCCTAAAGATGCAACCAGGAACTTGCTCATCCTAGATTTTTTCTAGACTCACCAAAGGCGAACCTTGGGTTTGAAAAGCCTACAAAGATGTGATAAGGAACTCGTTCATTATGGATTTCATCTAGGCTCACCAAAGGCAGACCTTGGGTTATACAAGCCTACAGAGATGCGACCAGGAACTCGTTTGTCCTGGGTTTTGTCTAGGCTCACCAAGGGTGGACCTTGGGTTTCACAAGCCTCTAGAGTTGCCACCAAAAACTCTTCCATCCTAGGTTTTGTCTAGGCTCACCAAAGGTGGACCTTGGGTTTGACAATCCTATGGAGATGCGACTAGGAACTCATCCATCTTGGGTTTCGTTTAGGCTCACCAAGGGTGAACCTTGGGTTTTACAAGCCTCTAGAGATGTGACCAGGAACTCTTCCATCCTGGGTTTCATCTAGGCTCACCAAGGATTGACCTTGGGTTTGATAAGCCTATGAAGATACGACTAGGAACTCATCCATCCTGGGTTTCATCTAGGCTCACCAAGGGTGGACCTTGGGTTTCACAAGCCTTTGTGTAGTTGACATAAGGGAAATACATTTTCTTCGATATATCATTTGAGTACATATTCCCTTTCTATTCTTCAGATATGCCTCATTAAAACCTCTCGAGCCAAAACCCTGACATTTCTTAAGACAAAAGACTCAAGTAGGGGAAAATAGTACATTATTCAGTCTTCAATAGGTCAACTGAAGTAGAACATCAAATTGGTAGCATTCCATGTTCTTGGGATTACTTTACCTTCTAGTTCCTCTAGTTTATAAGCTCCATTATCCAAGCTCGTGAGGATCCTGACTGGGCATGCCTGATTAGGTCCAAGCTTGACTCCTAGCCCCGTGAGAAGTCTTCGTGAGTCTAAGCTTCGAACTATGTGCCATTATCAATGACTATGGCATAAGGTAGGTCATACCTGCAGATGATGTGTGAGATGGCCAGCTTGTGGCATATGATGTTGGGATGGATACCTAACATGTCAGATGGTTGCCAAGTGAATAGGCATATGTTCTTTTGTAGGACATCAGCTAAACGTCTATGCTCGTGGCTGGTATAGTTCTTGCCGAGCTGCGTATACTACCAGGGTTTGGGTCCAAGCTGCAGTCGTATGAATTCTTCAATAGGGTTTGGATCTTTGTCAATGGTGTTGTCATGCGAGTTCATACTGAATGTGTCGTCATGCTGAGTTGTATAGACAGTTATGGGTGTAAGGGGTGGACCCTTTGTCTATGCTCAGGACTTAGTTGGATTCTTCAATAAGGTTTGGACCTTTGTCAACGGTGTTGTCATGCGGGTCCATATTGAATGTGTATTCATGTTGAGTTGTATAGACACTTAGAGTGTAGGGGGTGGACCATGTGTCTATGCTCATGACTTGACTAGTACCCCCCCGAGGTGGGATGGTATCTGCTCGGCTCCCTGTTCGGAGGATACGGTGCCACTTTTAGACTTTCAGTGTAGCATTGTCGGGCTTGCTTCTAATCTGTCTTCACAATGACTATTTCTCCTGTCATGGTAGTGAATTTCATCTTTAGGTGAGGTGTGGAGACGATGGCTGATAACGACTATCGAATCGCTACAAAACAATTAAACTACGCTAATTATGTAGCACACAATTAACCTAGGTCAACTCAGAGACACGATTAATTTGGTTCCAACTTCAATTCACTAATAAACAATAGGAGGATTTTAATCGAACAGTTTGTAGGCAATGAATAAAAATTGCAAAAACACAAACAAGAATTGAAGAAAAATGCAGAAACTAACAAAACTGATAAAAGGTGCTGTAAAACAGATTCAAGAATATCAATCCAATTCACAAAATCAAGCAATACAAATTATCATAGTTCTTATATAATGATCATATTATGAAGGTTCATTCAATATCATTAGAAGCAATTCAATCGAATTAACTCCTAAATCAATTAAAATCACAAATCAGATTGAAATATCATCCAAACAATCTATGATTAAAATTCAAAATTAGGAAATAAATCTATATCCTAATTCATTTTCAATCCTAAACATATTCATAATCATAAAAATCAAAAAGAGGATTAAAGAAGAAGATGAATATTCACATAGAAATTAGGATACCAAACCAGAACTCAAATTCTCCTTACTTGGACTAGATCCTTAGATTGATTGATTGTTTAGCCTTCCATGATCATCATCAATGTAAGACCCACAAAATTTGAATGAGAAAAATAAAAGAACATAGATTAAAGGAAGAAGATAAATAAAGAACAATGAAGAACAGTTGAGAGAAAAAGAGAGAGAACTTTTTAATTCTAAAAACTTTTAAAAGAAACTACAAATTCTATTTGTGCTCAAATCCAGTATGTCTCTTCACTAACTAATTACACTAAAATATAGTGACTAAGTTAGTAGGAAAGGATGGACCATGATTAGGCCCATCTAATCTAACAAATTACTAATTACACCAATTCGTAGCCCAAAACTCGAGTATAGGGGTTTTGACTTCCAAGCCTAAAATGACCCTCAAAATGATATAATTGGGCTCGGTATTTGAAGTTCTGTAGAACTCTCTATGTCCTGCACAAGGAAGATAGGTCAAGTAAGCAAAAAATCTGTAAATAAGAAACAATATCAATTAAGCCCACTTGTTTGCCTAAGACAAAAACTAAGTTAGGATGAGAAAATAAAAGTCCAAGAGAAGTCAAATAACTTAAGAATAATAGAAAAATATTAAACTAAAAACACTCAATCAATGGCTCCCAACTCTTTCAATGTTTTCCTGCCAATTAAAGCAAGATAAAAGGTGTCAGTATCAACAATTAAGTACCTGATGGTGAGGCTCCTTGGGAGTGGACCTTGACTAAAAGTGGTCATGAGGTCCACGTATAGACTATGTTTGGTGAAACTTCAAACTTTTGAAAATTTTTCCAGTATATAATACCTGTTGAACTCCCTTGATCAATGAGGACCCTTGATACCTTGAAATTGGCTATTACAAGGAAAACCACCATTGGATCGTCCTGGTTGACAGGGTCGATTCCTTGGAAATCTTTTTCTATGGCATCAACGTAATTGATGTCAATGTCCCGTATAAAGTGAAGTTGTCTCTTTCAAGAATGGCTAGATGGTACTCCATGAGAGAACCCACCCACGATGGTGTTGATCACACCTCGGATTTGTTGGGTAGGCTCGTTCTCCTGTTGTCGAGGGGGTTGACGTTTCTGTCTGGGTTAGTGTTTCCTTTGTCGTCCCTTGTCATCTGTTCTGGCTATTCTCCTATCAGTGTCTTGTTGATCTTCCTAATGTCTCCTAACTCTAGGTGGGTGATTATCAGGTCATTTTATGAACCATGATAAGTACCCTGCATGTATGAATTCTTCCATTTTTTTCTTTTAGGAACTAGAAGTCCTCTTTGTTGTGACCGCTACTACAATGATATCTATAGTTTTGGTCTTGTCCGTCCCCAGCTTAGGAGCGAGTGGTTGAGGCAATCTTACCTGTACCTCCATGTTGAAGGCTTCTTCCATGATGGTGGCACAGTTGCTGTTAAGGGAGTGTAGCACTCATACCTGGGTCTTCTTTGGAGAGGCTAGCTCTCGTTAAGCTTGTGCTTTTTGTTCAACCTGCGTGGGTCAGTCTTAGTTGCTCATTCCTGCTTGTCTCGCTTCTGTCTGGGTTGTCTGACTTCATTCCTGAACTTGGACATCTCTTCTATCTGAATGTATCATTTGGCTCATTCGCGTATTGCGTCCATGCTAGATGGTGGTTTCTTGAATAGACTATCCATGAACTTACCAGGACGTAAGGCCAACATCATAGAGTGTAATGCTACTTCAGGATTGAGATTACGGATTTGGACAGTTACTCATCCAAATCGTTCCATAAATCTTTGAAGTGGTTTATCATTTGCACTAAATATCTCAACTAGAGTGTCGAAAATGTCGATGGAAACTTACCAGGACGTAATGCCACCATACCATGTCAATGCTACTCCCTTCAAAGAAGTGGAAAACACTCGACACAGTACAGCATTGTTGTTGGTGTATAGGTTGGCCTGAGTGAGGAAGGCATCTAGATGCTTATCAGGATTGGTGTTGCCATCGTACCTCTCTAGGTGAAGAGATTTCCAACCTGAGGGTAGATCTACTTCCATAATGTGATCTACAAATGGATGTCGTCGCGTTGTCCGCCCTTCTGGACGATATACCTATGCTGAGTTGGGGCTGCCCTGAGGGTTGACGGTCTGTCGAGGGTGTGCCTCCCCTTGAGTGTGCTCATTCCCTATGATAGGTGAATGTTCATGTCCTTGGGGATGTCTTGCTCTGGCCTCCAGTTGATCATGGCCAGCCTTCAATCTTCGGAATTCTTCTTCATGTCTTCGCTCCATCTCTGCTATGCGATTTTTGAGTTGCTGGATAGTGTTCGCATTGCTCATGGTTGTCTGAGGAGGGTTGGAAGTGTCAACAAGAGTATGATGCCTAAGGCTGGAGCATGTGTTGATCATTCGTGAGTTGACAGTGAATCTGATTTGATGAAGGATGCGAGTCCACAGCGTAAGTTTTATCGCGGTCCCACAGTGGGCGCCAATGTTCTTACCAAAATCTGGAAATGCCACGTACCAAGATAGAGATGGTCCAAGTGCATTCCAGACCTTTCACGTCGAACGGAGAGTCAACCTTGTTAAGGAGGGAGACCTGCAAAACAAAGGAAATGACTTTGACACTCAAGTAAGTACATCAATTATGGGAGCATAACTTAAGTTAAATGTCTGAGGTGGTCTCGGAGTATGTTCACCGTGGATAAATTTGCAGTATGAATGAATGTGAAGGAATGTATGAATGTGTAGAAGGGTTAGATAGAACTTGTATTTATAGCGTGAAGTATGGGCCTTGGGCGTTTGTTGATAATTAATCTGTTGATAAGATAAACAGATAATTGTAGGTTGTCATACAATTCAAATAGGAGATAATGTGTACCTTTTTTTATAATTTGTTACTTGTAAATAAGTAACAACTTATAGATAATCTGAGATCTGTTAAACTTATTTGAATAAATAAGTGTAACAGATCATCTTGGATATGTTAGGAGATAAAGTGGTTACACTTATTTGAATAAATAAGTGTAACAGATAATATGTTAGCCAGGATGACCCGGCTGCTAAGGGTTGACGTCTGCACTGCTGTAGTAGGTTGACATGAAAAGCGGACACGTGTACAGTTATTGTAGCAGGGCTGACATGGAGGGCAGATACGTGTACAGTGACCCCACAGTAATGGCCACGTGTATTTTTACTATTTTGTGCACTACAAAACCTAAAATAAATAGATAAAAAAAATGCTTGCATAGTTGCATTTGAACCAACGAGATCAATGACCTTGCCTTGCCAACTTTCCAGTTTGAAGTGCTGAAAAGGATGAAAAAGATTATTTAATTATTGATATGAAACGAACATTTTGATCAATTGGATGGACTCAAATAACTCTGTATCTGAAATGCACATGGGAAGTGATTTGACACTAATTTTCAATGCTATTGTTCAATTACAAGATATTAAAAATTAGGATCCTAATGCAGTTTGGTTATTAGGTGGTAAAATAGGTTAGTTTTACTCAATCAATATGTTCAACTCCTTTTTTTATTTTTCATAAGGATGAGTTGAAATTTCAATCCTCCAACTCATTTTGATTCCTCTTTATCAAAAAGAAAGAAGGATGAAATGGGTTGGAATGGGACACATTAATATGTTAATTCATTCTTCTTTTAAGATTTATTAGTAAATAATTATAACGTTAATACTCCCTTGTCTATTATAATTAATTATCATGTAACATAATTTATCTCAAAATAATTATTATTTTAACTTAGTTTAATAGTAATGTGTGACATCGTAAAATAGTTTTACACTTCCATTCAATCACAAATCATTATTGATATCATTTTTAAGATAATTTTTTAAAATGTTAACTAACTTATAATATATGGTGGGTTATGATTAAATGATGATTTAAAACTATTTTACATTATAGTGTATAGTCCTTTCTTTCTTTAATTTTTCAATGTAATATTATTTTTTTTTCACTTATATCCCTTATAATATTAATGATGGACAAAAAAATCTATAAATAAATTAACGATTATATAAGAATAATATTGTAAAATTAGTTCCTTATTTCATCTATTTATTGTTTTTTCTAGGTTTACGTAAAATAACCTAAGACGATAATTATTTTGGGATAGAGGGAGTAATATTTTATGATATATTGTTATTTTTTGGTTTTATTTATAAATGTTTTATATAATAAAAAATATTTATGTGAATGTATGTTCAAATTCTTTTTATTTTTTTCTTTATTAATTTTAGCGGGTTGACCTCCTAACTTACCAACTCAGATTTTTTTTTTTGGACTAACTAGAGCTAAGGATATATGCCACAGTTTGCAAACGGTCCATTAAGTGTTTAGTTTGCACTAGTCCTATCAATTGAGGTTCATTTAAAAATGCATTTTTTTTCAACCTGATCCACATAGTTTGCGGATTTGGTCCATGAACTAACGGGTTGACCCATCAACCTTGAAAGACAAAGCACATTCACATCAAAACTTGTTTCATTTTTATGCCCCAACATAAGGTGGTGGTGTTAAAAAAGATTACAGTTTAGCTTAAGATAATGATTTCCATTGCAAATTATTGTTTAGCTTGTATTCCCATATATAGATGTAAACGAATTGTGGAATTTATCCAAACAAGCAACAAAAAATTTGATTTGCATGTTATACGATGTATTTCTTTGTCAAAGTCATTTTTTCACATGTAGATATAATAAGCTCAAAATAGTGAATGTTTAGATTTAAAAAAAAAACATGTGTATTTTTAACATGTGCTCATTCTATGAATGGTTTTCCAACCCTTTTATATGTATCAAGTATATCTGAGGGTGTTGGAATCGTTGTGCCTGGAATTTGCTGTGATTGGGATGAAGGGTTGTGTTCTTATTTTGAGGCTGTTATTATCCGTTGTTACATTTTTTTTCAGGGTCATCTTGTTCAATGTTATAAAACTTGGATTGGTCCACCCAGCATTGGATTTCACTAATTTAATCCAATTTGATGACATCACAGCCAGGTTGCTTATATTGCATGTACTGCACAAAATTGGTAAAATTACACGTGGCCATTATTGCGGAGTTACTATACATGTGTACACCTCCACGTCAACCCTCTATAGGTCGAGTCTCTCCTGGTCAATGGCATATCTGTTACGATTATTTATTCAAATAAGTGTAACCACTTTATCTCTTAAAATATCTCCAATTATCTCCAAGGGATTATCTACAAGTTGTTACTTATCTACAAGTAACAACATATCTACAAGCGATTATCTAATAGTTGTTACTTATCTACAAGTAACAATATATCTACAAGGTACACATTTCTTTTATTCAAATTACATAACTGCCTATTATTATCTGTTATCTTATCAACAAATTAATTAACAAACAAAGGCTCAAGGCCAATACTCCACACTATAAATACAGGTTCTCTCTAAAATTTTACTCATCTCATAATTAACTCAATATTCACTATCCGAGACACTTATTCAGAATCCTTCTTCTCTTTTACTCAGTTATGCTCCCATAATTGATGTACTTACTTGAGCGTCGGAGCGTCTATCCTTTGTTTTGTAGGTCCCTCTCCTAAACAAGGTTTTATGACTCATCATCCAACGTGCAGAATTTGGAACCCACTTGGCTCAGTCTAGCTCATATGTGGAATTTTCGGATATTGGTAAGAACATTTGGCGCCCACCGTGGGGCCGTGGTAAAACTTACCCTACGGCCTCGCAATCTTCGGATCATCTTATTCTCTGGTCCACATTTTGTGTCCACCCACGTCAATGGTCAGTACATGCAACACTCTCAAAGAGACAACCAACCCTCCTTAGACAACCATGACAAATGCCGACACCATCCAACAACTCCAAAACCACATCACGGAGATGGAGAGAAGACATGAAGAAGAACTCGGATGACTAAAGGCTGACCATGATCACCTAGAGGCTCGAATGAGACACCCACAGGGAGACGAGCACTCCCTCCTCACAAAAAATGAACCAACTCAAGGTGAATCGCACCCTCGACAAAATGTCAACCCTCTACGCGGTCCCAGCTCCTCACATGTATACCATCCAGAAGGGAAGATAACACGATGACACCCTTTTGTCGATCGTATTATGAACGTCGACCTTCCTTCTGGGTGGAAATCTCTCCATCTAGAAAGTTATGACGGCAGCACCGATCCGGACAAGCATGTGGATGCCTTCCTCACTCAGGCAAATTTGTACACAAACCAGGACGTTGTGCTATGTTGAGTGTTTCCTACTTCTCTAAAAGGAACAGCTTTGACATGGTTCGGTGGACTCCCCCCGCGGTCCATAGACAACTTTGACACCCTGGTCGAAAAATACAGCGCAAGTACACAACTAGCCGATCTTATAGGCTAACTTCCGCCTCACTGGCTACCTTACGTCAGGCAGATGACAAACCTCTTTGAGGGTTCATGGACCAATTTAGACAAGTCACTATTTAGATCAGAAACCTCAAGCCTAAGGTAGCATTAAATTCCATGATGTTGGCTTTACGACCTGGCAAGTTAGTGGATAGTCTGTGCAAGAAACCTCCTTCTAACATGGATGACATATGCGAACGGGCTAAAGGTTGACCAACTCACGTTGGTCGAACAAAAGCACAAGCCTAATGAGAGTCCGTCTCTCTAAATAAGACCCAGGTATGAGTGCTACACTCCCATGATGGTCAATCGTGCCACCATCAAGGAAGAAGCCTTCAACACGAAGATGCAGGTAAAACTGCCTCAATCACTCACTCCTAAGCCAAGGACAGACAAGACCAAATTCTGTAGATATTATCGCAGCATTGGTCACAACACAGAGGACTATCAGTCTCTAAAAGACAAAATTAAAGAACTCATACAGGCAGAGTACTTATCACGGTTTGTAAAATGGCCTGATAATAACCCACCTAGAGTCAAGAGATATTAGGAAGATCAACAAGATACTGACAGGAGAAGAGCTAGAATAGATGATAGGGAATGACAAAGGCAACACCAGCCCAATAGGAACATCAACCCCCTCGACAACAGGAGAACAAGTCTGCCCAACAAATCCGAGGTGTGATCAACACCATCAGGAGCGGTTTCTCTCACGGAGGACCATCCATCCAGTCTCGAAAGTGACACCTTCACTCTACACGTGACATTGACATCAATTACATCGATGCTCCTTCACCACGAAGCCTCCCTCCTATCACATTCATAGACGAAGATTTTTAAGGAATCGACCCTGTCAACCAAGACGATCCAATGGTGGTTTCCCTTGTAATAGCCAATTTCAAGGTATCAAGGGTCCTCAATGATCAAGGGAGTTCAGCAGATATCCTATACTAGAAAACTTTTCAAAAGCTCAAAGTTTCACCAAACAATGTATATCCTCAATCTGGACCCCTTTTCAGCTTTGTAGGGGAAAGGGTAGAAACCAGAGGTTACGTTGACCTCGTGACCACTTTTGGTCAAGGTCCACTCTCAAGGAGCCTCACCATCAGATACTCCATTGTCGATTCTTACACCTCTTATCTTGCTCTAATTGGCAAGAAAACCTTGAATGAGTTGGGAGCCATCATCTCCACACCTCACCTAAAGATGAAGTTCCCCACCATGACGGGAGAAATAGTCACTGTCAAGGCAGATCAAAAACAAGCCCGACAATTCTACACTGAGAGTCTAAAAGTGATATTGTATCCTCCCAATAGGGAACCGGGCATATACCATCCCACTTCGGGGGGTACCAGGCAAGTCATGAGCATAGAAAAAGGGTCCTCCCCTTACACACTAATTGTCTATACAGCTCAACATGACGACACCATTGGTAAAGGTCCAAACACTATTTAAGAATTCATCAAGCTGTAGCCTGGACCCAAACCTCGACAGTGTACGCAGCTCAACAGGAACCATACCAGCCACGAGCATAAACGCTTAGTTGATGTCCTACACAAGAATGCGGGCCTACTTACTTGGCAACCATATAACATGTCGGATATCCATCCCAACATCATGTGCCATAAGCTAGCCAGTACTAAGAAGATCGGGCACCTCAAGACCATCATCCAGGAAACACTCCAACATTCCACCATTGACACCCAAGAGGTAATGGCTAGCGAAGTGGAGGAACATAACTGGATGACCCCTTATAGAAACTTCTTCACTAAGGGGACACTGTCGACAAATGAAAATGAAGCTCGATGCTTGAAAAGGAAAGCCAGCTACTACGTCATCCTTAATGGTAAACTGTTCAAAAGAGGGTTGACAGTACCTCTATTCAAGTGCCTAGACAACCAACAAGTGAACTATGTACTGAGAGAGCTCCATGAAGGGATCTGCGTCTCCATACAGGGGGGCACTCCCTTGCCACCAAGGTAGTGCGAGCAGGATACTACTCGCCAACACTTAGAACTGATGCCTTCGAGTTCACCAGGAGGTGCAAGAGGTTTCAAGAATTTGTGAACGTCCCACAGATTCCCCTTGACAGCCTTCACACTATCACTTCTCCATGGCCCTTCGCAATGTGGGGGATGGACATCTTGGGACCACTTCCTAAAGCTCCAGGAATAGTCAAGTTCTTACTAGTGGCTATCGACTACTTCACCAAGTGGATTGAAGCAAAGCCATTATGAGAAATAATAGCCATAAAAGTCAAAACCTTCACCTGGAAACATCTCATATGTAGGTACGGTCTGCCCTACGCTATCTGAAAATACAATGAATACCTAATCCAATAAACCAAGAGGGGGGGTGAATTGGTTTTTGCCCATTTTTGAACTTTTCTTGCAAATCAAAACTCAGCGGAAGAATTAATTTGGATCGTATCTTTAATCAAAAACAAATTTAGAAAACAATTTTCTTCTCCAATCAATTAACTCTTGTGTTGAATCAAAGTATGAGTTGATACACAAAATAGAATATCTCAAGCAATTAATGAAATGTAAACCAAAACTTAAATGCACACAATTTTATACTGGTTCACCTCCAACCACCGAGGCTACATCCAGTTTACCTTCTAATCCAAACCAGATTAGAGTTCCACTAACAGATTTTAGTTCTTTACAAGCAATCAACAAGGTCTCTTTCACCCACCCTAGG
>CM023941.1:13032873-13059420 GCA_013407115.1 Glycine latifolia | reverse complement strand
AGCTACTTGAAAAAGGGTGGATCCGTGAGAGCATGAGCCCTTGTGCTATGCCTATTATTCTTGTGCCTAAGAAGGAGGGAACTTGGAGAATGTGTACGGATTGTAGGGAAATCAACAACATCACCATAAGGTATAGACATCTCATCCCTAGACTTAATGACCTTTTAGATGAATTGCATGGTGCTACTATTTTCTCTAAAATTGATCTTAAGAGTGGTTATCATCAAATAAGGATGAGGGAAGGGGATGAATGGAAAACGGCTTTCAAAACAAAATTTGGGCTTTATGAATGGTTAGTTATGCCTTTTGGTTTGACTAATGGACCTAGTACCTTTATGAGACTTATGAATCATGTTCTTAGACACTTTATAGGCAAATTTGTGGTAATGTACTTTGTAACGCCTCCTTTTACTCTCTCGTGCTTGATTGATTTTAGATGAAATCTCGTGTCCGTTTGTATTAAAATCATATTGATTTTAACTTTTACGAAAATTCTTTTCGCTTTGCTTGCTTTACTAATCGTCTATATCATAAACGAATTCTCTCTCTTTTCACGGTTTAATCATAATAATAAAGTACAGTCCAGCAATACAAACCAAAGTATAGTTCATCATACAGTCCCAAATACATGCCAACATAAAAATACAACTAATTTAAATTCTAGTTCAAATCATCAACACATCTTCATCATCTTCTCTTCATAGTCATCCACTGCTGTACTGTTTCTCTGCTCGCCCAAATAGATTGGGGTCATCACAGGTGTCAACCACAGACACAACATAGGGTAAGTTTATGACAAACACAGTTTGAATAAAACATACATAAAAGAATATATACACAAATAGTTATAATGATGTTTATAAATTAACAAACACGCATGATTTACCCACAGATTAAATCACACCATCTACGCAACACACAGATTAAATCATATCATCCATACACAAATATACATCATACTCATCAAGTATTGCATGCTCATCTTCTTTATATGATGCATGACTGAGATCTCAGAGGCCTAGTCAAAGGTACCAAAATTTAGAATAGTTTCACCCACTCCAGTGAAACAGTCCCACCCACTCCAGTGAGACCTCCCTCCACTCCGAGGGGATAAAAGGGTACCGTAAAATAGTTCCACCCACTCCAGTGGAACCTCCCTCTATTCCGAGGGGAAAAATGCAAAGAATGAATGTAATGATTTTCTTTTATTTTGTTATTACTTCCATTCTCAAATTATCTTTATTTCAAAGCTTTCAACAAAACTCTTGGAATCCATAAATAATCACAACATACTTAACAACACAAGGATTCCAACGCTTCACCCATCTTTGTTTCTTTGAAACATTTCATCAAACACATGGTGTTCTTTCATGGAAGCACTCAACAACACATGAAATATTACATAACTTTTGCTAAAGCAACCAACCATGTAAATATAATTCAAATTCAACAACAAGGATTCAAGCCAACAACTTTTAAACATATTTCATTCATTGTAATTAATTATCAAACAGATGGTAGGCAAACTTGAATTCATAGAATACTTGAAAGAAAGCTTTACTTAATTTTAATCTTTATATTGTCCAACACAGTATACATAGTTTCAACATAATTCTAGTATACTCAAGGTATTTATTTTAACATACTATATTACTTTTAAAACATCTAATCTTTAGAAATATTGAAAATAAATACTTATAGATTCAAGTCAATATAAACTCAAGAAATCATAGAATACTTTTAATTAAACATATACTTATAACAAAATATTCTTTTAGACATTATACTTCTAAACAATTATTTCTTTGAAAATAAAACATATAGTTGTAAATCATTTAATTAGATTCAACTTATCTCTTCTCAATTATTTATAACACTAAAATCAATTTACTTTCTCAAATAATACTTCATATAGCAATCTTTGGTTCTTTGAGTTAATTTATTAAACCCTATTCTACAAAGCTTAATGAAATCAAGTAAGGATTAATATTCAAACTTAGCCTATCATAAACTTCCCCATACCTTGCTTTCCTTAAGCTTTTGGACAGCTTCGTTCCTTTGAAATTGAATAATCCTTGCTCCTAGGGTTGCTAGTCTTCACGTGAGCTTCCAAAGATTAGGCTTTTTGTTTTGTGTTCTAGGTAAAAAGTGGGATTAAGATGAAATGAAATGATCAAGCTTTAGAGTGAGATTTTGCACGTTTGTCTTCCCTTTGGGCAGCCAAATTTCTGGTCCTTATTCCCCTTTTATAGGGTGCTTTAGCTTGATTTTTCTACAAATATCCTTCAAGGTCATAATGACTAGCTTTCCTTATGGCTTCACCTTATTGGCTAATTAATTTGCACCATCCAAGTGGCTTGATTCATGAAAATTCCACACCTTTATTTGGCTGTCTTGTTTTGCACGTGGAGTTTCAATGCTTGGAGGGCAAGTCTTCATTTTCCTTTTACGTGGGATGCTAGCTTAGTCATACAACATCTCTTCTAAAACCCGTTTTACTAAAATACTCCTTCTGAATTTTTTAACCGTTGGATCTCTTTAAAATTTTAAGGGTATACTATTATCTCATATATCTAACTTTTGACCGTTGGGATTTTTGAAATAATATCTAGAGCTTTCTCCGTGCCCATAAGAGTCAAGGAGGAAGTTTTCTTCAAAAAAATCTTCCTAATGCTATCATTGCTAACTTTCCACTATGTTTCATTTGATTGGCTAATCTTTTCCTCCTTACAAGTGGCCTCATCTTGAAACTTCTTGTATCATTTTCCAATCTCACGTAGCCTCCCTTGGTCTAGCCTTCCCAATTTCGGTTTCTACTCCTTGGAAGTGCAAAATATTTCTTAAAACCATAATTACCTTATTTTCCATTTGCTTGATTTTCATTGGCTATTGAATCCTTATCTTCCAAGTGTCTAATTTCCACATTCTTCTTCATGTTATACGTAGGATTGCTAGCTTAAAGAGTACTCTTCACAAGTATTTTTATTTTACACATAGAATAGCCTAGGTTTAGTGGATTTTATGCTTTTTGTTACCAAGTAATCTTATCTTGCTTCTTATTGGTCCATCTTGCTTGGATTCTTAAAATTATTAACCTAACTTATTTGGATCACTGATTCTTCCCATATTTAAGAGAAAATTCCATAGATTATGTTCATCCTTCTCTTATAATTTTTCTGATGTCTGAGGTAGTCTAGATTAAGCTCTTTTCAACCTATCTTCCAAAATTCTTAGAAATTCTATTTTAGGGTTCTCTGCCCTCAACCTTACTGATAATTTGTTATCTAAAAGTATTTTATCCTATACTCAGGTTCCCACAAATTTCTGAAGTCATCTTGGTCATTTTTGACATAAGGGTATTTTGGTAACTTCACCACTCACACTAGGGGTATAATCGTCATTTTCCCTAGATCCTTCCGTATTGCCTCTAATTAACATTTTACCCTAGTAATTGACTGTGATTCCAAAATTTTGGGGTGTTACATACTTTGATGACATTCTTGTTTATAGTGCCAATTTAAATGATCATTTGATGCATGTAAAAAGTGTCTTAGAGGTGCTAAGGAAGGAAACCTTGTATGGATCAATTGATAAATGTTCTTTTTGCACTTCACAAGTTGTGTTTTTAGGTTTTGTAGTAGGTGCTCAAGGAGTCCAAGTGGATCGAGAGAAAGTGAAAGCCATCATGGATTAGCCAACTCCAAAGGGTGTGAAGGATGTGAGAAGCTTTCATGGTTTAGCTAGCTTTTATAGGAGATTTGTGAAAGATTTTAGTACCATTGCTTCTCCTTTGAATGAATTAATGAAGAAAACCGTTAGCTTTTCTTGGAAGCAAGAACATGAAATTGCTTTCCAAACATTGAAGGATAAGTTATCTCGTGCACCTATGCTTGCATTGCCAAATTTTAATGCTTCCTTTGAATTGGAATATGATGCATCTAATGTGGGCATTGGGGGGGTTTTAATTCAAGATACATATCCTATTGCTTATTTTAGTGAGAAATTGAATGGTGCATGTTTGAACTATTCCACTTATGATAAAGAATTGTATGCACTTGTTAGAGTCTTGCAAACTTGGCAACATTATCTTTTACCTAAGGAATTTGTGATACATAGTGATCATGAATCTCTTAAATATTTGAAAAATCAAGGCAAACTCAACAAGAGACATGCTAAGTGGGTTGAGTTCATTGAACAATTTCCTTATGTAATTAAACACAAGCAAGGAAAGTTGAATGTGGTGGCGGATGCCTTATCAAGAAAGCATTGTTTGATTTCTATGCTTGAAACTAAATTGCTTGGTTTTAATCACATAAAGGAATTGTATGCAAGTGATCATGACTTCTTTAGTATTTTTGCTTTGTGTGAGAAAGGGGTTCATCAAGGATATTTTAGACATGATGGTTTCTTGTTCAAGGAAAAGAGATTATGTGTTCCTATAAGCTCTTTGAGCGAACTTTTCATTAGGGAAGCTCGAATAATTTGATGAGGCACTTTGGTGTGGTCAAAACTTTGGCTATTTTATATGAACATTTCTTTTGGCCAAAAATGAGGCATGATGTGCATAAGCTTATTTCTCAATGCATTACTTGTCATAAAGCTAAATCTAGATTAATGCCTCATGGTTTGTATACACCTTTGCCTATTCCTACCTCCCCTTAGGTTGACATTTCTATGGATTTTGTGCTTGGTCTTCCAAGATCCAAGAGGGGAAAGGATTCTATCTTTGTTGTTGTTGATAGGTTTTCAAAGATGGCACACTTCATTCCTTGACACAAAAGTGATGATGCTTGTGAAATAGCCAATTTTTTCTTCAAGGAAGTGGTGAGACTACATGGATTGCCAAGAAGCATAGTGAGTGATAGAGACACAAAGTTCCTTATCCACTTTTGGAAAACATTGTGGGGTAAGCTTGATACAAAACTCTTATTTTCATCAACTTGTCACCCACAAATGAAAGGCTAAACCGAGATGGTTAATAGAACATTGGGACAACTCCTTAATGCTACATCAAGGGTAATTTGAGAACTTGGGAAGAGTGTATACCTTACATTGAATTTTCTTACAATATAGTAGTTCACAAGACAACTTCTTTATCTTCTTTTGAAATTGTTTATGGCTTTAATCCTTTAACTGATTTATTGCCTTTACCTAACACTTCTTCTATGGTTAATCATGATGCTTTGTCTAAAGCTTCTTATGTTAGGAAGTTGCATGAACAAGTGAAGGCACATGTAGAGAGAAAGATGAAACATTATGCAAAGCAAACCAATAAGCACAAGAAGCAAGTGATCTTTAATGAATGAGATTTAGTGTGGCTTCATCTAAGGAAGGATAGATTTCCTCATGAAAAGAAATCCAAGCTTCAACCTAAAGGAGATGGACCTTTCAAGATTCTAGAGAGAATCAACAACAATGCTTACAAACTTGAATTACCTAGTAAGTATGGTGTGAGTAATACTTTCAATGTTTGTGATCTTTCTTTGTATGATGTAGGTACAAGTGAGGAAGTAAACTTCAGGACAAGTTTTTCTCAAGAAGGAGGGGATGATGGAGGTCCAAGGCAAACTAAAGGTCTAGAATAAGAGCTTGAAACACTTCCTTTGGTGAGCTTTAAAGGACCAATGACAAAGGCTAGGACTCAAGTACTTCAAGACCACATCCAAGCTAACTTGTATCTCTTGAAAAAGCATAAAGAAGCACACCAACTCAATGGAAACACAAGTCTTACATGACTGACCAAGTGTCATGCATCCATGACAAGACCTTTCTATCAAGCTTTGTTCCTCTTTGAGCTTGAGTCAAACTGTCCCGAAATCTTACACGTTACATAGAAGAAGTTCATACTAAGATACAATAAGCAATCGGTCAAGGCGATACTCAAGTGAACAGTCTTTGCTTTCATGTAATCAAATTGAACATTTAGAAATAGGATTTCTATCATATTTATATGTCATTGATTAATAAGTCTAAGACGTCAAACAATACCACTAACCGTACTGCAGAAACAAATGCAACATTAATATATCTCATATGGTTTGAAATAAGTCGTAAAATAGCCTTGAAATTTATGATCAATGAAAGAGAAATTAAGTTGAGAAAAATTCTTCCAAATGTAGCAAATTTAAATCTGAATCCAAAGAACACGCCTCAAATTTCAGTCTGTAGCATGACTCGTTGCACAGAAATTGCGATTAATTATTTTCACAAGCTTGCCGATAATTTCTAACCAACCCCGGCAGAAACCCATTCAATGTACAACTTAGCTAAGTAATAAAGAGATATCATCCCCGTCCAATTGTCGTCGTATCTTTTTAAACAAATTATGAATTAATCCAACCAAAACATTACGAAATGTCAAATTATTCGCAACTGAAGACATAAACATGAATGCTTGAATAAATTTAACTTTCAGGATTTCAGGATTCCAGAAATCCTGCCGTCTCAAGCCAATTAGTTTGTGCATTGTAACACACGCCATCATTTCAAAAAGTGAAAGAACGACGAAGCGTGTTTACTTCGAGTGTGTTCGCGTTCATTACAGAAGTCTACCAAAACACCAAAGAAACAATTTGCTTTATTACAAAAAGTGAAAAACAATAGACAAATAACATCACACAAATTTTGCAGCATACAAAGTGATTTATTAAAATCCATTCTACGTCAAATGGTACTTAAACAATAAAGGTTTACAAAAAAATGAAAACACGTCCATTGGTCTGAGGAACAAAACACGCTTGAAATAGCAAACAGCGCAAGATTAGTTTAACATACACAAACAACATTACACAAATTTTGCACGCAAACAAAGTGATTTATTAAAATCCATTCGATGTTCAAATGAACAATAAAAGGTTTAAACGCCCCTACAATGGTCTAACAGAAAAGGTAAAAAACACTAAAGAAAAACAATAACTGTCTGGAAAAACCGGACTTATTTTTACAATGACAGAATAATAAAGACACTTAATAAAACTACTCCTCTTCATCTTCCTCTTTCCAGCACTTCAGAGTTGATCTAGGTGAACCACAGTCATAAGTCTTCACAAATTTTTGGTAGACAACAGAACCACCCATTCCAAGCCCTTCGTGGCTCCTCTCTTCGCGACAGTATCCCTTAACATCCAGAAAACACGTCTGATCAAACGACTTGCTTGCACCATCCACATGAACTGCAACAGAGAACTCAGTTGGGAGAAAACATGCCAATACCCTCTTAACCATTTCGTTCAGATTCACCACTTTGAAGTCATACCCAACAGTCTCAAAGCTTGCATAACTGAAACCCTCTTCTGGGGTAACATGAATGGTAGAGACAGCAGCTCCTTCAACAGAGTTCATTGAATAACCACATGGCTCAAAGTCAAAGTCACAAATCTCAGAACGTGGAAGAATTTTTCTAATGCCAGAATTAACAGTCATAATGGTAGCTGAAGCAGATTGTTCTTTGTAGAAAACCTGTGCTTTCTCTCTATCCAGGCCAGTCATGCACATCTCTAGTGTGTAAATATTGTCCAATGGAGTTACAGAATCTGCAGAAGCAGAGTAGACATGCCAGTTCTGTGCTTTGTCTTGGCCACCCAAAATATAAGCACTGCTTCCAGCACTAAGCTTGCCAAAGTAGCCATCAAGAATAGCAACTTCCTCAGAAAAGTTGCGATGGGGATAGGGCTGAGCACCGGGAAAGATGAAACTTCCCCTGGTGTAATTTACAGATCTAACTTTGAGGGAAAGCATTTCAGCAAACTTCAATATGGGTGGGATTGCAAGCAGTAGCTTTGTAGTACCACAGGTTTTGATGATGATCTTGTAGGCATAAACAAAGAGACTGGACTCGGACAGAACATAGGAGTCGACATCATCATTTTTGAGGGATGAAACAATGGTGCAAGCAGCCGGTGTTAGTATCTCATCCAACTGGGATTTTGTAAGAGCTCTTAGACCCCTTCCCTCAGGATCAGTAAAAAGTCCTGGCTGGAAAAAGGATATTTCCAGCCTCTTCTCGAAACCTTCAAAACCAATTGCAGAAACCGCCATGGCCATGCTTCAGAAGAGAAACTATCGCAGTAGGAAGCAGAACAGAACACAATCGCAAAGAGAGGAATTGGAAAGACGGAGACGGAGTTTGAAGTAGAGCAGCGGAAACCTAAACAAAGAAAAAACCCTAATAAAACTATGGTTGCATGCAACGAACTATCTATCCGGATGGATATCAGGATGGTTTGCGAGCGCACTGCATATGAAACATGATAAACAGTGTTAGATTGGGTATTGAATCAAACAAAGCAAATACAAGAATTCATTGTATCAGAAAGAAAACATACGTTGGAGTAAGCAGCAGATCTGAACTTCTTGATTCCACCGTTTGGTCTAACGTCTTCAATGCTGTATCCGAGGGGAGCTTCGTAGAACAATGATTTACTACTACTACTAGACTTCTTTTTCCCACCTTTAGACTCCATTAGTTCATTCAGTCCTGCGTCAACACAGTCAACAGAAAGTAAGTATAACTGAGCACTTGTGTCCAAACACCCAAATGAATCCAGAAACAGAAGAACCAGATAGCTATTGCAACCAAATGGGTTATTCTAAAGATTTAACGCAAGTTCAAAACTCATGTTCAGATTACGAGTGAAAATAAATCGATCAAATCGTGTTACGGTAATCTTCAAACCCATCAAACAAAAGTAAAAAGTTCTAGCTTTCAAGGCTCATAAAATTGAATCTGGGTGAAAGACCAACTTTTTTAGTGTGTGTGTATATATATATATATATATACTTAAATTTGATCGAGAATGAAAATGAACAAATTTATTTCTTATTGTTAAGAATTATTATGAGCCTTGAAAAATTCGAAAACCTTGAAATTGATGAACGATAATGAAAATGTTTAATGCAACAGAAATATTTCAAAAAGCAGAGATTAAATATCCAAAATATCAAGAAAAAGATGGAGACACAATAATCACCAATAAATCAATAACAGGTTCCAGTCATACAAATAGGACATGGACATGCCAGTGAATTAAGCACACGACCAATAAAGAGTTTATTGCGCATACACCAACTGGCATCGAAATCTCATTTGACGAAAAGCAAAAAATAATAATCAAAAAATCAACGAAAAAATCAGAGAAAACAATATCCAAATCAAGCGAGCAATATTTAAACATAAACAAAGCACGCAAATCAAACAAAACAATCGAACCAGACAAGAAAGATAAAGAAAGAAAGAAAAGTTCATCGGATCTACAAACCACACAATCATTACAAAATAAAAATATAATGATCGATAAAAAAAAGAAGAACACGTACCTGCTTGGATAAATAGATTAAAATGCCGCAACGAATGACGCTGTGAATGCCTTCAATCAACCAAAACGAAAAGCAAAGAATCTGTAAAAAAAATTAAGAAATAATAATCAGAAACCGTTAATCAAAAACTATATAGAAAAAAAATAAATCAAACGCTGCATCAACGATACGAAGGTAAAAGAAGAAATAAAAAAGAGAAGAATAACGCTTACAGATACGAATCAGAAGATAAAACGCGTTGTTTATGAGAAAGGGGGAACGGAGACAGCAGCAAAGCAAAACCCTAGAAATCTAAGAGAACGATTTTAGAGAGAGAGGGAGAGAAAGGGAGAGAGGCGTAGGGCGAAACGTAATCAGAAATAGTTGCGTGTGGTTTGAATGATGCGGTGAAGGTGCGAATTTATAGGGTGGCGGTGTGTGGGGAGAGGGTTTGTTAGGGCCGTCCGTGACTAATGTGGTGTGATGGGATAAGCAATGACGGTCTTGCCCTTGCCGAGTTTCCGGGACGTTTCATCATTATTCTAGTGATTGGTGTTGCTGGCGGCAGTTTTTACTGTAATATCCTTTCGGGTGGGGCCAGGGTTTTTCGTTTTAAATACAAAAAATGCTCTGGGGATTCTCTTGCGCTTGTAAAGCGTACAAGGAGGGTGTATTTGATTTTGACGATAGAAATAGTAAAGATGAAGAAAAAAAATTAAAATTATATTAAAGTATAAAAGATGTGAGTTTTGTAAAAGATAATATAAAAAAATTCATATTATTTTTCGCTTTTATTCCAACCATAACCAGATAGAGAAAAATAAAGTAAGTTTCTTTAAATTGAACTGTTGTAGTATTTTTTTATTATTATTTTATTTAACCGCCGTAAAAGAAGATCTAGTGAAAATAATAATTCCTTTGGTTAAAAAGAAATCTGGTGAAAATAATAAGTCTCCCTCGATATATTTTTTTTCTCTTTTTAATGAATTGTGATGGTAAACTATAGGAAGAAAATGTGTATTTGAATTTGTAGAATTATATAAATCCGGTCTATGTCGTGACTTTGGATAAGGGTTGTATGATCTGGAACGAAATTTTTTTAAAAAATAATTCATTAATGTCTTTCGACCGGTTCTCTCAAACAATTAAAATAATTAGAAGAGTTTTTTAAAGTTGTTCAAAGGTAAGTGAAACACATATTTGAAACACTTGATAATATTGATTTTTGTGAAAATTGATGTTATTGTGTATAACACAATATCGATTTTTAGAAAAATTGATATTGTTAACTGTACTACAACATATATTTTGTTAAAAATTGATTTTGATTATGTATCATAAAATTGATTTTAAAAAAAATCAATGTTGTTTGTTATAAAAAAAATATCATGTATATTTTTTAATATTATCCAAACCTGCAATTAAAATATAGACCAATTTAGACAATTTCATAGTACAAATTTATATTATTATTGAATAATCATTATCAATTATTTATATGATTATTGAATAATCACTATCAATTATAAGAAATAGTCAAAGAAAACAATAATGTTAATATATAAAATCATCTATTATAACATATTCTAATTAAATTATCTATACAATTGTAAAATTTCTTAAACACCTAATGTTTCATTTTTAACTATGAGATAACATCTAATGCGGATTGTCTTTAATCTCTCTGGTTCCAATGGTCTTGGATCAGTAAAATCTTATAAGATATAATAAAATATAATTTAATCAGTATAAATAATAACAAGCGCAACAAATGAAATCAGTTTTGAAGTAAACAATTAGCATTTCTAAATTATTCTTAAAACCTCTTATTACTATAGTTAACATCCAATGCATCACATAATAGTCGCACTCAGTGTTTCCTCTTTGCTTATTACACAAAATTCAATAAAATATTCAGATATTCAAAGTTAATTGAAATTTAGTGTAAATAGTAATAAATGTAATTTTTAATACATCAACATTGATTTACTTTAACTTAAATCCATCCATTTAGCAATAGCCTTGGATTTACTTCCTTGAATATCATTGAATCCCTTCAAAGCATTGGTTAAGAGAAACATGCATGCATAATGTACAATTAAAATATTGATGTCTTACAAATGATAAAGTAAATGTCTTTGTCGGACTTATTATGCAAGAAACGATAACATTATCCTTAGGACATATAACGACCAGTTGTATATTAATAATCATAAGTTGGTAGTAATTATAAATGACCAAGTCTGAATTGTACAAAATTCTCAAAAGAAACAAGGATTTAAATGACGGGGTGTAACTAACAAAATGTCGGGGTGTAGTCATTAGAACAAGGGGTGTAACTAGTAAAAATACAACCCTTGCCCAAGATCTAGCCCATTTACATCCCGGCTACTTGGCGGCTCCAACCAACATAGGTCATCTTCCCAGTCTCCTACTGCTGTCCATCTGCTCACACAAACATGGTTCGCGATCATCACAGGTACCAATCCACAAGGTACAACAAAGCAAATGTGAGTCCATCATGTAAAATAATAATTAAATAAATATCATCAGTTATAAAAAGACAACTCGAACATTAAAAACAAATCACAAAAATACTCAAATATTTTATCACGCATTCAACCATGGACAACCCGTCCAAACACATTTCACAATTCATCTTAAAATGACTAGTCATGATGCATGTTCCAGACTTATCTCTTAGTCAATGTAATGTGGTACGATCCTCATAGAAATAGTCTCTCTCAGGAAAATGATGCAGAAGCTCGTCAAGGTCACTCTGTTGTGCACCGGTCACTCCCCCCCTCATGGTGATCAGCCCTGAGTCACAAGGGAGTTCCAAACAGAGATGTCCCTCTAGTACCTCTGTACCCTACTGCCACCATCCTATTTCCATTATGCATGAAGTATGTACATGGGCTCTATCAACATATGACCCAGACCTGTGCTCAACTCGACCCGGGTAGGATAACGTCATACATCCCTCATAT
Organism: Glycine latifolia; assembly: GCA_013407115.1. Lineage (NCBI taxonomy): Eukaryota > Viridiplantae > Streptophyta > Magnoliopsida > Fabales > Fabaceae > Glycine > Glycine latifolia. The sequence continues at coordinate 13,047,136 of CM023941.1, read as the reverse complement.
ACATATATACTGACCCATTCTCGGGTACACTAATCGTGGTCCTTGCAAGGTTAACCACCCGGTCCCGGCATCTCACGTCAATACATAAAATATCTCCACGACTCCATCAATGTATGACCCAGCCCCAGGATCAACTCGTCCTGGCTAGGATAATGTCATACACCCTCGTGGGTATTTATGTATATCAAAACGCATTTAGATTACCATGGGCACTATCAATGTATGGCCCTGTCCGACATTAACTCATCCTAGTTAAGATAATGTCATACACCCACCATGATATTAATGCATTTAATGACTCAAGTCAATACAATGGCCAATCTCAACGTCATTCACAAACACTACAAACAAGTGAATAGGTGTGCAATATTAGGTGTCCAGATTGGCACTTAGCCATAACAACTGATGTAATAATCCTGAACAAGGTCGGACAAGGGCACAAGGTTGTCCAGGTAAGGAAGCCCGGTAATTCACAAGGAAACGGGTACGAGCTCTGTCGAGTAGGAATCCAGTAGCTCTTTTCCCGAGAAGGTACGAGCTCTACCGAGTAACGAACCTGGTGGCTCTTTTTCTTCTCATGAAGTAACTTGAGCTTGGTAGCTCTAATGGGCCACCCCGGGTAAGGAACCCGGTACATCTAAAGAAAAGGAAGTGAACCCTAGTAGCTCTTAAAGGAACAACCCCAGGTAAAGAAACCCAGTATATAGACATTTACCAACGAGGACTAAGTTATGTCCTCCATGCACACATTCATGGTACGTGAACCTTTCAACTCGACATTCCCATCTCGGTAGCTGACGTCGCGAATAAAGGTTTGACACATGCAACTCGGCCAACTCTTCCCGGCAACCGATGTCACAACATAAAGGTTTAACACATACAACTCGGCCAACCCTTCCTGGCAGCCGACATCACAAACAAAGGTTTGACCATGCAACTCGGCCAACCCTTCTCGGCAGTCGATATCACACAAAGGTTTGACGCATGCAACTCGGTCAACTCTTCCCGGCAGCTGACATCACACAAATGTTTGACATATACAACTCGGCCAACCCTTCCCGGCAGCCGACGTCACAAACAACCCGGTAGTCGTCTTCCTCACACCATTTACAGACATCGTCAATATATTTTATGCAACATATTAAATAACAAAAACACACTTTAACCCAACCATGATATCAAAAATCATTATTAACACAATAAACTCCCCTTACCTCAACAGGGATTCTTTTCTTTCACACTTAAAGTGAGTTTTTTGTTTGAACACAAGTTCTCCCAGTAACGAGGAATGAAAGGATTATGCTTCGTTCACCGGATAGGGTTTTCCGCCACTGCTACGGTGATTTTCGAGAGTTAAAGTGGTACAGAAGGTGGAAGAGAGAGATTTCCGGTGCAAAGATTTTGAGAGAGAAAAAGAAGAAAAACACGTCCAGAAGTGAGAGTGAACCATTCTTCCACTTCAGGCTTATTTATAGACGAAGCATTGAGGCAAGTTGTCAACAACTTGATTCAGCCAGCTATCACAGCCACCATAGTTGCCCACTTGCGTGACCGAATAGCCACCATAGCCACCACCATTTTTACTATGCGTGTACGGATAGCTTATCTCAGCCACAAAATTTGACTTTCACCTTTTACGCACAAAGACCTATGCAAAACACTTTTACAGCTTTCAAGATTTATATTAAACAATTAATCAATACAAATAGCTTTCAACTTGTAAAATTCCAGGGTGTTACATCGTCCAAGCAAGGAAAGTGTTAAAGGTTTGTCCCACTAACTAAACCTCTTGAGTGGGTACAGAGATGTGAGCATCAGTATCTCGAACTTCCTCGTCAATGACATTCACTTGATCATTGCCCAAAGGGACGTTGTGGACGATTATCGACCCCTCATAAACTCTTCCAAAGGCAACCAAACAGGGAGAATTATCATCAACATACAACCCACACCTCTGATGCAGCCTTATCTGGTTCCTGCCCAAGGGATCGACACAGCTTCCCTTTGTGATGACACGGTCAACAGAAGGAACAACCTCAGGCTCGAGAGGCGGTACTAGTTCCTGGGATTGCATCTGGCTGAAAGACAACATTAGTTGTCGAGTCACTTTTTTAGTGATCCCATCTGGTCCCTGATTTTCTGTGTTAGCTTCTTCGTAATATTTTCTATCAATCGATGCAACTCTTTTGGGTTGATTGATGTAAATGTGCGAGAGCTTGCTGAAGCCAATCCAAAGTATTGTTTGATCGTCACACCAGTTCCAACAACACGGACACGCCCATAGTGTTGTGGTCACCCAATGGCAGTAGTCAGTATATCCTGACATCCATGGGCGACAAAGCTGCCTTGTAGGGACTACTCTTTAAGGGAATCCTACAGTCAAAAAAATATTGCATGAGTTTATAAACTACTATTGTTATTATAAAAATTGACCATTTAAATAAAAATATAACTTACAATCCTATTTGTAATTTTGCATGCCGCCTCAGATGTCATCTGATCAAATTTTTTTGTGCGAGTCATCTTCCACTTCACGTGTCGTTTAATGGGAGATGGAGGATCAATAATTGTTTCGGTGCTCTCAGACTGGACTGCTTGCTCCAATTTTTTTTCCTCCATTAACTTTTCTTCTAGTAAATCATAACCCCATGAGACAACATGTAAAGGGCAATGTTTAGTTTCTGGATGGCCTGAACCTTCTTTCTAACATTTTGTGACAATGTCATTGTAACTTGTCAACGAAATGCGCTTGAAAATAATGCATAATTGTTAAATTCATAAACAATGCAAGCCAATTAACCTCCTATGAAGGATCTCTACGACTCTGAAAAAATTGGTTCTACTTTTCTTTGTTGATATTGTACTTCTCATAGTAAATTATCCTTCTCATTTTTTAAAAAAAAATATTTCTTCTTTTTTTTCTTTTATTTATTTTGTAAACGTCCCTATCAACCCACCACCTTTTGCAACTCTCTCGTCAATCCCTTCCAAGAACGAATTGAACCAATTTGTTCTAACACTATTCAAATTTGAGAGAAGTTATGTTGCTATGTTTTTTTTCAATTTCATTCAAATTCTAAATCTCAAATCATTACAAATTTCCTTATTCTTTAACTTGTTCCTACTGTTACTAGATTCACCACTCTTTTGCTGCAAAATCTCACAAGACCCAAATCTGAATCCAAATCAAATTTCATCCCAAACTGCCACTTTCTTCTATTTTTTTCTTCAACACACATTTTTTAATGATAAAACCAAAGACAAACGTAACATTAATTTTAAATCGCTGAAGCTATGAAGAAAAGCAATATTTCTAACATTCTTCTCTCAAATCTCAACAAGAGAGCAAAATCATTAAGCACTCCGACAACAACTCTCTTTAAACACTAGCATTGTGCCTTTATCTAATAATCTCTGTTTCTATAACGATAACACATTTTTTGTCAGGTTTTGGATAAAACGCAAGAGGAAGGCGTAAACAATGAAGAATATAGGCATTGAAATAGAAACAGCTTAAAAGCAAAGGATTTTTTTCATATAAAGCAAAGGATTTTTTTCATATAAAGCAAAGGATTTTGAGAGAAGGAATACTAACCTTTCATAACCTCATCACCATTGTGGATAGTTGTGAGTGAGAGCAAGAGTGACACCGAGAGTAAGACCGAGAGTGAGAGCAAGGTGAGAGTGCCGACAGTGAGGAGGATCAACGCCACAAGAGTCAGAAAGACAATGAGAAAGGGTTTGAGAGAGTAAGGTTACAACGTGAGGTCAAGGGTTTAAGCACTAGAACAATTATTATAAAAGACCCCACAACATCAATTTTTAAATAAAATCGATGTTATTCACGTATTCCACAACATTATTTTTTCAATAATTGATGTTGCTAGCAAAAACTCAACATCAGTTTTTGGAAAACTGATGTTAACATCATACTAGCAACATTGGTTTTCAAAGAATCGATGTTGAGTTTCTTCTAGTAACATCGATTTTCAAAAAAAATCAATGTTACATTACTGCCAGTAAAATCGATTTTTTGAAAAATCGATGTTAACGATATACCTTTATTTACGAAAATGTCACCATGAGTAATTTAACATCGATTTTTCTTGTAATCAATTAAATTGGTGATGTTGAATGTATATTTTGTAGTATTGGAAACACTAACATTTCTAACGAAAAATTTATAAATAATTAAAATGATACATTTTAAAAATATAAAAGACTAGAATAATTTTTTTAAAAATTTAATATACTAAAACCAAATAATTATAAAATATAATAATCGAAAAGTGTCATTAAGCCAAATAATAATAATGCACATGTTTGAGCTTAAAACCTACATAGAGAGATGGATCCGGGTGTTTGTTACACGTACGTAGCCAGGTAGGTACCTGCTTTCACCAAAATCTCACCCAACCATAGGTGTATAATATATTGGAAACGTTAAATCCAGATTGACAACTAGGTTGATCATGATCAATAGAAAATCAAAGAATAAGAATGGGAAGCGTTAAAGCACTCATATTTTTATTTTAAACTATGTAATTAGAGATTTTGCCTTTCTGATGAGACTAGTGGCGGACAAAAAATAAATTTAGAGGGGACAAGAAAAATTCAAAATGTTTAAGTTTATAATTTTCTTGTATACATTTTTATACTTTAAGAAAAGGTTCTATAATTTTTTCATTGTAAATACTATAAAATCAAAAGTATAAAGTAATAACTTAGTATCAATTTTTTTATATAATTTTTACATTCATTTAAAAAAAATTATGAGGCAATGTCTTTTTTTTAGACAAAAATATTTATAAATAAATAAATCTTGTGGGGACAATATTACATGCATCCTGCCACTTGATGAGACCTAATCAAAGTTAAGTACACTCTCACAAATTCAACATGCATTATCAATTAAACTATACAAGAAGAAGCGTGTTACTAGAAATTAAAACCGTTAAGAAGTAAGCGTGCGTTCGGGTTTTCTGTTGCGCGATAAAAGAGAACTCCATCAAATTTTCATGTTGACTGTTAAGTTATTCGGTATCCCTGTGATATTTTATGTATTTTACACTCTTTTTGAAAGTTCACTACGCAATTAAACATGCATGCATGTAACTTACGTGAGAGGTTGAAATATAATAGAAAGATAATTTGTAATATCAGTTAAAGGAATTCAAAAAAAAATAAATTAGTTGAAGGTTAAAAATGTCTAGCTAAAAAGATAGCATGCCAGCAGTTTGCAATAGCAGATGAAGGTTAAAAACTTCTAAGAAAAACTAGAGATTAAATGGAGATGTGTCTTTGTTATTATTATATGTTATTGTTACTGTTATACATTATTGTTTTTTTACAGAATTATACGTTATTGTTATTGTCATGCATTGTTATAGATTAAAGCTAACCAAGGTGCTAATCAGTTATCTAAGCATGGAATATTATTATTTAAGGAAGATTTGCGGTTACAAGAAGCTTGTCCCAACCTCTTCTTATCTTTTCCTTTTGTTATAGGCGTCTCTTTGCCCAGATTGTAATTTTCTGTTGCTTTCTTTCTTGTTCTGAATAACAAAAAAATATATTATAAACAGTTAATACCAACCCAAAAATTGTATAAATTAAAATCAAAGAGAATTTTTGTTTACACATTTAATGTAAAAATAATGTTTTTGGTACCAATCATAGGTATCTTATAGGTAGTTGTGACAATAGTGAATAGGTTAGGCCTAAGCATTTCCGAAGAAGTCTCATTTAGATCTTAGTTTTTTTTTTTTTTATTTCACACTAAACTAAGTGTTATATCAAGATGTTTTCCATTATTTATTCCAATAATAAATATCATTTTAAGATGTGAAACCATTTTTTCGAGTCCCATACAAATTGGATGTAAATCAATTTTGTAGAGAGAAAGTAAAAAATTATTTTTTAAATAGATCCAGATCTTGATAGTTTTCTATAAGAACTAGATCTCCACATGTAGATACGACATCCTACTCTAATAATGAATCTTAGCAATATTAGATCTTGAGACTAAGATCTTCTTGCAAGATCTCTTATTGGAGATGTTTGAGGTTTTGATTAAATAGGTCTAGTATGTTTATAACACACAAGAACTGAGATCTATTACGTGTCATATGTTTTATTTTTTAGGTTTGATTTATCCTATTTGAAAGCCTATCTTAGCATGTTAGCTTACTTAAAGACATATTTCATATTAAAGATTTTATATAACTCTAGCTTCTATTTATATTGGACAACAAACCATCAATCATTGAGAAAAACTATTTGATCTAAACTATAATATATAAAAATAGTTACTCAAAGTATGAGACAAAGATAAAAATAGGTGTAAATTTTATAAGAGTCAAGTCTAACATGTTAATATAATATAAGTTTATCACCTACAAGATAATTTAGTTTAAAAACCAATTTTGTAATAAGTCTTCTAATTAAAACATAAATTTATCACTCAATAAGAATATATGTTTGACTTTTAAGTAGGTCAATATTCATAATATTTAGAAGGTAAACAAATGTATGATTTTGATATATTATAACAATTTTAATATAATAATAATACTAAAAAAATAATTATAATTTATATTTACTTAAATAGGTTAGTATGTTAAGCCTAAAAGATTTTTTAAATGGTCTAAAGTATGGTCTTTTTAATCAAATAGATTATTATAAAAGCCTAAGTTTGGTCTATTTTTGGAAAAGTTTGGTTTGTCCAGGGTCTGACGTAGGTTGGGCTATAGGCCCCTATCGAGAGCCTGGACTTATTCCAACCCACTTATACTTTTAGGGGAAGCAACTCCACTCAAATCAAGTAGAATCATTATGAGTGATAAAATTTTCTTCTTTAAGTACTTAACACATATCTATTACTCAAACTCGATATCACTGATTAAGCTACAACAATCCCAATTATCCTACATGTTCAATGTTCAACCATAATTTAAAAACCATTTCAGATACTGAATGTTAAAATAATGCATTATGCAATTCTTTTAAAACTCAAAATGGATATTATTTCATGATTTTTTTTTATATTTTATAAGTATTTATTAACTTTGTTCACAATTAAGCGCATGTTTAAAAAAAGTTATCCTCTACGTCAACAAACTCAAATGACAAATCATAGTTACTTCTACATTTTTCACATGAGAAAGTGGAATGATCCATTTGAGGCCCTTCAAACGATAATCCAAAGACAAAGTAAGCCTCTGTTTGTGATTCATTTGAAAATTCCAAATGTACTTTTAGATCAAAAGTTGCAATTAGGGTGTTTCTCTCAACAAACAATCAACTTACATTTATTGTCTAGGAATAATAATCCAAACAAGCACTTAATTTCTGAGGAAAAATTTTGTTAACCACTTTTAATTAAGTATTTTTCTTCAGTTACTTTTTCTAATTCATAAGATTTAAATTTGAGATTTTGTTTAAAAAATCTAAATCTAGTCTTACTTAAATCAATGAAAATTGATCACTTTCAATGATTTTACCAACAAGTCCTTGATCCAAGTTGAATTTGGTCTTGTTAAATAAAGTTCTAAATTCGAGCTTTGTGGATGAAAAAATATAATTAAGAGAAAAGATTTGATTAAAAGTGGTCAATCAAAATTTTCAACAATAAAGATTAGTAATCACAAAAATAATGAATACTTGAAACCAATGTCATATAAAACAAACTTTTCCACTATGAAACCTTTACAAATTATAAAAATGAATCATTATTTCTGTTAATTTTTGTATTGAACACTTTACTTTCTTTTAGTGCAATATCTTTCAAATTATTTTTACTAAAATTTATTAAACTTTGAGTTAAAGTGGAAGACGTCAAATTTTGTAAATTTCAACGTCTAATAGACCACATGAAATACCTTCAAAAAATGTTGAATATATAATCATAGTCATAATCTAATGAGCTTAAAAACATCGATAAATTTGTTCGTGCAAATTTGAAACGTTGGGAAGTAGAGAGTAGAGAAGTTGAGAGGAGGTGTTGTTGCGATGACTTGTCCTGACACGGTGACAATAAACATCGAGATTGAAATATTACATGTGTGCATATAATTAATGAAGTCATATAATAATTAAGTGAATACATGTGTGCATATATTAGAAGGTGTGGTATGTTTGCCTGAAATATTATTACATGTGATTTCATATATGAATAATTATATTTTTTTATATAATGTCATTATTAGTTATAGTTTGAGTACGTATGTAATGAAAAGAGTTTTTGATGGAATAAATGAATTATTTAAAATAAGTTTAATTATTGATTTAGTATATAGTTGTACAAATTCAACATATTATATTACTTCCTATATTTTAAAATCATTTATTTAGTTATTATACATATTATTTTTAATTTTTTTTAAGTCCCTACCATTGTGTTTGTCAGCGGTGATTTTGTGACGAAAAATAAGGATAGATTTTTTAGTCGGTTTGGTAGAGTTAATTTGTGAGGAATATAATTTAGGTAAAGGTGGGTTTCATGTTTAAAGTTACTCATTGGTCCTTCTTTTGTCTTTTGTGACTATAAAATCTTACTCATATTTAATAAAAATATATTTTTTTTTTTATAAAAAGATACACATATTGATAAGGTCATAAGGGTATATTAATATTTTCATAACTTAATCATTTTATTTTCACTTTATTTTTCACATATTTATCTTAAATCAAATTACCCAACATCTTACTTTATTTACACCATATTTCTCTTTTTTTTAATTATCTCTTCTATTTTCAAGTATTTTATTTTTCTCCTCATAACCGAAGATAGCATAAGTTTAGATGATAGTAGGGATGTCAATAGGTAGGATTTGGATAAAATACTATAGTACTTGTCTCCATACTCGCACATTAAAAAAGTCTTTGTAGTTGTCCTCATATCTATCAGAATAATAAAGTTATGTTTGGTAAAACTAGTTGATAAACTAGATGAAAACTTATAAGCTATAAGTTAGGAGTTGAAAAGCTAGAAACTAATTGAAAGTATTCGACAAAACTAACTAATAAATGTCAAATGACATATAAGAACATCTTTAATATTTTTTACATTTAAATTTATTTCTAATAACTTATGTTCTAGAAAAGTAACATAATAATTTTAAAATTTTGTATTATAAGAAAATGGTAAAGATTTGGTGATTTTACTAATGAACTCAATTTTTTTGTTTTTCCGAAAAAGTAAAATTAAATGAAATAAGTTTTATTAGAATTATATTGTTTAAAATCAATTTTTTACATTTAAATACTTTATTAATGTTCTTGTTTCATGTGTGGTGCAAATCAAGAAACTCTCGTTCATCTCTTTAGACATTGTCCTTTAGCATCTTAGGTTTGGAGAGTATGAGCCTTTGGGATTCAACAACTTATGATGCCCAGGTTTCAAAAGCTAGATGAAGTATAATCTTCAAAGTAACCATGACACCCTCTTTGCTACTACGTGTTGGCAAATCTGGATCAACAGAAATACAACAATCTTTGACGATAAGTTTTTCTTTTCAATTCATCAAAAAATATTATTTGTTAATTGTTAATTTTTTATTAGCAAGAAGAATTGAACTCATGATCTTTCCTTCCTCTCTTCTTTTGTTAAGATGAAATCAACCTTAAAACTCCATGACAAGGTTAATCCCCTCTGGTTAAGCATCAACAATATTTCCTCCCACACAAACATCATTCAACATATGCTCTTCAACGAGACTACCCCTATGGCTCATATTCTTATCCGATGGCTTCCCCCTTGTTGATTACCATAAGCTTAACTATGATGGTAGTTTAGTAGGGAATCATAGGCCTTAAGGTTATGGTGGTTTTCTAAGAGATCAATGATTATGGCTAGTGGATTAGCAATTCTCAAGTAGTTGTGGCAATTCATCGAATATGAAAGCTGAGCAGTTGGCCATATATCATGGTCTTAAGCTTGCTTAGGATCTTGGTTTGTGTCGTTTATTTTGTGAGACTGGTTCTCAAGCTTCCTTGGATCTCATCCATGATCTAGTTCAATATCATCATTACATGCCATAGTGAATAAAATTCGCAACATGTTGTCTTATGATTGGAGTATTCACATCAGACATGCCTATCGTGAATCTAATTTCTATGCTGACCGGCTAGCAAAGCATGGAGGAGCTTCCAATGTAAGATTTAATGTCTCATGTGAAAGACATGTGACTTATTAAGGACTAATAAAGAAATAATTAATTGTTATGGAATAACTTGTAAATGAGCTGTGGGCTTAAGTGGGGCAATTTCTAAAGACAACTACTATTTGATGGAAGTAGTGGTTATAAAGGGGTTAATATCTACTAATGTGAAATAAGGTTCCCTTCCTAACATTAGAATATTCTCTCAACCCTAGCCACCACTATGAAAGATAGAGAGAATAAAAAGAAGAGTTCAAAGTAAGAAGAATCTTGTTTCCCTCCTCTTTCAAGGAATTAAAGCGCACTAGAGATAAGTCTCGCTATAGAGAATGGTACACACTTTTATCTATTATTTGTAAGAATCACATGTTTCAAGGTCCTATTAGTTTTCTATTTTTGAGAACCCTAGAAGACTATATATCATGGTCTTAAGCTTGCTTGGGATCTTGGTTTGCGTCATCTAATTTGTGAGACTCATTCTCAAGCTTCCTTGGATCTCATCCATGATCCAGTTCAATATCATCATTACCATGCCATAGTGAATAAAATTTGCGACATGTTGTCCTATGATTGGAGTATTCACATCAAACATGTATATCATGAATCTAATTTATGTGTTGACTGGCTGGTGAAGTATGGAGGAGCTTGTGGTTCTCCTATCCATGTTTGGAATGTTCCCCCTTTGGCATTGGGCACCATGCTCCTAGCTAATGCTATTGAAGTTGTTTATTCTAGGTAGTCCTTTTCTTTTCTTTGTTGTTATCTTTCATCAACTGATAAAAAATTCTTTATTAATAATATTATTTTAAAACAAAATAAAAAGTGTTTTTTCTTTATAATTTTCTTAAATATTTATTTTTCTATTTATACAATAATAACTTGGATGTATATGTTTTTCACTTACATGACTATGAAACATGATACAAATCAGATCTTCTATTTAAAACCAATCACATATATTTGAAATTCCATTTAAATTAGGTCATATAATTAAAAAAAACAAAAATAATTCAGCAAATAATTATAAAGTTGACACGATCAAATAATTTATAACCTTAAGGAATGGTGTGACGATTACAATTGATGAGTTGATTATCGTGTGTATATAAGAATCATAAATTAGATAAGAGGAATTTTCCAAACAAAAAAAAAATAGGAAACTTTTTAAATTGAATAAAAGGATAAAACATAATTTCAAATAAAATAGTAAGGATAAAATTAAGAACAAAAACAGCTAATAGCTCTAGTTAAGCTAACTTATTTTCTATAGATACTTCAAGTAGCTTTAACAAGATAAATTACTTTAGTTATGAAAAATAAGCTATTAAATTAAGCTCATATACCAAACAAACTTATTTTAATCAAATTAACTTAAAAGCTAGTCAAAGGAGTTTATCTTATAAAAGCCTTACCATACATAACTTTAACATTTGTGCCCTTCTCCATTGGATACCTGAATGTTCATACTGATACTTGTTCCCCACACTTTAATTAATTATAAAATTTATAAATAAAATATTGATTAAAAATAAAATAGTAGTTAAATTAAAATCTCATTCATAGAATTTTATAAAACATAAAAATAAAATAAAATCCTATCTAAAGATCTTTTACAATAAATAGGAAAATTTAATAAAAGAAGCAAATATGGAAGATAATTTTTTTAAAATTAAAGAAGGTAATCTATCTCTATGTAAATAAATATGATTCGCTATGTAAGAAACATAATCTTTTTTGTTTTGTTAGGTGAATTAAATAACGTGATCTTTTTGTAATTTTGGTGGATTAAGGAACATGATCTATCTCTTAGGCATTATTATTGGACCATACCATTAAGCATGTAATTATCCTATCTTCATGTCATGAGTAATTTGGTATGTACCCATTAGAGTTGGATAGAATTATCATTCATAAATGATAGGGATTAAAAGGAATAAAAATGATACTACCTCATTTTTTTTATTATAAGATTCAATTAACTAATTTATTAAAGATTAAAAATTTTGGTTAATTTAGTTAAATGCATTAAATTTATTCTATTTAATATTTTTTTTCTAAAATTGTTATTGTAAACAAAACTAACAAACATTAATCATTAATGGATTATGTTTTTCTAAATATCACGTAATTCTATAATTAACTTTAATGAAAAAATAATTAATGTAGAAGATATTTTATATCTAACCTTATAAAAAGATCAATATACACTTTTAATTTGGAACTTATAACAAAAACCAGAGGTAATATGAATAGGACTAAAAATGTTTTCCAATACATTTTAGATGTTAATTGTAAAGGTGTTGGTTTTGTGGGCCTTGTTTTTTTAATCACTATAATTAGGGTCTTTAGCTTTATAATGGGATTAAGAGGTATCTTTACAAGCTTTAGACCTTTGAGTCAGTTATGAGATTAATTATTGGTTCGAGACTTAATTACACTTAAAATTCTTCATCTCTCCCAAGGATGTATTCTATGAGAATCAAACACATTTTCTCACAAACTCAGCATGCATTGTTAGTTGAGTTATACCCATTAAGTAATCCGTCTCATTTTTGTGTACTACTACACAAGTGACCTTTAAAAATATTTTTTTACATAATATTTAGTAAAAATATTGTTAAAAACTTTTGAAAATATTTATTAAATATCGTCTAATATAAATAAATGTTATTAATATATTTTTATAATATTTAATCAAGTATATAGCTCTTTACTTTAATTTTATAATAATTTCATTTGTAGTTACTAAAAAATGGTAGATAATTAGCCTAGGATTTTCCCTATGAATTAAATTTTGCAAGATTTATACCATATCAAAATCGTAATAATTTATTAGCCAATATAAATATAATCCACGATTTAATCTTTTTATTAATGTGACATACGGTAGATTAAACATTTTCTTTTATTTTGATAATAAAATAGTAGTAATAATAGTTATAATAATTTATTTTTTACAAAGAAGCTTGGTAACAACGGGTAAGTATCGAGCTATTAGTAGCACAACTCAAATATCCCAGCTTGAAATGAAATTGCAGGATTGTTTTAAAAGAAAAAAAATGAAATAGCAGGATTAGCAACTTATCTTCATTATATTTCTTAAGATGAGAAAATACTTAATTTAAATTAGATTCATACTTATAATATATATATATATATATGGTGACGCATGATATCATATTATTATTAATTCACAAAAAAATTCATACAATTAATTAATTATTTTATTAACATTAAAGGGATAAATAATTTAATAAAATTACTATTAAATTGATATACTGTTATTACCAATAAGTAAATAACCTTATTAAGCTTGACATATGGTGATGTCAAATTTATCGGAAATGATGACGATAAATAAATCATTATGACAATAACATTATGGCTAATTCTTCGAGTGGCAACCACGAGGAGAATTTTGTAAAAAAAAATGTGATGAGAATTTTTATTTTGTTGAAAATAAGATATTTTTATAGGTAAAAATTGTGAGAGTAACCTTCAAGATGTAGAAATTATGGAAATAAAATTTGGACAAAAGAACCTAAATATTACTTTTTTATTCAATATTTACCAAAAGAGTGTAATTTCAAACTTATTTACAAAAATGGTGCACTCCAACACGCCTAAACCAGGCGTGTTGCAGTGCACCAGCCCCTATAAATAACCCCCAAAAAGTCACTATTTACCATTCCTTACTATTTCACCTTCTCACTAAAAGTTGCTATGCCTTCTCTCTAAAGCTTGGGAGTGGATATTTTCTGAAGCGAAGCCCTGCCGACAAGTAAGTTGATTTAAAAATTTTGCACCGTATTTAATCTGTTATATTTTTTAATTAGAAAATTGTTAGGACCATATGAACTTGTTAGCGACGTAGATGTTAGGTTCATAGGAAATTGTTAGTGTTTATGTTGGTTTAATGTGATGTGTTTAGGGTTTATGACTTGTTTAATGATTTAGGGTTTACGGTTTAGCGTGCATCGATGATGGATTAGTATTTGGTGTGCGTCAATTACGGATTAGGGTTTAGGGTTGATGGGGTTTAGGTTAATGGTTTTCCGTGTGTGTTTGTGGTTTCATGGTTTAGTAGGTTAGAGTTTGGGGGG
>CM023941.1:12998491-13017873 GCA_013407115.1 Glycine latifolia | reverse complement strand
AAACACATCACATTAAACCAACATACACACTAACAATTTCCTATGAACCTAACATCTACGTCGCTAACAAGTTCATATGGTCCTAACAATTTTCTAATTAAAAAATATAACAGATTAAATACCGTGCAAAATTTTTAAATCAACTTACTTGTCGGCAGGGCTTCGTTTCAGAAAATATCCACTCCCAAGCTTTAGAGAGAAGGCAGAACAACTTTTAGTGAGAAGGTGAAATAGTAAGGAATGGTAAATAGTGACTTTTTGGGGGCTTGATATAGGAACTGGTGGACTGCAACACGCCTAAACCAGGCGTGTTTAAACACGCCTAGCTTGGGCGTGTTAAAACACCCCCTGGTTTAGGCGTGTTGGAGTGCACCAGTTTTGTCAATAAGTTTGAAACTGCACTCTTTTAGTAAATATTGAATAAAAAAGTAATATTTAAGTTCTTTTGCCATAAAATTTGTCTCTCCGTTATGAGAATAATATAAAACAATGATTCAAAATTTATTAATATAAAGAGGTAAACTTAAGTGGAATTTGTCAACCATTGCTTTAGTCCAAAAGGTAGTATACTGATTTAAAAAATCCAAAAGTAATATTGGGAATAGTAAATGAATGAATTATAGTGATTCATAAAAATATAATTATAGTAATTAATGTTATTATAAATTATTAGTAACTAATAAATTAAATTATTAAGTCATATGGATTTTAATTTTATATAATATATTAATCTATATATATAATATATATATATATATATATATATATATATATATATGTAAACAGGTTTTGAAAATTTTATTCTATGGGATGATTTTACATGACAGATTTATATTCGTTTTCTAAAAAATATTAAATAAATTTATGTTATTTTTAATTTCTAAAAATCTATATTATACAAAAATAATATATAGAATCAAATTATTTCATAAAAATTTATACTACCCGAAAATAAAATTATTTTTATTTTTAATGATATACATTTTAGGAAACAATTCAACTTAAAATGAGACTGATCAAAATAAAATTAAATACATAATCAAATATAATCTTCTTTTAATTATATAAATAATTTAAATCAATATTAGATATGACAGTTATTTCTGTTAACAGTTAATAGAAAATTGAGAAAATATTTTTGGGCGTATTTTAAATTTAAATAAAATAATTTATTACAATAATTATTTTTGGAAACATAATTAAAAAGGAGACTCTTTTTTAAGATATTTAAATTTAACTTTAAATAAGATAAATTTTGGAATGCCCCCAAGAAGTATGAAGCATACATATCAATTTTTCTAATGCCCACATCAATTTTTATTATGACTTAAAAAATATGAATTCTGAAATATAATATATAATAATAAAAATATTTAAAAATTAAGATAAATTTTGAAACTCTCTTTAATGAGTTTTATTTTTTATTTCAAATTCAAGCTCTTCATTCGATTTTATATGCCTCCTCTCTTCCCTTTAGTGACTTTTTTTCCCTCCTTCTCTTTTGTCTCTTTTCTTTATATTTTCATAACATTGCATAAAACACTTATAATGTTTTATGTTATATTTGATGAAGGTTTTGGCCCGTGAAAATGTTATTTTTGAAAAATATTAGTTATTGACAAAGCCATTAAATATATTATACTAATAATATGGTTAAAAAATAACTGAATTAATTATTTTTAAAATAAAATTAAAAAAAAAAACATGTAATACATCACCAAAATAAAAGAATCTTATTTAGAACAACATTTTCAATAATGACAATTTTTTGAAACATGTATAAAAATATATTTAAATATTTATTGATATATCAATTAACATATATTTATTAAAATTTAAACTAAATAATTAATAATATGTTAAAATTTTAAAATAATATAAAAATTAACTTATATAAAATATAAAAAGTGAATTTGATATCTGAACTAAGCTAATATGATGAATTATTGTATACTTTACCATGACTGTTATTAAATATGTGTACCAAATGAGTTGATTACGTATTTTTTTCAATGCTAAAATTTAGGTCAATAAAATAACGTTGTGTTTGTCGTGAAGTTTTTATTATATTAAAATATGTTTTGTATTCATGATCAAATTAAATTATATTAATGTTAATTATTTATTTTAAGCTAACTTAATGTTAATTAATTTGAATTATATTATGTTCAGAAAAATATTTTAAATTAAGACATATTAATGTTAATTGATTAATTTAAATAATTTGTTTATGATGATAAAATCATATTAGTTACAGATTTTGTTTAGAATATAATTCTATATTATATATTATGTTAAAATTGGATTACAAATTGTAAATAATTTAATTACAACTTCAAGAACTAAAATAAATTTCATTTCAAAGTATTACCATAAATATAAAAAGGCACATTAAACAGTTTCCAAATTAAATTCTATTATAATTTTTATATAAAAATTCTATTATAATTTGGCCATATAAAAATCATATTCCCTATTAGTAACTAAATAGATCGATGTAGGCTTCTTTTTCCTCCAACCTTCGTTCTACATTTTTTTTCTTAAACAAATACATCTATCATTTTTTATTTTAAAAAATCATACAGGTTTTCTTACTGTCTTTCTTCTTGATCTTCCATTTTTGATATTTTTTTAATTCTGGATTAAAAATTATGGGTGTTTATTAATTCATGGGGTCAGAAACTAATATCATTTAAAATGTGTGACATTCACTAACACAAGAAATGTTACCGGAAATCATCAACTCTCTTATTAAATAAATTGTTTCTCATGTTGAACACAAAAGAGTCTTGTAGCACATTTTTATAAATCATTTAATTAAATGTGTCTTAAGTAGACACAATTACCTGTCCGTATAATAATTAATAAGTTTCAAAGTTTTTCAATCAAATTTCATTTTGATATTATTTTATATTACGTACAATTTACTAATTGATGTCAATTTATTTTTAAAGAGTCATTTTAAAAAATGTAACAAACCAAAAATTGATGTTAAACACTTATTAATTCACATTTATTATGCAAACTATGAAATATGTTTGTAATTACTTGGGTGAGAGAAAATGTTCGATCATTAATTTTACCTATTTGCCGATACATGCAATTTAAAATTAAATAAACATTATTCAATAAAATATGATATAAATTTATAGATAAAATATAATTTTTGTCTCTATTTTTTTAAATCCATAATTGTAGTCTCATCATTTTTTAATTAAGACATTTTGTCTTTCACTTTTAAATTTTTTATAATTTTAGTCATTATGATCAATTTTAAATATTAATTGTGTACAATTTACTGTTGGCTAACACGTGTGTCTGTTTATTACCCATGTATTAGATGTTATTTAAATTACTTAATTGCTAGTAAACTTAATTTATGTAACAAAAAAAATTAAAAAAGTACATAGTCTGGAGGGACTATAATCATAGATTTTTAAAGTGAGGATAAAATATCTCAATTAAAAATAGAAAGTTTAAAATCACAAAATTAAGAAAATAACATGACAAAAATTGAATTTTAGGCTAAATTTAAAAACATGAAAACATTATTAAATATTTATATAATAAATTTATTATATATTAATAATCTTAGTATATCTTTATGCATTGCATGAATTATTTTATATATATATATATATATATATATATATATATATTTATTGACTTTATGGGATGATGTCAAATGGCAACCCAATATTTATTCTTTCCAAAAATATTAAATTACATTACTCAATTTAGTTATTAATTCAAATAATTATTATTCTATTTTATGCCCTTATATAAATGGAACCAATTTATAACAATAGTAATTATAATTAAATAATTTTAAATTTCGTAACTGATTATTTTAATTTTTATCAAATCAATCCGCTAAATCTTAAAATTTTTTTTTATCATAATAAATAAAAATAATAATTATTTTCATCAATTATATTTGATATTACACGTTTCTAATGGTATTCAATTTTTTCCCTCCAAAATGTAAATAATTTCATTTTTAATTTTTGTTTCATAATCACAAACTATTATATAAAAATGAAAAACAACAATATAAATTATTAAACAGTTTTAATATTATCAATAATCAATTATGCAGTCAGAAAAATAATCAATTAAAAAAGAATGTTTTGTCACATATTATTTCATCCTAAATTCCATTGATTTTTATTTTTAATTCATAAAACTGATTACTATATTCAATTATATTATTTGGTTTCCAAAAATGTTTAATTATAGTAATTAATTACATAAATTATAGTAATTTGATTATCATAACAAGTATATATTCTAATTAAGTAGTTTCATCTGTAATGCTAGATCTTGAGTAAAGATCTTGAATTCAAGATCTGATATTCATTATATCTCTTAATAAAGGAGGTGAAAAGATATCCAACATGGAGAATGAGTTTTCGTAGAAAATCCCTCAAAATATGCACATTATTGAAAAAAGAATAATTGTTTTTCCTTATTTCTCTTTCCCTAATATCTCAAAATGACATCTATCATTAAAAAAAAATATAGAGAAATCTTGAGAGATCTTTAATCCTATTTAGTACTATAGGATCCACCAAAAAGTGGCCTAAGATCCAAATTTGAGATCTACCACTAAAAATACTCTTAGAAAATCAGTTATATATTTTTTTATAATTATGGAAAGTTTTTTTGCTATCACAAATTACAGTAATTATGACATTCATAACAATTATTATCTTAAATAATTTTTTAATAGATGTTTGTATTCTCAAGTTTTTTTTATTACGAGTTATGGCAAAAATTGTCACTTTTTCCCCACAATTTTATTATAAATATCTATAATTATATCATTATTATCTCAATGCTAATTAATTACATAAATTATAGTAATTATGATGATCATAACAAGTATATATTCTAAATTCTAATTAAGTAGTGTTTTTAGAAGATCAGTTATATTTTTTTATGATTATGGAAAGTTTTTTTTATCATCACAAATTACAATAATTTTGACAATTATAACAAGTATTAACTTAAATAATTTTTTTAATAGATTTTTGTATTCTCAAGTTTTTTTTATTACGAGTTATGGCAAAAATTATCACTTTTTTACCCACAATTTTATTATAAATATCTATAATTCTATCATTATTATCTCAATGCTATATCACAGTTATTTTATTATCACAATTTTATTGTATGATTTAAATTATTATTCATATATCAACCATTAAAAATAATTTAAAAATTTACTCATAAATTATAAAATGTGAATTTATTATTCTTACAAATCACGAGATATTAAATTAGTTAGTTTTGTAAAACTCTTTTTGATAATATGTTTTACGAAATTACCATTTTGATAATAAAAAATCCTCAAATGTCCCTGAATTACTTCCATAAGTTGAAATTATCAACATCAACATCACCTTTAACCCAAGTTAATTGGGGTTGGTAGTAGATGAACCCAATGATAGATCGGAAAATATGACAAAGAAAGAGAAAGGGAGAGGGGAAGAAAAAGTGAAAATAAGACAAAAGAGAGGAAAAATAAGCTAAAATAAAAGAGGGGTGAAAAAAGGATGAGAGAAATGAAGAGAAAAAAAACTAAAAAAGGAAACGAATGGAATATAAAGATACTAATGGGTTTAACGCTCCACCAAACTTATAATTTTTCTCCACTCCATCCTAAGACATACTGTCCGTCAATTTATATCTTACTCCATTAGGTCTTGATTAACTACCTTTTCTCAGGTAAGTTTTGGTTGACCTCTACCTCTCTTTGTAGCGAACTCTTGGTAACAAACTCTTGTTCTTACGGGAGTATCTAGTGATCGTCTCATAACGTGCCCAAACTACCTCAATCTATACCCCCTCATCTTTTCACACACCGGTATCACTGCTACCTTTCGTCGAATGTCCTCATTTCTGCGTAGCCGATATTCGTTCCAACCTTCAACCGACTGATGTGTTAACTAAGGCTCTTATTTATCTTTTATTTATAATTTGGTCTTTTATTTTTTAATTTAATTTGATTCTTTAATTTTTAAAATTGATTCAATTTAATACTTAATTTTTTTATTCAATTTGATCATCTAAATTTTAAAATCAATTCAATTTTATCCAATCATTTGAATTATTTTGGGTGATTCTATTGTTTAAATTTGGTATTATCATTTAAATGTGTGCTTTGTGATGATTTAAAAGTGTCACTAAATAGTTTTAAATAATTATAAAGTGCATTTCTTAATATTAATTTAGATCATATAATTAAATTAAATCAAATTTAAAAATTAAAAAATCAAATTATAAAAGTAAAGGAGAGGAAAAATAAAGATTGGATTAAAAAATAAAAAGCATGTGGGATTTAACATGATTCAGTCCTTTTAGCCTTCAGGATTTAAATTAGGGTTGGCAAAATGGGTCTGATCTGACGGGCCAACCCATTTAGCCCACCAAAAAAGTGGGCTAGATTGACATTATGAACCCACACTAACTAAATGGGTCGGGTCAACCCGACCCACAAAAATGAGGGCCAAAATCGGGCCATCCCACTGGGCCAATAGCCCATCAAGCCCAACAACCCACCAAGCCCAACAATATTATTTACAATACGCTAGTACGCTACACACTTTAGTGATTTACTTACTGCTGATATAATAAAAATAGTAAATTATTCAAAAGATATTATTAAATATTAAGTGGTTGAGAGTGAGAGAGGCTGAGAAGTGAGAGTTCTGAGAGAGAGTGAGAGACTAAGAGAGGCAGAGAACTTCTGAGCTTCGTCGTCACTCCGTTTGTTTGTTCGTCGACCTCGGCATTGACCGTGACTGACTCGACGTTGATCGTGATTGATGTCATTGTCATTGTCGTTCTCGTCCGTGCCCCACAATATGGTTAACCGTTCACCAAATCAAGGTCTAGAACAACTCCTCCTTGATTATTAGCTCTTAGCCAAAAAGTTGTAGCTGGCTACCTAAAACCCATTGTAACACCCTGAAATTTTACAAGTAGAAATATATTTGTGTTGATTAATTATTTAATATAAATCTTGCAATCTGTTAAAGTGTATTGCATGGGTGTTTGTACGAGAAAGGTTAAAGTCAAATTTTGTGGCTGAGATAAGTTGTCCGTACACACATAGTAAAAGTAGTGGTGGCTATGGTGGCTGTTCGGTCACGCAAGTGGGCAACTATGGTAGCTGTGATAGCTGGCTGAACTTGCCTCAGTGCTTTGTCTATAAATAGCAGTGCATGAAGCGGAAGCACGATTCACTCTCACTTCTGTGCGTCTTTCTCTTCTTTTCTCTCTCTAAACTCTTTGCACTAGAAATCTCTCTTCTTCCACCTTTTGTACCACTTAAACTGTCGAGAACCACCGTAGCAGTGGCGGAAAATCCTATTCGTTAAGAAGAATTCGGGAACGGAGGTTAACCTTTCATTCCTGGTCGCTGTGAGAATGAGTGTTCGAACAAAACACACGTTAGATCGAAAGAAAAGAATCCCTGTTGAGGTAAGGGGAGTTTATTATGTTAATAATGATTTTAGGTATCACAGTTGAGATAAATTGTGCATGTGTTGTTTGATATTTTGTATGAAATGTATTGATGATGATGTCTTTAAGTGGTGTGTTTGTGAAGAAGATGACTACCGGATTAGGTAAGTTGGGTTGAGTATGTGATATATATTAAAACACTATTGTGTTTTGATCTCGGCTACCAGGAAGGGTAGGCCGAGTTATGTATGTATATTAATCCCTTGTGTTTAGGATCGGCTACCAAGATGGGTAGGCTAAGTTAAATATATGTGTCAATCCCTTGTGTTGTGATGTCGGCTACCGGGATGGGTATGCCGGGTTGAACGATTTACGTAGCGTGCATGTGTGCATGCAGAAAGTAACTTAGTCCTTGTTGGTAGACATTTGTATACCGGGTTCCTAACTCGGGGTTGTTTTCTTAAGAGCTGCTAAGGCTCATTTCCTTTTTCCTTAGGTATACCGGGTTCCTTACCCGGGAGTGTACCTTGGAGTTGTTGAGCTCAAGTCACTTGAGAGAGAGCTACTTAAGAGAAAGCTACCGGGTTCCCTTATAACCTTGTGTATGTTGGTGATAATACACAATCGAGTCTTGTAAGTGCTATCGAAATAATCGATTACATCACTTATGTAATCGATTGCATAAGTGATGAACTCGTCCTTAGTATTTTATAGAAACCCAAGGATCCCCTTGACCACCTTTAACCAAACCTTTACTGACCTTGTCTGCCTTCGTCCGACCTTATTCAGATTCTTTCTTCAAAAGTTGTTATAGCTGAACAACAACCCGAACACCTAAAACTTCACACCATTTTACTTGTATGTTTGTGAATGACGTAAGTGATTACGTTCAGATTGGCCATTGTATTGGGTTGAGTTATTAAATGCATTGATACCATGGGGGTGTATGGCATTATCCTACTTGGGTCCAGTTGAGCTTGGGCTTGGGTCATACATTGATGGTGCCCATGGAAATCTAAATGCATTTGGATATACATAAATACCCACGGGGGTGTATGACATTATCCTACTCAGGTCGAGTTGAGCCTGGGCTTGGGTCATACATTGATGGTGCCGTGGTGATATTTTATGAATTGATGTGAGATGCCAGTTAGTGCATTAGTGAGCCCTCATTTGGGGTAATGCGTATGTACATGGGAGGTGTATGGCGACACCAGCCAGGAAGGGATTGTTCTTGCGCCGCTCCATACAGTGGTGCCTATGAGAAACATACTTCATGTATGACGGAAATAGGATGGTTGACTGTAGAATATGAGAAGTACTGGGTGGCCATTGCTGTAGGGATAGCCTTCTGACACCCATTTTGGCTGATCACCATGGGGGGTGAGACCCGTGCACAACAGAGTGACCCCGGCGTGCTGCAGGAATCATTTGTACCATGGATTTGGCCTATTGTCCGGGATGGTACCTGTAACAACCCGTATGCATCCAATTGTTAACATTCAAATTCGATCAATAAACGCAGTAATTAAATTAACAACAGTTAATTTGGAAGCAACAAAAGAATGACATCACCTCACGTCACTATTATATACAATAATATCTGTACATTATGCATGACAATACACGTGAAATAAACACCCCTCAGGGCCAGGTTACATAACAAGGGACCGGGTTACAAAATACACACCTACATATATCTATAAACACAACCGGTATGCCCCAATATAACTAAGTTCCACGCGGAACCCATCCCGGCTCGGCCTCTGGTCCGAAATCCCTCGAACTGCCTGGCTACCCAGACTTCTTGCCCCGAGATCCGTCTTCTTCCCTATGCTCATCACCTGCAAACACATATAATCCCCAACCGGGGTAAGATAATAATCTCAGTAAACTTTGGGTCCTGGAAGGCCTCTCCTTCCCAGGGTTCACTTCCACGATACAAGTATTAAAACAGGCATTACACAACTAGCCATTCCGGCTTTCATAAATATAACACATGTATACATCACACGGATCATACGAGAGAAGATCATCCAACTTAATGGGCACATGCTCTCGTACATCCCTTGCCTGAGGAAGACCATCCAACTTAATGAGCACATTCCCCCAGGACTTCTGGTGGACACCCTAGAGGAAGACCATCCAACTTAATGGGCACATTCCCTTCGGGTTCTACGTGGACGTATATGGCTCTTCCAAGAGAGGTTCATCCAACTTAATGAGAATTCTCTCTTAGGGTTTTTGTATATACTAATTGACCACTTAGAGTTGTTCCACATCACTTTGGCTCCAAGGGAAGTCCATATTTTGTCCATTCTATTGGCCAGAGAATTCTTACACATCACAACACATTATCACAGTGCAAATCATATACATTTTCTCAATCAAAAACAGTAACTCACAATTTCAATACATGCATCAGGACATACAATAACCATCACTCCCTCGGAGTATGGTGGAACACCGTCAGGGGGACGACTTCCAAGAACATAGACCTTACTTGTTCGAAGCTCTGCACTGGTTCTTTTGTTCTCGCGGTTCCGAGCACCACGATTCTCGGCGTCACACCCTACATACATACATGCAAGAGATTAATAGTGGTTCTCCACCATTGCATGTAAAGAAGCTCAATTTCTTTCCAGGTTACAGGAATTAGTCACCCAACTAGTGACATGTAGACCTCGAAAAGGCCCTTCATCGCACCCTAACCCAAAATCCATAACAGTTAGCTTTTAAAGTTAAATAGGTGTTTCTTACCTCTAAGGTTGTTAAAGAGGCTAGGGAATAGCTTTTCCTAAGCTTAAATGTCCTAAAATCGCCTTCTCTTCTCTAACTTGAAACTTTCCTTCGTTCGTTAATGGAGGAAACGGAAGGAGGAAAAGAGAATGTCTTTGGTGAAAGGTCAAAAATAAAATGGGTTAGGTAGGGAAATGACCCAAACTCACGTTACTTATATATACCCACTGAATCAGCGCACGTCGCATACGTCACTGAAGTCAACACGTGTCACTTAAATAGCCTAGTAACCAATGTGGATCACGTGCATAAGGTGAGCTGGTGAGAGCACTAACTACTGGGTTTGTGAGTTAAAAACATATCTTAGTTTTTATGTAAGAATGTCGGGATCTCCATATTCTTACTATGCTGTCGGGTTGGTTTAATAATAATAAAATATGCACTGCCCTGATAGCCTTGTCCGAGTTCCCACTTTGCGCAACTCGTCATTAGTAACCCGGATACCCTTGTGTACGTGCACGGTATCGAGTGAGTCCAGAGCTTCTTTAATTGATTGCATAACGTTGGAATCCGTCCATGGCACTTTATAAACCCCGAGGTCCGTCCTTGTTCGACCTCGTCCGGGTTCCTGTCTTGGCACTCCACCAATTCATGGTTCCGCCCCCGTCCGAGATCATCCGACCTTATCCGAGATTATTAACTCGGTAATTCGAAGGGAAATATACACAAGCTCATCCGAGGTTGCTACTCGGTAGCTCGAAGGAAAGAAAGGCACGAGTCCATCCAGGATCACTACCCGGTCACTCCTTTATTCACAACGCTTATTCCCAGAATACATAAGCGATATCCTGGTCACACTCGAACCCGGTCTCTTGTAAATGCTAACATACTTAGCACGATCTCGACTTTGCAAGGTTTCTATCTACACCCTTCCCTTATCCGAGTTCTAATTTGCACCCCCTTGTATAACACCCCGGTCATACGAACCCGGATTATACCATAGGGTCATAATCATTATCATTACTGTGTAATTACAACATTACAATGTTAAAGTGCCACGTGGACACCCGAAACCTTATAGTACCACATTGCATTGACTGAGAGATAAGTCAGAAATATACATCATGACTAGTCATTATAAGATGAATTTGTGAAGCATTTTAGACGGGTTGTCCATGATTGATTGCGTGAATTAAATGCTTAAATATAGTTGTGATATTGCAATGACCGGGTTATCTTTTTATAATTGATGATATTAATTAATTATTATTTTACATGATGGACTCACCTTTGCTTTGTTGTACCTTGTGGTTTGGTACCTGTGATGATCACGAACCGTGTTCGTGTGAGCAGATGTACAACAGTAGGTGACCGGAAAAATGCCTAAGTTGATTGGAGCCGCCAAGTAGCTGGGATGTAGATGGATCAGATCCCAGGCAAGGGTGTGTTTTTGCTAGTTACACCCCTTGTTCTAATGGCTACACCCCATCTTTTAAATCCTTGTTTCTTTTGAGAATTTTGTACAATTCAGACTTGGTTATTTGTAATCATCATCAACTTATGATTATTAATATACAAGTATTATGTTTTATTGCATCTTTGTATATTTGAGTTTTGATTTGTAATATTGATTATACTTATGCAAAAAAAAAATTTACTACTATTTTTATAATCAAACTTAAAGAGATTTTCAATTAGATAATCGTGATTAAAAATATGATTAAGAATATGATACAGTAGCGACGAGGCGGGTCGTTACACCCGTACTATGATATCACCATATCACATTGTTTGTTTCTGCATGCTTTAACAAGTCCTACTGCATGTTTTTTTTTTATCTTTTCTCTCTGGTTTGTGGTTAGGTACTTCAAGGATCGTGTGCCAGCTAATTGGGGGAACAATGAAGTACCATTTAATTTCATTAGTCTATCACAAAGATAAGCTAATAGGCTAGGCTCTTTCAAGTTTCACTTTGTTTTCCATTATAAATTAATAAATCACATTCTGCAAATAACCTACATAATCATTAATCAATCAAGTTAATGGAGTAATATATATATATATATATTACTGGATATTCTGTTTGAAATAAATAAGCCAGGAATGCATAAAATCTTTATTTTGTAAATAAAAAATATTATTCCAGGGAGTTTGATAATCCCAATATGAAAAACCAATGGGATCATAATTTTGAGAAAAACATTTTATCTTATTCATATCTCCAAATTTCCTAGGTGTCAGAACCTTAAGAATTTGCAGAGTTGAATAAGCAATTTGCTCAGAATCTTTGTTTTTATGATGTTTAATCTGGACTGAGTTAGTATCAACCAGAATAAACTCATAAAAATGCATTGTCTTGAGCATAGAGGTCGGCATATAATGAAATTGGTTTCCCTGTATGTTTTTTGGGAAGATTTTTAGGGAAACTTTGTTTGGTTTGGAGTCCCAAAATTCAGGTTCCATTTGGATGACATCCTGATACTTATTTTTTAGGACATATTGTGTTTGGGGTTTCGGCCTTTGGATTGCCAATGGTTCAGGTTGTTGAACTATGGCTTTGCCTTTTGGTTTGTGAAGTGTTATAGGGGTTTGAGACATGGTCTTGATCATGTTGACTATGGTTTCATTTTCTTCTTCTTCAGAAGTAATGTCAGCCCAAGTTTTTGATGAAAGGCCTTTTGGAAGGTGGGAAATACCTTATTCATGAAAGGCCAAAAGGGTTTGGATTGGCATGGCATAATCCGCCTTTGTTTGTGATTGAGGTTTAGGCTTCTAAGTAGAAGGCCCAGTGATGGATTGAGGTAACACCCGGGTAGATGACCCAGACTGGGTTGATGACCCAGATTTTGATTGTTTCTTGGAATCTTCTTCTTGATTAGATGAAGATCCAACCCCTGCAGATGCTGCATGGGAGATTAAACCAGCAACAACTAGTCTAGGTTTGGTGCCTTTTCCTCTCCCTCTTCCTCATGAGGAGGAAGATTTAACTGAATTGGGCATTTGCTCACTGATCTCTCCCCTGTAAGTATTCACGAGTAAGATAATCAGGTAAAGAGTTTAAAGTACCTTTGAGAAATTCAATTTCAAAATCAAAAATACTTAGAATAGCTTGCCATCGGGCGAAAATTTGTTTTGATGCAAGGTTTTTGACATCTTTTTGTAAAATCTCTTTTGCAGATTTACAATCAACACAGATTAAAAACCTTTGATTAAGCAACTCTGATTGAAATTTAGAAATGCATAACACAATTGCTAAAACTTTCTTTTTAACTGTGGAATAATTCTGCTGAGCAGTGTTCCAATGCTTAGAAGTGAATGCAATTACTTGTTCTTTGCCATTAACAGACTGCTTGAGAATGTCACCATAACCTATGTCAGAGGCATCAGTTTCAACAATCTTTTTGGCTGAAGGATTGGGAGGGTATAGACAAGGAAGATTTTGAACTTGGGTTTTAATTTGTTTGACGATGTCTGTATGAGTATTGGTCCAAGGAGGAAGAGTCTTCTTGAGACGATCATACAGAGGTTTAGCAAGATTACTTAGCTGAGGAAAGAAATCAGCCACATAATTTAGACAACCGAGAAAACGCTGAAGTTGGGTTTTTTCGATGATCTGGTCGGGGAATTTGTTTCAAAATTCAATAGCACGATTGATAGGAGTGATAGTTCCCTGATGAATGTTGTGACCAAGGAAACAGATTTTTATTTCAAAAAGATTGATTTAGTTTTAGATAAAGCAAGACCATTTTTCTTGATTACCTGAATGAAAATGTTTGTGTTTAAAATGTTGGTCAACAGATTGGGAAAACACAAGAACATCATCAATATAAACAATAATAAAAGAAGAGTATGGATTAAAAATGTCATTCATAATTTTCTGGAATTCTGAAGGAGCATTTTTCAATCCAAAAGGCATAACTCTCCATTCATATTGTCCGAAAGGAACTGTAAAAGCCATTTTATAACAATCCCTTTCATTGATTTGAATTTGCCAAAATCCAGATTTCATGTCAAATTTTGAAAAGATTTTAGCGAAAAAAAGACGATTAAGAAGATCCTTCTTGTTAGGAATCAGATAGCGAATTCACTGAAGGGCTTGGTTTAGGGGTTTATAGTTGATGACCAGACGGGGAGATCCACGCTCAATCTCGGCTGGTTTGTTGACATAGAATGCCGAACAAGACCAAGGACTCTTACTTTTCCTGATTAGCCCTTTTTGCAGAAGATCTTGAATTTCCTTCTGGCAACGAACAAGGAGTTCTTGGCTCATCTGGATTGGTCTGGCTTTGGTCGGGATTTGTCGATCATTAAAATCCTTTTCATAAGGAAGATCAATGATATGTTGTTTACGTTGCCAAAAAGTGTTAGGAAGATCGGCACAGATGGAGTTTTGGATTTGATTGGACAAAAACTTGATTTTATTAATAATAATTGGTTGGTTAAGCAAATCATCAATTTTCTTGTAAGAAATCTCTTCTTTAAGATAATTAATTTGGTTTTGCTTAAAAAGGATTGGGTTTAAATTTCTAACAATTGGGGTTTTAAGAAACCTAATAGTGATAGATTTGTTTAGATAAGTCGTAGAAATGCCTTTATCAGAAATGATTATAGGAAAGATTGATTTGATAAAAGGTGTTCCTAAAATAACAGCATTTTTCAGATTTTTAACCAAAAGGAAAAAGGTTTTAATTTTCAAATCTTCCTTTTCAATTAATGCATCTGAAAGCTTGTAATTGACCCGAAGTTTAGAACCACTAGCGGTACTAAGATGTTCAGAGGTTTTTTCAAAATACTTGGTTGGAATTAATCCTTCTTGAATGTAGTTTGAATCTGCCCCTGTGTCAAACAGAGCTTCAGTTTCAAGGATAAAGGTTCCAACAATAATTTTGACTTTTATAAAAAACTTTTGGATTGTTAATTGATTAATTAACTCAAAAATATTTGGAGGAACTACAGGAGTAACTGAATCATTTGGGGATTCATTATCAGAGGGTTGGTTATTCTGATCATGATTCTCCTCATCAGTTTGATCACCAGATTGCAGAACAGTCAGAATATTCTGATGAACATTCTGTTGTTTTTTAATGAGGTGAATTTCAGCTTTAAGTTGATTAACTTCATGTTGAAGATCCTGTAGGGTCACAGGTTTAACAACACTCTTTTCAAATTTTTTATGGGTATTATTAAGGTTAACCTTGTTAGTAATTAACAGATTGTTAACTTTAGAAGATGAATAAGATGGCTCATTCAAAGATTGTTTAAGTTTTAATAAAAGATTTTTCTTCTCTTCAGGGTCCAAAATAGAATTAATCACCTCAAAAAGAAGATCTTGATCCCAGGTAAGGACATTGATTTGGGAAGAAGAAGGATAGTCTTCATCAGTCGAAGATAGATCATCTTCTTGAATTTGATTCAAATTTTCTGAAGATTGACCCTCAGAAGTTTCTTTATCAGATTCATCCTCAGAGGAAGATTCTACTAGGAGCTGATTAATTTGTTCTTCAACAGCTGGTTTTAAGTTAAGATTCCTAAGCTTTTTCTTAAGCCTGCATTACTGACTTTATGGCCAGGTTTGCCACAAGTCCAACAGACTACTGGTTTCTTAGGGATATTGACCTTATCAAAGGGAGGTTTGGTCTGAAACTCTCTTCTAAGCTTTCTAGGCGGGGTCCCTGACTTGTGATGATGGTAAACAGACTTCTTGGGTTTCTGTTTCTCTGGATTATGAGTATGCTTCTTGGACTTCCTAGGCTTGGAACAGGGAAGGCTAAACTGCTCACAGAAATTTCCCAAATCTCTGCGATTTTGAGTCTTTTATTTGACAAGCTGATGCTGGATTTTATCATCTTGACAAATCTTTAAGGCTACCTTTTGGGTGTAAGCAATAAGTTGTCCATAACTTAATTGCTTGTAAGGGATTTCATTATTAGGGTGCTGACTACGGATCTTGTCCTTAACCTTATCCCTTAGGGATTTTGGAAGACCAGCAAGAAATTTTTCTTTCCAGAAGGCTTCTTGACTGTCTTCATGAGTAAAGACTCTAGTAAGGAAGGTATCCTTATACCACCTAAAGTCTGCTAAAGTCTTACACCGAAGGTTGGAAAGGAGTTCGGCAGATCTATCCTTCCAAAGGTTGGAATCACCTATGAAATGCTGAACTATGGTAAAGATTAACTGGTTGACTGAATCAGGAATAGACTTACCATCTTTGAGGAGAATAGTGCCATAATTTTCCATTTTGACAGCTTTTTGGATGATGATCTTATGATCCTCGGACAAGTAATTATCCCACCAGCCTTTTAGTTGTCCAGTGAAACAGGAAACTAAAATATTTACAATAACTGCTTCCGAACAGTTAAGGGATGTATCATAGGCCGTAGCAACCATAGTCATCTATTGGAGGATGTTAAGGATCTGGTACTCAGTCTTGTTATCTATGTTCCATTCATAGACATGATTGACATTAAAGGATTTGGATTGTTCCCTTTCTTCTAGGAGAAGATCAGGAGGGGTTGCCCTATGGTAATACAACTTAGAGGGTTGTCTCCAATTGGGCTGGTTTCTAATGGGATTAATTTGGACAGACCTATCAGAGTCAGAGTTACCATTTTCTGACTCGGCTTGGTTAAGGATATTGATTTCCTTATCTTTGTCCTTTTGGGCTTCATGCCTAGATCTGGCTCTAGTAAGGGTTGGTTTGGAATGGGCTTTTTGGGAGGTTTGAGGAGTATCTAGAATTATAATGGAGGTTAATCCTTCAAGTTTTTCTCTAGACTCTACCGAAGGCTGACTAGGGGGCTGGTTGAAAGCTTTGAGTTTGGCAAACTCTTTTCTAAGCTTATCAGTCATCCTAAAAGGTTTAAAGATTGGTGTTTGGATGGTTTTTGAGGAGGACGAGCCAGCTTCCAGGCTAATACTGGGCTTTTCTCCTAATTTTTCCCCCAATGGTTTAGAGGTACTTGTTGGTATAGTTGGATTGTTCCATAAGATTCTTGATATCTTTAGCTGATATGGGTTCAGTCTCATCTTTAGACATAAAGGGTGAGGCATAGATGGCGTCATGTTTTTCATTCCTGACATTAGGAAGGATAAACTTTGTTGACGGAGGGAATTCAGATCTAACAACCTGACCATCCTTAAGGTTATACCTAGTGATGACACTAATGGTGTTTGGTTCTAAGAAGGGATAATCAATCTTATGGTAGGCTGCATAAGACTCAAACCAATCAAAGAAATAGATCTGGGTTTGGAATTGGTTAAGGAAGGAATAATATTTTTTCCTAATCTAGGTTTTACTATCATCCCTGTAATGGCTAAGAAATCACTCTCTTGAGAAGTCATTTGCTCAGAGTCGAAATCTAGCTTAAGGGCTTCATAATCTATGCAGGTCTTATCAATCATGGATAACTTCATAATCTTGCATAGATGAAAAGGTTGGAGAGGGGATAGATCTGGACTCTTCCTCAGGATTCTCCTACTGATATACAGGTTGAGGAATGGAGGACGAGGTTTCTACACCCAAGAGCTTGATTCTGCTACTACTTTCACTAGGAGCAGCAGAAAAGGATTTCCTAGAGAAAACAGACCCAAACATTTCAGATCTAGAATCTCTAGTGAAGGAAGACCTAGCAGTGTTGAAGGAGTTAAGGTGATCTCTACTCTTCCAGAGTCATACTGCTTAACAGACTCAAAACTAAGTGTGGTTTGGGGTTTAGCCGGGGCAACTTTATCCATGGCCCAAGTCTGAGGGAAATTGATGTCTTCCCACTTGATGACTTTAGGAATGATTACCTTGGCTTTGGTGGTATCGGTAAGGAACAAGGTAGTTTCTCCAGTCTTTCTGGGTTTGAGGACTCTAGACACACATGAGTTCATTACCTTGTATTGAACTCGGTAGATGATATTGACCAGGATAGATCCAACTTTCATATCAAGAATGGAATCGGTAAACTGATTATGTTGGGAGTCTTTTAAACACAGAAGAATAGAGGTGTTTAATCCTTCGATCCCTAAAGGTTTGGCAGCAACTTGGACACATCCAATATGCAAAAAATTATAATTTTGTTTATGATGTTTTAAAGAATTGTTTGAAAGAAGTTTAATTTCATCAAAATCAGTTTTAAGGCGAATATTAGTTTCAACGGTCCGAATGATAAAATCAGTCCTTCAAAAATATCATCCTTCAGGTTTGTAAAGCTCATTATCTGGAATTCTGGGTATCTTCCAGTCATCCAGATCCTGATTAATATCTTCAAAAGAAACTTCTTCTTTGAAAATATTACGATTTGATTTGATTAAAGCGTTATCGGCTTGAGAAGGGCTAAAAGAGGAGGAGGAAGGTCGCGAAGACTTGAAAGAGAGTCGAGAGGAGAAGGTGCGGAAAAGAGACATGGAAGAAAAAATCATAAATTAGTCCCCTGATATCATCACCATCCTTTGGTTCTATAAAAACACAGATAGATTTGGGTTAAAATTTACCTACTAAGCTATATTCCAGACTTTTTTTTATCTCTTAACTAAAGCCAATGAATTTCAGAAAAAAGTTCAGATCTCGCGTTCCAATAATTTGTAGGTTTTACCGCCCTTATCTCAGCGGGACTTACTACCCCAGCAAGACCAGATTAGAACTTTCTCCGCTTATCATGCTAACTAGTTAAGACATAAAAGTACTTGAAACATGTACAA
Organism: Glycine latifolia; assembly: GCA_013407115.1. Lineage (NCBI taxonomy): Eukaryota > Viridiplantae > Streptophyta > Magnoliopsida > Fabales > Fabaceae > Glycine > Glycine latifolia. The sequence goes on along the minus strand of CM023941.1, from coordinate 12,998,979 downwards.
AAGCATTTAAAGAAAACATAAAACATTTTGCCTGGATAATAGTTCAGATAAGCAAAAGATAAACCAGATCTAGCCATATATTCCTACTTCCTCATCAGTTTGATCACCAGATTGCAGAATAGCCAGAATATTCTGATGAACATTCTGTTGTTCTTTAATGAGGCGAATTTCAGCTTTTAGTTGATTAACTTCATGCTGAAGATCCTGTAGGGTCACAGGTTTAACAACACTATTTTCAAATTTTTTAAGGCTATTATTAAGGTTAAACTTGTTAGTAATTAACAAATTGTTAGCTTTAGAAGATGAATAAGATGGCTCATTCAAAGATTGTTTAAGTATTAATAAAATATTTTTCTTCTCTTCAGGGTCTGAAATAGAATTAATCACCTCAAAAAGAAGATCTTGCTCCCGGGTAAGGACATTGATTTGAGAGGAAGGATATATATATATATATATATATATATATATATATATATATATATATATAT
>CM023941.1:12982092-12998481 GCA_013407115.1 Glycine latifolia | reverse complement strand
GAAGAGCTTATAGTCTTTTCCTATTGCCGTGATGTTAACCATGATTTGTTCAAGTCGTATGTACTCGGTTAGATGCAAAAATAATTCATATCTCTTTGTTAAATTGTTACTTTAAGCTTTTGGATTTCAGATTCATGACATGAACTCATACACACGACATATTAAATAAGATTGTTATATGATCTATATTTGTTGTGACCTTTTGTAGGTACCATATATTTACCGTGTTACAAGCAACCAAATTGAAAATATCAAAGTTACCCAAGGTATGTGATTATGTCAATGATTTTTTCCCCAGTATTTGCTGATTTAATCAATGTTAGTTTTTACATTGTTAGTTTGAGACTTGCAAACAATGTTAGTTGGGATTGTGTGCTGGTATTTTATTCTTTTTGTTGTTTAAATTAATTTTCTGCAGTGCTTTTCTTTGAGTGATTAAATAGTTGTCTCAAGTTTTAATATGGAGTCTGAGACTGTGAATGAGCATGAACATGTTGAAAATTCTGAAGTACCTATTGAATTATCTCAAGTTGATGAACCAACCAAGAAGAAAAGGAAAGCAACAAGTTTAGATTGTTGGAAGTTTTTCACTAAGATAGGAGTGGGTGATGATGGGATAGAAAGAGCAGAGTGTAAGGCCTGTAAAAAAAAAGTATAAAATTGGGGGTAATGAATATGAGACATCTCACTTAAATCGTCATATCTCAAAGTGTAAGAGAATTAAATTTGAAGATGTCGGTCAAATGATGGTAGACTGACAAGAAAAATTAAAGATTCCAAAGTTAGATCAAATGGTGTCACGTGAGATGTGTGTTGCTGTAATCATTGAACATGATTTGCCATTTAACTTTGTTAAGTATAAAAAGATTAAAAGTTGGATTAAGTATTTGAATCCTGATGCACGCCCTATTTCTAAGAATATTGTAAAATCTAATGTCCTAACCATTTATAAGAGAGAGAAGGAGAAGCTAAAAAAGATTATGGCTAGTATTCCAAATAGAATATGTTTAACTTCTTATTTATGGACCTCTTGTACCTCTGAGGGTTACATATGTTTAACTGCTCATTTTATTGATGCTAATTGGAAGTTAAATAGTAAAATTCTTAATTTTTGTCATATGCCTCCTTCTCACACTGGATTTGACTTGACTTCAAGGGTTTTTCAATTTTTGAAGGATTGGAAAATAGAGCAAAAGATTTTTTTCTCTCACTTTAAATAATGCATCCACCAATGATAACATGCAAGACATTTTGAAAAATGATCTTGGAACAAGTGGTTGGTTATTATGTGATGGAGAGTTTTTTCATATTTTTTGTTCTACACATATTTTGAATCTTATTGTTCAAGAAGGATTAAAAGTGACTAGTGATGCCTTACATAAAATTAGAGAGAGTGGGAAATATGTGAAGGGATCGGAGGATAAGATGAGAAAGTTTAAATAATGTATTCAACAGCTTGGTCTTGAGTCTGATGGTAGTGGGAAGAAATTGTGTCTAGATGTTTCCACTAGATGGAATTCCACTTATATGATGCTTTGTAGTGCTCCCAAATATCAACGAACATTTGAAAAATTTCAATCAAAAGATCTTAATTACAAGTGGTGTCCTTCAGTAGATGAGTGGGAAAGAAGAGAAAAGATTTGTTAGTTCTTGTTACCATTCTTTGATACTACAAATTTGATTTCAGGCACTTCCTATCCTACTTCCAACCTATATTTCTTGCAAGTTTGGAAAATTCAGCGTGTACTTACTGAGAGTTTACAAAGTGAAGATGAGATTATAAGGAGTATGGGGGAAATGATGATGATGAAGTTTAAGAAATGCTGGGACGAGTATAACACCATTCTTACATTTGGAGTAGTTCTTGACCCATGTATTAAGTTTACTTCATTGACTTATTGTTATTCAACAACTGATGAATCTACTTGTGAGGAAAAGATTCAAGATTGCAAAGAAAGTTATACATGCTCTTTGAGAGGTATTCAAACCCAAGAAACACCAATAATGCTGCCTCTATTCACAATCTTCACTTAAGACCCCAGACTAGTTCTTCAAGCATGTCAAAGGAACTCAAGGAAATAAATCAAAGAATGTTTGGTGTAGGTACATGCTTATTAATTATTATTATGTTATTATGTAAGTATTTACTTTTTTGTGTTCAACTTGTCATATGTAATAGGAATTGAAAGTGCATAGTAGTCAACTTGCTTCTAAAGTTGGAAATTCACAACTTGATGTTTATCTGGATGAGCTAAACTCGGATTTTGTGTACTATGAAGAGTTGAATGTCTTGCAATGGTGGAGGGATAGTTATAATCGCTTTCCAAAATTATCCATAATGGCTCGTGATGTGTTGAGCATTCCTATTACTAAAGTGGCTTCGAAATCTGCTTTTAGCATTGGATCACATGTTATAAACAAGTATATAAATCGTCTCTTGTCAGAAAATGTCAAAGCCTTGATTTGTACTTGTAGTTGGCTGCATGGTTTTGCTGAGAATGGTAGTTTCTTTAATTCCATTATTTACAATTTAAATTGCCAATTACTTTTCTTTTAAATCATCATTATTCATTAGCTAATTTTATTTTTGATTTTTGGATTATAATTTGTAGTTGAAGATGGTGAGGATGACTTTTGTGCTATAAATATGGATCCAACTATTTCCAAGGGATCAAATACAATAACTTTTGAAGATGTTTAGATGCAACTACTTCTTCAATTTAATCATTTTGCATTTTGGAAGTTGTAATGTTTCTAACTTATTTTTAGCAAATTTTAAATTTAATGTATGGATGGTGCTTTGCTAATTTTAATTTAATGTATTAATCTAGTATCAGACTATCAATAACATGTCATTTCCCATGGATTCTAGGTTGGTTTTTGCATATATCTTTCACATTCTAGTTTTGTTTAATTGTTCCCCTACTTGTGTATGTTGTTTTTGGAAGTTCAATGAATCTTACAGTAGGACTTGTTTATGTTGCTTTTGGCTTCTTATGTAATGATTGCAGGTATGGATTTATGATTAATTTTTAGTATAAATTAATGACATTTGTATTTTTTTTTATAATTTGTCTTTTTAAAAAATTAAAATTTTAATTTATTTTTTATTTTTTAGGTGGGTTGTCCCACTGACCCAGTAACCCACCTTAAAGTGGGGTGAGCTAGCATTTTCAGTTCATTTTGCAAAAGTGAGCCAGCCCTGCCCGACCTGTGTTTTTGGTGGACTAGGGCCAGCCCAACCCATTTTGGTGGACTGACCCTCTTTGCCAACCCTAGTTTAAATTTGCAAAGTTTGAGCTTTTTTATATGACGCAATACTTGAGAGAGGGGGAAATTAGATTTATTTTTTTATGTAAATATACATATCCAACAAATATATATACAAACATATATATTTATTGTTCACGGTCGGGTAAATTCAAAATGAAGGGATCCAAATTTACAATGTGATTTTTCAAATTCTTTTTTAAAAGTAAGTTAAGAATTTGGGTCCCTCAATTTGAATTCTTAATTGTTTTTTTTTCTTTGATGGTTTTTTTAAGAATTTTTTTAAAAGATAATAAAATAATATAAATAAAGGGAATTAATTCAAAATAATAAAATTAAAGAAAATAAATAATAATAATTTAATTCTAAATAGTATTTTAATATGTGTATTTGTACACAATATTAAAAAAATTGTTTCCTTTTTCTTTTATGCCATTTTAAAGATTTTTATTAAAATGTATAATATAAAAAATTATAATTTAATATAAATTAATATTTATATTTGTTTAAGTTATTATAAGAAAATTTGATTGTCATAATAATACTTAAATAACTTGTAAAATTAACATAATTGAATTTTTATTTAAGTACTTAAATAATTTGTTAATTTGTTGTCCTTATGAAGTTTTAGTCAAACAATTTAATTTTCTTTTTAATTTACTATTTGTATTATCAATATATTTAATTTCATTGCAAGTTTTAATTATATAAATCTCTCTCTCTATATATATAAATTAGAAAAATTATCTCACATCATAATATTTTTAGAAAGAATTCTTCAATGGAAGTATTTTTAGCTATTTATTTAACTAGAGTGTTTTTATGAATTTTCTCAATTTCTTATCTTGCTTAATATATTATTTTCATTTTTATTTTTAATCTCTTTTTAAATATATTTTAAATAAGTCATCAATAATTAAAAGTAATTTTATATTAAAATATTTTTCATAAATATAAAAGATAATTTATTTTATAATACTTTTTATTTCATACTTTCATTATATTATAATTTTATAATAAAAATATTTATGTATTATAATATTAAATTATTATATGTAAATACAAGTTAAAATATTATTTAGAATTAATTTTTTTAAATTTTATTCTCTAATTTTATTATTTTAAATTAATTTCCTTTATTTATATTATTTTATTATCTTTTTTAAAAAAATTAAATAAAAAAACACCATAAAAAGGAAAGAAAAAACATAAGAATTTAAGTTTGGATAATTCATTCTTAACTTGATTTTGAATTTCTTTTGAAAAATGATAGTATAAATTGGGGTTTTCTAATCTGAATTTATATTGTAAATAATATATATATATATATATATATATATATATATATATTTTTGTGTATATATTTGTTGAATATATATGTTTATAAATATATTTATTATCTGTTGTATGTTTATGTGAAAAAATAAATCAGATCCGAGTAGGAAAGATAGGGATTGATGAGATTAGGTTGACAAGATTGTGAAGCAGAGTTGGATGGGATGGGACTGCAGCCTCCAATCCTGCACGTAAAAAGATTCTATCTCACGTGACACACACACCCCATCAGACATCAGTGATTTCACTATTCATTTACTTACGCAACCCTACTTTTCTTCCCTACATTTCGCTCGCTACTTGTCTTCTACTCCTGTGCCCTGTGCATGGCTGCTACACTAGTCTACACTTGTCAAAATTTTCTTTCTTTATGTTTTTTTTCTTTTCTTTCTCTTCCTTTTAAGAAGACATTTGTATTTCAATATCGTGTTGATGTGGAACAAAATAATTATATAAGAGAAAGTTAATTAAAGTTGGCACACTTAAATTTAGATTAAAAAATTTGTAAAATGAATTTATAAAAATATCTTAAATTTCACTTTTTTAGAATTAAGTTGCAGACAAAATTTGATTTTCAAATATGTTTTTAGTGTTACTTAAACATAACTAAATTAATTTTGCTTTTAAACGTACTCCTTAAAATCTAAACATACCCTTAAAATAATTTCTACCAAATTACCTAGTGTTTGGTGTCAATATTTTGTCTCTTTTTGTACAGTTAATTGCAAGAAATTTGATAAAAGACGCCATGAATAGAAGATTTGAATATTCGATAATTATGTTTATATTCTGCAGGTTATTTCAATTAGTTTTTATTTTTTATTAATTAAAAATTTGTTTCATTATTTGATAAATATTCTTTAAATATTTTTTAGTATTTTTTTAAAACGTTTCTTGAAGCAGTAATGTTAGTTCCTAATTATTTATTTTTTATCATCTTTTTGCACTTCAAATATTTATTAAATTTCCTTATTATTCTTTTTAAGTAAAATATAATTTTATTATTTATGTTTTGTATTTCACTTGTCTTCCTACACATTTTTTATTCTATTTCATTTTAACCATTATATTATTTAATTTATTATTTCAACATTATCAAGAAAATTGACAATGATAAATATTAAATATTTTTAATATTTTTTGAATAATTTTATATTAGACGATTATTTTAACTAATATGTTAATTAACATAATAAAAATATAATTTTTACTTAAGTGTAAGTTTTTTATACTTTATTTTAAATTTAATTAAAAATATTTTAAGATATAGTATAAGATTAATAATAAATACATAAAATGAAAAATATAATAATTGAAACAAAAAATATAATAAAAATAATTTACCTATAAATAAAAAATGGCAAGAGTTTAAAATTAATTAAAAAACTAAAATTATGACACCTTAAAAGATATTTTTATGCATAAAATAAAACTGAAATTTATATAAATATGTTTATTCCTGTCATTTTATATATTTTTAGTTACTTTTACAAATAATTTTATCGAATAATTATGATTTAATAAACTAGTTTAAAATCATTTAGTTATCAACTAGCTGTTTAATTTTTAATTAATGTTATCGAACATAGCCTATGTTTGGATTGATTACTTTTACGATCAATTAAAAAATAATTTCAATTTAACATGTTTTAATTAAAAATAATACATGATAAATTTTGATTTTTGTATTTCTTTTGACACATTTCTTTTAACATACATTCTAGACTTAAATGTAATTTTGATTTACTCCTCCCACAATTTTAATCTCTCTATTTTAAAATTGAAACATTTAGTCTTCCTATTTTAAAAAAATTGCAATTTTGATGTCTCTATATCAAAATACAAACATTTGGTCAACGTATTTTAGAAAATATGCAATTTTGGTACTCGTATTTTAAAAAATCCATACTTTTGGGTTAATATTTAATTTTTCCTATGTTTTATTTATTTTTATTTTTTACTTTCTAATTAATTAAATCATTTCTTGATGACATCTTAAATGAATATGTTAGGTTTATGATTCAAATAGACCAAAACAAAACAAATAAAAATAGACAAAATTAAGAATTTGATCAAAATTACAAATTTTCTAAAATAGAAGGGCTAAATGTCTCTATTTTAAAATGGAGGGACCAAAATTATCGGATCAAACAAAATAAGAGAACCATAATTGTATTTAAGCCTACACTCTATTGTTGATTAAAATGTATTAAAAGTTATAAAATCATAAGTGAAACTTTATAATAAAAAGTAAGATCCACAAAATTTAGTAATTTTCAATAAATTTTACATAGAATGTGTTGCTATAGCATTTATTTTAGACTTAAATATATTTTTGGTTCTTATATTTTACTTGATTTTTGGGTTTAGTCCTTTTGTTTTATTTCTTAAAATTGTCCCTAGATTTCATTTTTTTATTTATAAAAATTGTTATTTATGATTTAAAATTGCTAATGTGACTAACAATTGTTAACACCAACGAGTGTTACATTATGGAAAAATGACATGACAGGTGTTATGTTTACAAAAAAATGTCATGTCACTAAAAGTGTTACATCTGAAACTAAAGAAGATAATTTACACAGGATATAAATAATATATATATATATATATATATATATATATATAATATTTATAAGGACAATGACATTTGCATAGATGAAAAGATATTTAAGCCTTAACATGGTTCATAATTATAAAAGCTTGAGCCTAATATGTTTACATGTTGCAAACTAATTTTAAGGCTTGGCTCAACCTATTAGAAGGTCGGGTCAAATTGAAAGCCTACACACATGGCTTGTTCTATTTGAAGGTTTGACTTATAGCAGGTCACCTAATAGACTAAGTCAGGCCCTTAAATGACTACCTCAAGCCTAAAAAGTGTCTATGACAGGCATTAGACAGTCATTGACTTTAATTTTTTTTAAAATAAGACGAACCTAGTTAAGTCAAGAGTGGCTCAATGAAAGGCAATATGGTCTTGACGTTATATTTTTTTGGTTACACTACTAGAAAATATACATTTGACATCGCTCAGTTAACATCAATTTATATAAAAACCAATATTAACAAATTGACGGTGGCATTTTTATAAATAAGGGGACATTGTTAACATCGGTTCTAGGAAAATTGATGTTAAGTATTAAACTTAAGATCGGTTTTGTTTAGAACCGATGTTGTTTGTTACGCGTCAACATTGGTTTTGCTTAAAATCGATGTTGTTAGTTAAACATCAAAGAATCGATGTTGAGGCTTGGCTGTTAACAACAGTTTTAATAAAAATTGATGTTGACCCTAATTATAAATTCAACCTAAATGTTGTCATTCTCATTCGATTCAATTTGTTGCAACCCCAAATCTTATGTCCAAAGCCCTATGTTGGTGTCAAAAGGCATCTCCTATCGCTATCACTTCCGTTGCTGCCACCGTCGTGCTCGTCAAAGTTGTGTTTGTCACCGTTGTCTATTGTCATTGGTTGTCACTGCAAGTGTTTGTGCTAGTGACTGTCATTTGGAGCCCTAGGTTCTCATAGTCGGTGCCGGTTCAGAGCTTTCGTCGCCACCACTGTCAATTTCAGGTTCCCTTCTTCTCTTCATTAGTATTATAAGTTGAATGGTTTTTCCGTGTTTTATTTTTTGCGTTTGGTGAGAGTAAAAGTTTTTGAGTTTAGTGGGATAAAATAAAACTAGTTCGAGTTAGGAATAAATTTGAACACCACAATAATGATTTATATTAAATCATTAGCAAAAGCAAATGTGTGTGAATTTCATCAATCCAGAACACATGTAATTCCTTTCAAGAGTTACTTGAAGTAGATTCAGTGTCTTTTTTATATTTGACACAAAAATCCCGAAATACATAAGTTTGGAAGTGTCCAAACCTGCACTAAATCTATAATTACTTTAGTAGTATTATACTTTCCTAATATGACCATAGACAGAAAATAATTCAACAATGAAAAGAAACAGAAGCCTAAAGCTTATATAGCACCTCAAGTTCTTTCTCAACATATATCTTTTCTAAATTTTTATTCTTATAGGTAACTTTCATTGACACTACATACATTTCTAGCAGTGAGTAAGAACTAATAAGTGTTAATAAAGTGTTTAGAGTAAAGAGTACCAATTATTACTCTAATAGTTTCTGATATGGTAGCATAGGGATGCTTTGTTCATTCCTAAAGAAATTATCAGGATCAACCTTGGTCTTTATTTGAACCAACCTGTTGAAGTTATCCTTTAAATTCTTCACTCTCTATACTCTCCCTTTAGCAATTCTGCTTTTACCATTGCAGTTATTACTTCCAAAGTCAAGTTCCCTATAATTAAAGAAAGCCCTCTAGGATTCTTGGAGACAAAAAGAGTCATGTACTTGTGAAGTTTTCTTGTCAAGTTTATGTAATGATCTGCTACCTCTTTCCCTGGCTTATTCCAATTAGCTAGGTATTGGATCTTCCATAGGTTCCCAGCTCGATGAGGGGGAAAAAGATGTTGTTGAAGGAATCTCAGCCATTCTTCCACCATATGGATTGAAATTCAGTGATGTATCCACCAACTCAATCATCTTCCTCCAAATCCCTTCCAAACCCTCTTTGGAAATTGGTTTCTTTACATAATCACATTTCCTTTTCAAGTAGTTGACTGATTGTGGTTGTGTATTAAGTAAAACCTCAACCGGTGGTGTGATGTTGATGTTTGTCCAAAATAGCACTGAATCAAGCCAGCTTGTTTCGATGCAATCAAATTGATTCAAACCCAATTGAGAGAACTTGTCATTCAAGAGAGAAACAAGGCTTTTGGAGTCATAAAGGAATAGAGCTGCGAAGGTAGCTCTTATAGTCTTTGTTCCATTTTGTAGAACTTAACAATATTATGAAAAAAAAAAACATAAATTAATAACAAATGAATAAATTAGTCAAATCAAGTGAATTGTAAATGAATAAGGAATAACTTTTTTCAGTGGATAGTAAAAATGTTACATGAATACTTCTTGAATTGTAGAAGTGATAGATTCACATCTAAATAATCTGAATCAATATTTATTTCATTTCATTTTATAATATATTTTTTATAAAACATATTAGTATATAAAGTATAAAATAGTTATATCTTTTGCTATATACAAATTAGTTATATACTTAACCCGTATAATGCCTCGGTTGAAGCACTAGTTGCTTTAAATTAATTTCAAAGTTTGATATTGTTATTTTTCCCTTACACATTTATGATTAAAGTGGCACACATGTACACATAAAGAAACAGAGCATACTGAAGGCTCGATTGAACCACTTGGCTTGAACTCCCAATCTATTACATTGTCATAGTTGCCAACGGTAACAACTGATCTAACAATTACACTCACATCAGATCTAACTTCTCGAATCTAGAAAAAAACCATAGTCTGTGGAATGAATAAGATTCGCTAAAATTAGCTTGGTTGCCATGGACACAAGTAAGATTAAATTTAATATTGATTTAATTTAAACTATATACACATTTCAATCATGTTTTGGATGGAAGTTGTGACCCAACTCAAGAAGCCTTAAGCCCTGTCTTAGAGAATCTAACCCATCTCTAACTTCTATAATAGAAATAAGGCTATTATATAAATTATAAACACTTAAAGTGCTTTGTACCTAGTTTTGAAGGTAAAATATTCTGACCTTTATTCATTTTTGTACAATCCAAAGCACACCAATGAGCTAGATATATAGAAGATGTAGCTCATTCTAGTTATCAATCATAGAATAATGTATTTATACACACACACACTACACAATTCTTATTTAACTGATTCTTCTGTGATTTGACTAGATAAGGTTTATATATATTAATCTTCAATGTAATTTGTAGGCAATTTTCATTTTCTTGTTTGCATTGTGATCACGACATTCATTGTTGGAGATTGGTAGTGACCATCATCACAGGTACAAATGTCTTTCATACTCTTTTCAGACTTTTATTTGTTGCGAATGCTTTTATAACTTGTATTATGTGATTAATGACTATTGCTTTATGTACAAGTTATGTTCAGTATGAGTGAACCTTAGTTTCCTGTTTGAGATTCTATACATTGATTCTTTCAGACAGTTTGGATTAATCATTGTATTGAATCTTGAATTGTCTGTTTGGGAAGAGTAATTTTTTTATAATAGATTCATATGTATAGGTTAAGTCTGTTTTCTTAAATTTGATGAATTTTTGGCATAATGCATTTCACTTTGTTCTCTGAGTGCATACTTTATTGTGGTGGAATTGATGTCATCACTTTCATGCGTGTACTTGGAGATCAATGCAAAATGCTGCCGAAATTTTGTCAAATTAAGAAAAGAGACTTAGCCTTTACATATGAATCTACTATAAAAAAATTGTCTTTCTTAATGGGATAGCGCCACACCTTTAATGAAAAAATGAGGTTTTCATGCATGGAATCACTAGCTTTGTGAGTATCACAGAATTATTAATTAGATAGACCGAAGTTGGGTGAATGCAAGTCGCTTAAGCCTTGCGTATAAGGAAGGTGTAGAATAGTTCTTGGAATTTGCCTCCGAAAGAAGTCGATCATATGAGGATGAAAAATCTTTTTGTCCTTGTATAAACTGTTTGAATGGGAGATGACGAGTACTAGACGACATATAGGAACATCTTTTGTGTGATGGGATTAAGAAGAATTATACGACATGGTGAATTGATAGACATGCAGAGGGGTCCCAAATTGAACCGGTTCATGTAGAAATGAAAGATCGATTAGAGGATATGATTTGTGATCTTGGACAAGAGTCTTTTAATCAAGCACATGCCCCTATGTATGATACATTGGAAAGTGATTCAAATAAGCCTTTGTATCTGGGGTTCAAGAAGTCATAGATGTAACACCCTGAAAATTTAAAAAAACTATGATCAAAATATTATATGAATTATTCTTGCATAGCTGTTGATGTGAATATTAGGTTATGAGAGATTTGATGGTCTATATTTGAATTAATTGGGTGAAATATCAGTTAGAGACATTAAGGAAATGTTTGGAGAGAAATGACCATATTATCCTTTCCTTAAAGCAGAAATTACAGAAATGCCCTTGAGGTAAAAATGACGAGAATGCCCCTAAATATTTTAGTAAGATATTTTAAGATAGAAATTACATAAATGCCCTGGGATGTTTTGGAAATGACAAGAATACCCTTAGATATTTTGTCTAGATATTTTAGGGTAGAAATGACAATTATGCCCCTAGGATGAATGATGAATTTACCATAATGCCCTTTATGCCAAAAATGACCAGATACTTTTTGAGATTCTGTGGAAACTTGATAAAAATACAGAACATTCTTAGACAGCAGATTATTAAGATATTTTGTGACAAGAAACCTTAGAATAGAATTTCTATAAATTTTATAAGGTGACTACTTTGAAATAGTATTCATAAGGATGGAGGAGGCGAAACAATATGGAAAAATGAGAAATAAAATCTGTGGATTTTCTCTCAATTATAGGATGTCCAGATTTACCCAATAAAATGGTTTAGTAATTTTGATGGACAGAAGAAGAATAGACCAAGTAGAATTAAGATAAGAACATTTTGTAGACAAGGATATGTATCAAGCGGTATAGTTTGCTTGTAAGACATTTTAAGCTATCATTGAAGCCAATTTTTGAGGATATCTAGAGTTCTATTATTTCAAATGATTTTTAGGAGAAATAATTCAAATTGAAATTAATTTCCTACAAGAAAATACCAAGTGGAAATAATATATGGAAGTAGATTTTTCCTTAACACCAAAAGTGACATGTAAAGGCATAAAAGGAAGAAAATTTTATGTTTCCACCCCCTAGGTGTAAAGAGCACGTGAGAAAAGGCAAGAAGCTTCAAGAATTCCACTTGGAAAGGCAAGCCATGTGATGAATACAAGTATTAGGACACTTGTATGGCATGGAGGCAAAGAAAGCAAAAATCTTCTATTGTCTCTTTTGGCAGAAAACGTGGACAGTTCTAGACATTGTTTCAAAAATCCCAACGGTCAAAAGTTACATATATGAGATATTAGTGTACCTTTAAAAACTTGAAGAGATCCAACGGTTAACGAATCCAGAATAGGAATTTTATTAAAACGGATTTTGGGATAAACTCAAGAATGTAAGGAAAACATAAAAATCTTCATTGGCAAGCTATTCCACGAAAATACAAGAAGGAAGGAGAATTATTGAGAACCTTCAAGAGCTTGGACACTTGGATGGTGGAGAATAAAAAGCCTTCATGATTTGGCCACTTGGAAAGTAAGGTAATGATGGCTTAGGAGATTTTTTTAGTTTCAACCACTATATAAAGGGAGGGGGACCTAAAACTCAAGTCATTCTCCAAGCTACTCTCCCACCTAGTTCACGTAAAACCCCTCTTCCATATCCCTCCCATCCTTTCATTTCCAAGCTTAAATCAAGTTAGAAAATAAACCCCACCATAGTGAAGCATCACGTGGAAGCGAGGAAGCCTTTAGGAGGAAGTTTGTCAAAGCTTTATAGGAAGAGAAAGACAAGCTTCGTAAGAGATTTTAAGGTATGTATGGGGAAGTTTATGATGAACTATGTTTGAATATTAAGCTTCTTAGTTGTTTCCATAGAGAATCATGTCTTGTATTCTAGGTGTTTGATGAAATGCCTCAAAGAATTAAGAATTGCTAGATACATGATTACTTAATTAAGTGACTTGGTCTTAGGTTAAAGAATAATTGATGTATAAATAATTAGAGCTTAACTTAATGAAGGAATGAATGGTATTTAGAATTGTAGGTATTATGGCTATTTTAGAAGAAAAACAATTGGCTAATGAAATATTTTACTAAAATCAAAGTGTTTTATGTTCTACTAAAGTTTGTAGGTTCCAATTAAAAGTGTTTTGTAAATTCTGGAAACATGTCTATTTTATGCTAGAATTATGTGGAAACATGTTTATTTATAGAATTATGTTGAACTTTATAAAGATTAAAGTTTAAGTAGCTTTCTTTAAAGAATTCTATGATTTCAAGCTTGCACACCATGTGTTTGATAGTTTGTCACAATGAATAAAATATGTTTTAGAATGTTTAGCTTGAATCCTTGTTGTTGAATTTGAATTATATTTATATGGTTGGTTGCTTTAACAAAGGTTATGTATTATTTCATGTGTTGCTGAGTGTTTCCTATGGAATCTACCATGTGTCTGATGAACTATGACTTACCTGTGAAGGATTTATGGAGTTGAACTATGGTTGTATACTAAGATGTTATGTAAAGCTTTATGTGATGATTGAAAGAAGCTTTATGGGTTATTTAAAAAGCATATGCCATGAGTTTTCAAAGATGTTGAGCTTTGAGGTGTGTGAGATATAAGAAAAAGAATAATGATTAATGAGAAAATATGTGATAAAAGTGAATCATTCATGCATTTTCATATGCATATGCCTGGAGGGGGCTAGTCCGTGGAGTTGTTGTCAGATAGCTGAACTGAGTCCACGCGTTCAAAGAAGTTATGAACTAGGGGGTAGTTGAGACAGTGAGGACCACACCACCATGATGATCACATAGGTGAAGGTGACATTCCTATGCGCCACTGGACTACCCTGACCGGATGGATAAGTTCTGTGCCACAGAGAGAGAGTGGGGCTATCTTGACTATGGTACCATTTATTGAGAACCTGAGATCTCAGTCATGCATCATTCTAATCAAGAAATCATGCATATGTTATGTATTCTGTTATGTATTTATATATTTATTTCGACATATTATTTTGTTTCACTATGAATCTGTTGTGTTTATCTAACTATGTTTATCATATACTTACCCTATCTTTGTGTCTGTGGTTGACACCTGTGATGACCCCAATTTGTTGGGCGAGCAGAGGAACAATGAAATGTTAAGCTAAATGGTGATGGAGAAGCTTGGATGAATTGTGTTCTATGCTTGATGTACTATTGTCTCTGAGGCAATGAAATTTGTATTGGACTATTTTAGTTTGTTGGTCTGTATTCGAACTATATTATGGTTTGTATCCGAATAATATTATTGTAATGGACTATATGATACTTTATTTTGTACTAAGAAATATTTAATGGTAACTATTTTATTTGAAGTATTATTGGAAGTTTGTTTTAAGAAATAAAGAAAAACAATTTGATAAAATAAATTTTTGTATAAAATAAGCGAAAAATTTTAGGCGTTACAATAGACGCTGTTGTCAGTAGTGTTAAGTTTGGTGAACATCAAGGCCATATATGGGTGGAGTGACAAAATCTTCACTTTACTACTTAAGGTAGTGCATGTTATGCTTCTAGAGGAAAACACGATGCCAAAAACTTACTATGATGAAAAGAAGATATTATGTTCGATGGGTATGTAAGTATCAGAAAATTCATGCATACCCTAATGATTGCATACTGTAAAAACATGAGTTTGAAGAAATACATAATGCCCCAAGTGTGGAGTATCATGGTACAAACTGAAGGATGATGACGAGTGTAGTAGTGATGAAAGCACCAAAGAAAGGCCCCCAGTGAAGGTGTTATGGTATCTTTCAATCATCCCAATGTTTAATCGTTTGTTTGCTAATAGAGATGACGCAAAAGACCTTACATGGCATGCAGATGGGAGAAACTACAATGAAATGCTCCACCATCCAGCTGATTCCTCCCAGTGGAAGAAGATTAATCGTTTGTATCCAGATTTTAAGAAAGAGGCAAGAAATCTTAGGGTTGGACTTACCACTGATGGAATGAATCCTTATGGCAATTTAAGCACGCAGCACAGTTTATGACCTATTTTGCTAGTAATTTACAACTTGTCTCCTTTGTTGTGCATGAAGCAAAAATACATGATGTTGTCTATGATGATATCAGGCCCAAGAAAGCCAGGATAATGACATCGATGTTTATCTTAGTCCATTGATTAAAGACTTGACAAAGTTGTGGGATGAGGGGGTTGTTGTGTTTGATGGGTATTTAAATGAGACATTCAAGTTGCGTGCAATGCTATTTTGTACCATTAATGACTTTCTAGCAAACTGGAATTTGAGTGGATATAGTATTAAGGGCCATCGTGCATACCCTATTTGTGAAGAAGACACAAGCTACATAGAACTGAAACATGGAAGAAAAATAGTATACACTCGACATCAACGTTTTCTTAAACCTTATCATTCTTAACGACAGTTGAACAAAGCTTTTAATGGAAGTCAAGAGCATGAAATTGTGCCGATATCGTTAACTGGTCAACATGTTCTTTAGTAGGTTGAGGAACCTCGTGACTGGAGCATAAGCCGGTGAACATCTTTCTTGATGTTCGAAAGAGAATGGATATGCTCACGCTTCAGAAGATGGTGTTCAGCATCGCTAGACTGTAGGACAAACTCCTGGTTAGGTAAGTGGGGTTTATTATGTCTGATAACAGCTTTAGATACCATGGTTGGGGGTCGGGGAGTCCAACCATGATGATGACTGGATGTCCCTGGTGTGTGTTGTTTTTCCCAGAAAAGCTATATCTTCTAATGAACAAGACGTGATGTGTTTTATGTTGGTTGGTTGGTGTTTTTGTGTGAAAAGTTTGATGGTGTTCTTGAGGCAAGAGTTGATGCATAAGAACTCCCCGTGCATGCGTGTGAAGCTGGTATTTTGATTCTGTAAACTCCCAAAATACCTTTTTAGTAGTGTTTGTGAAAGTGTCGGGTACCGGGTTGGGTATGCCGGACTGAGCTCACTACGTAGTATATATATATATATATATATATATATATATATATATATATATATATATATATAT
>CM023941.1:12960399-12982082 GCA_013407115.1 Glycine latifolia | reverse complement strand
GGGACATGACTCTTAGCAGTCAATTGTTGGCGGATGTCAGATACCGGGTTCCTTACTCAGGGTTGTTTTCTTTAGGGCTGTTAAGCTCACTTTCTCTTCCTTAGAGATACCGGGTTCCTTACTCGAGGTTGCTCATTCTCTTTGGAACTGATGAGTTCAAGTATCTTCCTCGTGAGCCACCAGGTTTCCTTCTTAGTTGAGCTAGCATCCTTTCTTGAGAACACCTACCTGGTACTACTCGGCATTCGTAAACCTCATCCGCCCTTGTCCGCCCTCGTCCGCCCTTGTCCACCCTCGTCCTCTCTTGTCCACCCTTGTCCGCCTTCGTCCGTCCTTGTCTGCCCTTGTCCGCCCTTGTCCACTCTTGTCAACCCTTGTCCGTCCTCGTCTGACCTTGTTTTATTCTTATATAAAAAATCCTCATATCTAGGTGCCAACCCTGACACCTAATACTTCACACCAGCTCACTAGTTCATGTGGTGTTTGTGAATGACGTGTAAGTAAGGAACGTATGTGATTATGTTGATAACAGTCGAGGTCTGCCCATGTGATGGCTTGAGATAATGATGTATGCATTGATACCATGGGGGCTGTATGACGAGTATCCTATCCAGGATGTGTTGTTCCTGACTGGGTCATACATTGATGGTGCCCGTGGTTATCAAATGCAGGTGGATATATGATACGTAATCTCGACAAATGCACCGATTTGTCATTTTAAGTTACAAAATTTATAAGATCGTCTCCACAGGGACTTGAGCTTCTCAGTTAATCCAAATAGAATTCAACAGTTTAATAGTTATGTACAAGTAGGATGAGCGGAATTTCATTTGTTTAAGGAAGTAACGGAAAATTACTAAACTTTAGCAAAAATAAAATATACTTATGAGAAAGTGGGATTGGGTTTCATCATTCTTATCCTTTTATATCCAATTAATATTACCATGCATAAATCATTATCTATCATTATTGATGCACACTATTTTACCTTGAATCGATCCCTCACATTCAAGTTCTAAGGATATCTACCGAATATCGATCCCTCGCATATGAAGTAAATACCCCAGCATTAAATTCATAATCGCGTGCTTTATGCAATCAAAACAGTATGCCCTATTCCTAGCAACGTAACGTAATGAGTAAAATCATTCAGTTCAAACCCTAAGGGCACTTTCCAGTCAAGCTTAGGATTTTAATTCATGAAACTAGTGATCAAATAAAATCAAGCATTAAGCACAAAATGAAATTACCAACAAGGAATAGAAAAGATTAATGCATAAATAAATATTAAAAGGGATACATAGGGATAAGAAGATTACATCCAATCCTTAGAGAAGCTAGCCAAGCATGGAAAGAACCTCCTCAAGAGAAGAATTGATGAAGGGCCCCATCACCGCTTCTTTCTGGCAGAGTCTCCACACTAAATCTCACTTCTCTCACTTCCCTAACCTACTTACTACTAATATTTAAGAGCCTAAGCTAAAGAATCAACTAAGGAAGCAAAAGAATGAAGAATGGCCTCCCTTCTCCAAAATCGTTGGCTATTTATAGCTTTTCCTCTCCTGCCTGCTTCACTCGCCTAGGCAAGTATTTTGGCCTATGTTTGCTCGCCTGGGCGAGCTAACCCTTATCATCTTGGAACTTGGTGCTCGCCTGGGCGAGTTAAAAGCTTAGTGATGAAGAATGGTCTTTGGGCTTGGGCTTTGTTGCTTCTGATACCCCCAGTTTTGATCCATATGCCCTTTTTGCTTGCTTTGATGCTTCGGATGTCATCAGAATCTATCAAAATACAACACGTGATTGGACTAATCTCTTCTAAATATGAAAAACAATATTTATAGAAGTACTACATTCAAATTTACTAGGTTTAGGGTAAGTTTATAAGCAAATTTACTTAGATTAAAAGATAAGTGCCGTATTGTAAGTTTGAATTGTTCTAAAATAGGGCACTTATCAATATACATAGATATCCATGGGGGTGTATGACGAGTATCCTATCCAGGACGGGTTTGTTCCTGGCTGGGTCATACATTGATGGTGTCATGGTGATAGGCTATGTATAGACACGTGAGATGCCGGGATCGGGTAGTTATCCTTGCAAGGACCGCAGTCAGTGCATCGATGAGCCCATGTTGGGGCAGCCCGTGATTTTGATAGTATGTATGTACATGGGGGGTACATGACGTATTAACCTATCCAGGACAAATTTGTTCCTGACTGGGTCATGCATTGATGGTGCCCATGGGACATACGAAATTTGCATGACGGAAATATGATGATTGACTGTAGGGTACCGGGCTACTGGGGGGCCACATCTATTAGGAACTCCTTTTGACAGCCCGAGGCTGATCACCACTGGATGGAGCAGCCTGTGCACAACAGAGTGACCCTGACAAGCTACTGAATCATCAGGACCACATGGATGGACTATTTCCGGGATGGTACCACATGACATGCTGAGAGATGAGTCAGGAGCATGCATTATGCTAAGCATTATAAGTTGACTTGTGGAATGTGGTTGAATGACTATTCGTGTTGGTTGCATGATGAAATAAACTCACCTTTGCTTTGTTGTACTGTGTGGTTTGGTACCTGTGATGGTCACAAACCGTGTTTGTGTGAGCAGACAGACAGCAGTAGGTGACCGGGAAGATGACCCCTTTTTGGTTGGAGCCGCCGAGTTGCCGGGATGACGATGGATCAGACCTCGACCAAGAACTGTGTCTTTTTGAGAATTTACCTTCTGTTGTGTAATTTCTTGTTTCTTTTGAAAATTTTATACATTTTAAACATGGTCAATTGTACCTACAATTAAACTACGTTTGTAAGGTTTCGGGTGTCCACGTGGCACTTTAACATTGTAATGTAGTAATTACACAGTAATGATGATAATTATGACCCATGGTATAATCCGGGTTCGTATGACCGGGGTGTCATACAAGGGGGGAGTGCAAATTAGAACTCAAATAAGGGACGTGTGTAGATAGAAACCTTGCAAAGCTAGGGTCGTGCAAAGTATGTTAGCAATTAGAAGAAGACTGGGTTCGAAGTGTTACCGGGATATCTCTTATGTGTTATGGGAATAAGCGTTGTAAAGAAAAGAACCCAGACAAGGAAGGAAAGAGTGGTCGGGTAGAGATCCCGGATGGGCTCGTATCTTTCTTTCCTTCGAGCCACCAAGTAGTGACTTCGGACGAGCTCGTGTATTCTATTCCTTCGTGTTACCGAGTAGGTAATCTGAATGATCTCAGACGAAGGCGGAACCTTGGACTTGGGAAGCGCCAAGGTTGAAGCCCGGGTTAGTTCAGATAAGGCCGGACAAGGATGGACCTCGGGGTTTATAAAGTGCCTTGGACAGATTCCAACGTTATGCAATCAATTAAAGACGTTCTGGACTCACTCGATACCGTACACGTACACGAGGGTATCCGGGTTACTAATGTCGAGTTGCACAAAGTGGGAACCCGGACAAGGCTGTCAGGGCAGCGCATATTTTATTAATTAAACCAACCTGGCAGCATAGTAAGAATATGGAGATCCCAACATTCATACATAAAAACTAAGATGTGTTTTTAACTCACGAACCCGGTAGTTGTGCTCTCACCAGCTCACCTTATGCACGTGATCCACATTGGTTACTAGGCTATTTAAGTGACACGTGTTGACTTCAGTGACGTATGTGACGTGCGTTGATTAAGTGGGTATATATATAAGTAACGTGAGTTTGGGTCATTCCCTACCTAACCCATTTTCTCTCTGACCTTTCACCAAAGACATTTTCTCTTCCTCCATTAACGAATGAAGGAAAGCTTCAAGTTAGGGAAGAGAAGGCGATTTTGAGACATTTAAGCTTGGGAAAAGCTTTTCGCCAGTGTTGTTAAAAACCTTAGAAGTAAGAAACCCAGGTAAGAACCTCGAAATCTATCTGTTAGGGATTTTGGACCCTTTTGGGGGTCTGCATGTCACCTGTTGGGTAAGTAACTCTTGTAACCTAGAAAAGAAGAGTTTCCTTACATGCAATGGGGGAAAACTGATTTTAATCTCTTGCATGCACGTATGTAGGGTGTGACACTGAGGATAGTGGTGTTTGGAACCGCGAGAACGAAAGAACAAGTGCAGAGCTTCAGACAGGTAAGCTCTCTGTTCTTGGAAGTCGTCCCCCTAACGACATTCCACCATACTCCGAGGGAGTGATGGTTATTGTATGTCCTGATGCATGTATTGAAACTGTGTTTTACTGCTTTATTTGAGAACATGTATATGATTTGCACTCTGATAATCTGTTGTGATTGTGTGAGAATTCTCTGGCCAGTAGAATGTCCAAAATATGGACTTCCCTTAGAGCCAAAGTGATGTGGAACAACTCTAAGTGGTCAATTAGTATATATGAAAACCCTGAGAGAGAATGCCCATTAAGTTGGATGAACCTCTCTTGGAAGAGCCATATACGTCCACGTAGAACCCGGAGGGAATGTGCCCATTAAGTTAGATGGTCTTCCTCTGGGATGTCTGAAAACAATAGGAATACCCACAATAACCAGGAGGGGGGTGAATCGGTTAAAACTTGGTCTTTTAAAATTTCTTTACAAAATCAGAGTAAGGATCTTAATCACTTTAAAACCAAGAAAGCTTTTATTCAATCAATTCACTCAGCTCAAGAAATCAATAGCTCAAAAATAGAACTTGTGAGTAATGATACAAATACCAAGAACAAATGAGCAAGATAGCTATTAGAGATTAAGGAACAGAAAATCAACACAAGGATTTATACTAGTTCACTTCTCAAGAGAAGCTACATCTAGTTTCTAATCAACACTAGATTAGAATTCCACTATTGTAAATTTCAGTTCTTACAAGCTTTATTACAATCTCTCTTTATCAACCCTAGATAAAGACAAGAAACCTAAAACCCTATTAGACTTCAAGCAAACAAGAACCAGAGAATACTACTCTGTTCTTCTTAGAGAACACTACTCTAGTCAAGCCTCAAGAACAAATATACAATAGCACCCAATTACAAAAATTTCAAAACAGATTTACACTCAAAGAAAATGGAGAGAAACAACCTGATGATCCAATGTGTATGAATGCATGTGAGTTACCAATCAGAGTTGAATGAACAAATGAACTTCAGAACATGCTCTCCTATTCTCCTTTCAAGTTTCTTGCCCAAGAAATCATTTAAAAACTCATGAAGATTAAGAAATGGGACAAGAGGTTAGTAAACTCAGAAAAACTCTTTCAATCTTAGTGAAGGCTTGTGTGTAATCAGAAATTCGAATTACTCAGGTTAGAAAACAAGACAAGCCTCACTTCTATTTATAAAAAAACTTTATAACTAACTATAATTGATTAAGCGTGCTCAATAATCGATTAAAATGCCTTGTGTAATCGATTAAATTGCCATTTTAATCGATTAAAATGTTCATAGGCTTTTTGGGTTTGAGCAACGAGCAAAATAATCGATTAATACGATCAGTAATCGATTAAACCAGTAACTTAGTATTTCTGAAAATCCTTGTGTAATCGATTACAAGAAATGGTAATCGATTAAAGTAGTGAAACAAGCTTTTCTAAGAGTCTTATGTAATCGATTACAATAAATGGTAATCGATTAAAGCAATGAAGCATGATTTTCCTTTAACACTAAATAATCGATTACAAGAAATGGTAATAGATTAAATTGTTCTTCAAAGCTTTTCTAGATTTAAAGATGAACCAAATAATCTATTAAATATTAGTGTAATCGATTAAACCAGTGCTTTTTGCATTTTTCCAAAAACATTGCTTCTTTGGTTCTTTTATAAAAAATTGCTTTAATTCTTTGTGAAAACATTTAGGCACATAAATGATTAAATGCATATTATGCAAGGATCAACAGATTGCCCTCTTTAACACTTCATTTGATTTACATTCTTCCAAGGCATTCAAAGGCATGTGAAAAAGCTCAAAACAATCCTTCAAGTCGGTCCTAAGCTTCAAGCTTTAAAATGCTCCCCCTATATCCAACAATGTCTACCAGAAGTCCTAGGGGGATGTGCCCATTAAGTTGGATGGTCTTCCTCAGGCAAGGGATGTACGAGAGCATGTGCCCATTAAGTTGGATGATCTTATCTTGTATGATCTGTGTGATTGTATACATGTGTTATATTGATGAAAGCCGAGATGGCTAGTGTGTGTAATGCCTGTTTTAATACTTGTATCATGGAAGTGAACCCGAGGAAGGAGAGGCCTTCCAGAACCTGGAGTTTATTGAGATTATTATCTCACCCCGGATGGGGATTATAAGTGTTGTAGGTGAAGAGCACAGGGATGAAGACGGATCCCAGGGCAAGAGGCCCGGGTAGCAAGGCAGTCCGAGGGATTCTGGACCAAAGGCTAAGCCGGGATGGGTTCCACGTGGAACTTAGCTATATTGGGGCGTGTCGGTGGTGTTTATAGATATATGTATGTGTGTATTTTGCAACCCGGCCCCTTGTTATGTAACCCAACCCTGAAGGGTGTTTATTTCACGTGTATTGCCATGCATAATGTACAAATATTATTGTATATAATATTGACGTGAGGTGACGTCATTCTTTTGTTGTTCCAAATTAACTATTGTTAATTTATTTGCTGCTTTTAATGATCGGATATTGAATGTTAACAACCGGATGCATACGGGGTGTTACAATGTTTCATAGATGTATATATATATATTCGAGATGTCTTGTATGTATCTTATTTACGTGTTTACTTCACGATGATAGTTATTATGTGTTCGCGAAAAATTTACTACTGTTTTCATAAAGAAAAGAAAAACTAAGGGGTTTTCATCTAAAGCATGTTAATGACGTGATCAAGAAACTGTGATACAATAGCGACGAGGTGGGTCATTACAATCGACATGCTTCTTAATATTCAAGGCAAGACAAAAGATGATTTGATTACTCGTTAAGATCTATCTGAGATGGGTATACGTGACCAGCTACATCCAAGGTCTGATGGTAAGAAAATATACTTGCCTCCAGCATGTCATACTTTGTCAAAAAAGGAGATGACAAGTTTCTATCAGTGTTTGTGTCGTGTGAAAGTGTCACATGGATACTCTTCAAATATTAAGAGCCTTGTGCACCTTAATGATCTAAAATTAGTTGGCTTAAAGTCTCATGATAGTCACGCCTTAATGCAACAACTGTTGGTCGTGGTGATTCGAGACATTTGGCCTAACAAAGTGAGGCATTCCATAACTTGCCTGTGTTTTTTCTTCAATGGCATATGAAGCAAAGTGATTGACCCTGTCAAGTTATATAACTAGGAAAACTAGGCTGCTATTATCTTGTGTCAGTTAGAGATGTATTTTCCTCCTTCATTTTTTGACATCAAGGTTCACTTAATTGTTAATCTAGTAGGGAAATTAAATTGTGTGGTCTCGTTTATTTACGGTGGATGTACCCGGTTGAGCAATACATGAAGATCTTAAAAGGATATACAAAGAATCTACACCATCCTGAAGCATCCATTGTTGAAAGGTACATTGTAGAAGAAGCTATTGAATTTTGTTCAGAACTATTGGGCTTCCAGAGTCTCGGCATGATGACAGAGTGAGAGGTAAGGGTTCACGAGGACTACATGTTATAACTCCACATGCAGAGGAATTGCAACAAGCTCATTTGTATATACTGAATAGTAGTAATGAATTTCTGCCATACATAATTCGTCACGAAGCTTTAGTCAAGGAAAGTAACCCAAAAAGACCAAGAATAAGGTATTGAAAGAGCTTAACAAGACTTTCCTAAATTGGTTTCAAAATACAATTTTTGGTGACGATAATGTTTCAAAAACATTAAGGAGGTTAGAAGATGTTCCTAAAAAAATGTTAGAAGTTTGCAGGTATACGATATCAACAAGTATTCGGTCTACACCAAATCACAAGATGCAAGAGTACAATGCAAAACAGTGGGGTTAGTCTAAAGGCTGAATCCCAACATTTTGCTACTGTACATGATGACAATCCTCGTCTAGCGTCCATGCCTTACTTTGTAGTCATTGAAGAAATCTGGGAGCTTAATTATATTAAATTCACTATTTGTGTTTTTAAGTGTAAGTGGGTTGATAGCAATATCAATGTACAAACTGATTATTTCAAATTTACTTTGGTAGATCTTAAGAAGCTAGCTTATCAGAATGAGTCTTTCATCAGAGCAGAACAAACTAAACAAGCTAAACAAGCATTTTATGTTCAAGATCCTTGTGATGAAAGATTGTCAGTGGTTCTACAAGGAAAAACCATTGGTGTTAATCTTGAAGATGATGATGATTCAACCCTTGATACTTGTCTCACTCCTTTCTCCAAACAGAAAAATGCCTAACGTCAATGGAGAAGAAGAAGTTCATGACGTCCATGCAAATTGTAATGATCATGATGAAGGAGAATTAATTAACATCGTATAATGTAATCATTTTTTATATTTACTTGTTTCCATTTTTACAATTGCATAACTGACTATACTTTTGAGTGAACTTTAATTAATGTTGTTTTTTAACTGGCACATGGCTACACCATCGAGCTCTCATCCTCTTGAGTCATCACCTTTGTCGTCTACGTCGAAGAGGACTAGAAAAGCCAAACAACTCAGATCATTGGCTACCAGACTCGTCGGGCTGGAGAGACCTATGTGGGGATCGTCACTCAATACAAGGTGGGTGTTACATATGGTAACTGGAAATAGGTTCCTACAGCTCAGAAGGATTTGATTTGGGAGGACATTCAGGTATTTGAATTAAACCTTGTATGTTATTGTAATTGGTTGAATTAAAACCCTTAAATTGCTGTTATTCACTAACTATGACATGTCTTTTTGTATCGCATGCTAAATTTAATATTCTAGAAGCGTTGAATCAAAGGGCGAAGAAGAAAATCCTTTAGATTGTAGAAGAGCAATATAGGAAATTTAAGTGTAACCAATTTTTTCAGAGTCATAAAGACCCTTCATGGGAGGTTAGTTGATTTCCATTGTTTTTCAAATTCATATTTATGCATTATTTTCAACAATATTTTGTTGATATAATGTCTAATTGTTATAGGATGTTTGAAAAAAGGCACATGCCATCTAGAAACAAAACATTTCCCTTTACCTGTTGTCTCGTAGGGGTTATGATTTTCTAGAAGAAAAGTTAATGAAGGAAAAGAAAAAGAAATGATTGGAACACGCTGCTCAATCCGAGAGCACTGACACAATCTTGGATCCTCCATCTCCTATTAGCCGACACGTGAAGTGGAAGATGACTCACACCAAATAGTCTAGTTAGATGACATCTGAGACAGTACACAAAATTGTAGATAGGATTGTAAGTTTTTTTTTTTATGTCAATGGTCATTTTTATAATAAAAATAGTTCGTTAACTAAAATTGAGTATTTTGTTAAACTGCAGAATTCCTTAGAAGAGCAATCCACATATGACAGCTTTTTTGCCCATGGACGTCAAGATGTTATGACTGCTACCATTGGGTGACCAGAGCACCCTAACCATGTCTGTGCTGTTGAAGCCGATGTGACAATCAGACAATACTTTGGACCAACTTCAGCAAGCTCCCGCACATCTACGTCGATCATCCCAGAAGAGCTGCATCAAATAACAAAAAATATTAAGGAGAAGCTGACACAAGATATCAAGGACTAGTTGGAGCAGTCAATCACTGAAATAGTGACTCGACAACTAATGTTGTCCTTCGGCCAAATGTAGTCCCAGATGCAATCCCAGGGAGTTATACCGCCTTTTGAGCCTGAGGTTGCTCCTTCTGCTGCCCGTGTCAGTACAAAGGAAAGTTGTGTCAATCCCTTGGGGCAAGACCCAAACACGGGTGCACAAACAGACATGGGTTGTATGTTGATGACAATCCTCCCTGCCTAGTTGTCCTTAGAAGAGTCTATGAGAGGTTCACAACCGTCCACAATGTCCCTTTGGGCAATGATCAAGTGAAGGTCGGTGTTGAGGAAGTTTGAGATGCTGATGCTCGTGTCCCCGTACTCACTCAAGAGGTCCAGTTAGTGGGGCAAGCCCTTAACACCTTCCTTGCTTGGCCGCACATCTTGTACACAATTTTTCAAAACAAGTATTGCCTTTTGTTATGTTTGTTATTATTAAAAAATTATTTGTTACAAATAAAGTGTTGCTGTCATTGACTTATGTTTATTAACTATGTAGGATAAGCAAGGACTTAAGGGACCAACAAAACCTATAGATAGGCCGGAACCTGATGATGATCCCCTATACCATATGACATTGATGATCTCGCAGCTTTTCCTGAAGCCTATCTAGGTGTCGTTGGATTTACTGTGTTTGGGGTGTATAATGATAATGTCCCCTTGTACATAAAGCATGAAGATCTTTCTGAAATAGCACATAGTGGTCAATGTCTCAACATCCCTATTATACACATGTGGATTATGTAAGTCACAGTCCATTAACTAATTGATTGTTTTAAATTGGTGCCTAATTTTTACTTTATTTTAACAACAAAAGACATATGAATGAGTTAAGTATGCGATCGGGGAATGCCTCTGTGTATGAATTCCTTATGAAACAGTCTATACAAAGATTTGGGAAATCACAATTTAAAGATGAGGATTGTAGCAACCCGCCTCATCGCTACTATATCACAGTCTCATAATCACGTCATTAACATGCTTTAGATGAAAACCCCTTAGTTTTTCTTTCTTTATGAAAACAGTAGTAAATTTTTTGCGAACACATAATAACCATCATCGTGAAGTAAACACGTAAATAATATACGTACAAGACATCTTGAATATATATATATATATATATATATATATATATATATACACACACACACACACACACGTATGAAACATAGTTTACTTGTAGGTACAGTTGACCATGTTTAAAATGTATAAACTTTTCAAAAGAAACAAGAAATTACACAACAATAGGTAAATTCTCAAAAAGACATAGTTCTTGGCCAGGGTCTGATCCATCGTCATCCGGGCAACTCGGCGGCTCCAACCAAAAAGGGGTCATCTTCCCAGTCACCTAATGCTGTCTGTCTACTCACACGAACACGGTACAATAAAGCAAAGGTGAGTTTATCATGTTAAAAAACAAACAATAAATAACATTAGTTAGGGAAGGCAATCCAAACATCACAATATTAGCATAAGATCCAAGCATTTCATCACGCAACCAACACGGCTAGTCATTCAACCACATTCCACAAGTCAACTTATAATGCCTAGGCTAGCATGATGCATGCTCCTGACTCATCTCTCAGCATGCCATGTGGTACCATCCCAGAAATAGTCAATCCTTGTGGTCCTGATGATGCAATAGCTTGTCAGGGTCACTTTGTCATGCACAGGCTGCTCCCCCCAGTGGTGATCAGCCCCGGGGTGTCAGAAGAAGTTCCTAACAGACGTGACCCCCCAGTAGTCCGGTACCCTACAACCAATCATCCTGTTTCCGTCATCCAAATGTCGTATGTCCCATGGGAACCATCAATGCATGACCCAGTCAGGAACAAATTCGTCTTGGATAGGTTAATACGTCATGCACCCCCATGTACATACATACCATCAAAATCACGGGCTGCCCCAACATGGGCTCATCGATACACTGACCGCGACCTTTGCAAGGTTAACCACCCGGTCCCGGCATCTCACGTGTCTATACATAGCCTATCACCATGACACCAACAATGTATGACCTAGCCAGGAATAAACCTGTCCTGGATAGGATACTCGTCATACACCCCCGTGGGTATCTATGTATATCCACCTGCATTCGATAACCACGGGCACCATCAATGTATGACCAGTCAAGAACAACATGTCTTGGATAGGATACTCATCATACACCCCCCATGGTATCAATGCATACATCATTATCTCAAGCCATCACATAGGCAAACCATAATTGTTATAAACATAATCACATACGTTCCTTACTTACACATCATTCACAAACACCACATGAACTAGTGAGCCGGTGTGAAGTATTAGGTGTCCGGGTTGACACTTAGATATAAGGATTTTTTATATAAGAATTCGAACAAGGACAGATGAGGGCGAACAAGGGCGAAAAAGGTTTACGAATGCCGAGTAGTACCAGGTAGGTGGTCTCAAGAAAGGACGCTAGCTCAACTGAGAAGGAAACCCGGTGGCTCACGAGGAAGAGACTTCAACTCATCAGTTCCAAAGAGAATGAACAACCTCGGGTAAGGAACTCGGTATCTGACATTCGCCAACAATTAACTACTAAGAGTCATGTCCTGTCTATATATGTGTGTGTGTGTGTGTGTGTGTGTATATATATATATATATATATATATATATATATATATACTACGTAGTGAGCTCAGTCCGGCATACCCAACCCGGTACCCGACACTTTAACAAACACTACTAAAAAGGTGTTTTGGGAGTTTAGTGAATCAAAATACCAGCTTCACACGCATGCACGGGGAGTTCTTACGCATCAACTCTCCCCTCAAGAACACCATCAAACTTTTCACACAAAAACACCAACCAACAAACATAAAACACATCACGTCTTATTCATTAGAAGACACAACTTTTCTGGGAAAAAAACACACACCATGGACATGCAGTCATCGTCATGGTTGGACTCCCCGGCCCCCAACCATGGTATCTAAAGCTCTTATCAGACATAATAAACTCCCCTTACCTAACCAGGAGTTCGTCCTACAGTCTAGCGATGCTGAACATCGTCTTCTGAAGCGTGAGCATGTCCGTTCTCTTTCGAACCTCAAGAAAGATGTTCGCCAGCTTCTGCTTCATAAGGGTTTTGTGGCAGTTACAGTGGTCCTTGCGGGTTGAAGGTGATATAGAAGGGTTGAGAGGAAGAGGTTTCTGGGTGAGTTTTAGAGAGAAATGAGAGAAAAGCGTAAGGAAGAAGAAAGGAAAGCACTCTCTGCTGTGCACTCTACTGCTTATAAACATGGCTGACAACGCATGTCCACTTAACGTGCACGACCAGCAACCACAGAACAGCAGAGTTGACATCAAGCACGCATACCAAGGAAGAATAGTACCAAACAGTAATTACCAAAATAAACCAAATAATCAAGCATTACACACACATAAAAAGTCCAGCTCAACACACTCTGAAATTTCCAGGGTGTTACAAGGATTATATTAAGAAATGAATACAAAATTCACAGAGAGATATCTACCTAGGAGCTTACTTGAATGGGTAAGTAAAACTGAACAAATCTAAATAGTGTATGTGTAACACCGTGAAATTTCAATAACTGCAATTGTATGTTATATGAATTATTCTTGACATAAGTATTAGGTTATGTGAGATCTGATTAGTCTATATTTAAATTATTTTGGTGAAATATTAATTAGAGATATTACAAAAATGTTTGAAGAAAAATGACTATATTATCCTTCCCTTGAAACAGAAATTACAGAAATGCCCTTGAGGTGAAAATGACGAGAATGCCCTTGGATATTTTTGGTTAGATATTTTAAAAGGGAAATTACAAAAATACCCTTGGGCCAAAATTACACAAATACCCTTGGATATTTTGTTGAGATATTTTATGGTGAAAATTACAATCATACCCCTAGGGTGAATGACAAATTACCATAGTACCCTTGAGGCTAGAATTACCAAGACATCCTAAGATATTTTGTGAAAACTGGGTGAAATTACAGAATACTCTTGGATGGCAGATTACCAGAGTACTTTATGATAGAAAGCCTTAGAATAGAATTTCTATGTATGAATTTTATACGATAATAACTTTGAAATGTTATTCAGGAAGATTGAGGTGGCAGAAAAATATAGAAAAATGATAAGTAGAATCTGGGGAATTTTCTCTTATTTGTAGGATGTACAGACTGGGTTAATAAAATGGTTTAGTAATTTTGATGGACAGAAGTAGAAACGGACCAATAAGAATTAAGAGCAGTCTTGTTTGTGTAGCACTTTGTGTACACTGCTTGTGAGCTATTTATATTGTAACTAAAGTCAGTTTCTGGAGATCTCTAGAATTCTACTATTTTATCTTTAGGTGAAAGAATTCAAATTAAAATTGACTTCCTACAAGGAATTACCATGTGGAAAACCATAATTGAAATTAGATTTTTCTTAAAGCATCAAAAATGACATTTAATGGCATAAAAGGAAGAAAAACTTGTCTTTCTTCCCCTTAAGCTTGAAGTCCACGTGAAGAAGGATGTAGAATGGGCAAGAAAATTCATGAATAAGCCACTTGTAAAGGCAAGCTTCATGAAAGAGACAAGTGGTGGACACTTAGGACATGTATACAAGATGAGAAGAAAAATCTTCTCTTGTCTCCTTTGGTAGAACACGTGGACAGCTCTAGACATTATTTCAACAATCCCTACGGTCAAAAGTTACATATGTGGGATAGTAGTGTACATTTAAAATTTTAAGGAGATCCAACGGTTAACGAATCAAGAATTAGTATTTTATTAAAACAGGTTTTGTGATAAAAAGTGGAGAAGTTCCAAGACATGCCAACTAACTGGGACACTTGTCTTCCTTCTCCTTAAACTTGTAAACCACGTGAATGAAGGAGTAGAAGGGAGTAGAATCTTCATGATAAGCACTTGGAAAGCAGAGCCACATGATGGAAACAAGTGGCATGACACTTGTATGGTGTATGTTAAGCTTAAGAAGATTTTTCTCATAAAAGTAAAAAGTCATCATTAACTTTGTTACAATTCAATGGAACAAGAGGTAATTTGGTTAGAATGAAACTAAATGAAGGTCATTTAGTTAGGAAGGGCAAATATGTCCATGAATATTAAATCATTTTCCAAATGCTATATAAAGGGGGGAGGGGGACCTAAATGCAAGTCATTCTGCAAGCTTTCCTCTATACACTCTTACGTGAACTCTCTCCCTCTCAACACCCTCATCCTTTCATTTTTCAAGTCTAAATCAAGTAAGGAAAGAACCACACCATAGTGAAGAATCACGTGGAAGCTAGGAAGCCTTTAGGAGGAAGTTTGTCAAAGCTTTATAGGAAGAGAAAGACAAGCTTCATAAATGATTATAAGGTATGAATAGGGAGGTTTATGTTAAATATAATTTAGATGTTTCTTTACTTAAAGTATTTCATCTATTTAATAAATTTTTCCCACCATGTGTTTGATAAAATGTTCAAAGAGATCAAGATGGTTTAAGTGTTGTTTGTGTGAATAAATATTTGGGATTCTTGTGTTGTTGACTGAGTTATGAATATTTATGAATTTCATGAGTTCTTATGAAGCTTTATGATTAAAGATAGTTTAAGATTGTTTGTGTAAATAAGTGCTTGAGTTTGATGTATTATGACTTGTCTTTGAGAAATTCATGGAGTTGAACTATGGTTGTATGCTTGGTTGCTTTTATAAAGTTGTATGTGATCAGTGGAAGAAGTTTTACATGTTGTTGAACTTTTGTGTTAGTTCCATATTGAAAATTTAAGCATATGAGATATAAAGTGAAGAGTAATAGTGAAGAGTAATTATGAGATAAAAAGAGAAGCATTCATGCATGTTTCATATGCATATGCCCTGCGGGGGTTAAGTCGTGTTGCCCTGCGGGGGTTAAGCCGTGTTACCTCAAGAAGGGGTATGTCAAATAGCTAGAATTGAGACGAGCGTTTAGACAAAAGGTGTCTGAACTGGGGGGTAGTAACAGTGGGGAGATCACCTACCCATGATGATCACATGTAGTGTGGGTGTGAGTCCTTTTGCAACACTGACCTACCCTGATTGTTCGATCCAATTCAAAGAGAAAAAGAGTTGAGCTATCTTGACTATGGCCATGCGATGAGAATTTGAGAGAATCATGCATCATGATAAAGAAGAATCATACATCTTGAGATTATTGTTATTTGCATATTGAATATATATATATATATATATATTGTTGACTAAATTATATTTATCATAAACTTACCCTATCTTTTGTGTCTGTGGATGACACCTACAATGACCTCAATTTATTTGGGCGAGCAGATGAACAACAAAGAGAGACTACTAACTGTCTACAAGAAGAGGATTTTGTTTGAAGATGTGTTATTTGAAGATGATATGTTTGAAGATGTATTCTTTTGTGACAGAAGGTTTTAGTTATTTGTACTATAAAATTAATATTAGTTTGTACTCTTATTTTACATTACATCATATTTATAAATATTAATCAGTAATGGAAATCTTTTTGATATCAGTTAAATTTTCTTGGAGTATCAGTTATTGGCAAAATTTTGTTATATTCAACTTGATATTTTGAAGTTGAAAAATATTTTCATTAAAAATCAATAATAATAAGAGAATAAGTTGAGGCATTACAGTATGCACTATAATAACTTAATGTTCTCCAATATAGTGCACATTGACAACTAGTTGTTATATGTCCTAAGTACAATGTTGTCGTCTGGTTCAGTTCCTTGCACAATAAGTCCAACAACTACTTGAAATGAATATTAACAGGTCAGTTGTATTTTGTAATACATTTACTTTATCATTAGTATTAGATAACAATATTTTAATTGTACAATATGCATGCATGTTTCTCTTAACCAATGCTTTGAAGGGATTCAACGATAGTCAATGAAGTAAATCCAAAACTACTGCTAAATGGATTCTTGTTAAAGTAAGTAATTTAAATAATGTTTGATGTCTTAAAAATTAGATTTTATTAATGTGTACACTAATTTTTGGTTAACTTTGAATATCTTATTGAATTTAGTGTAATAAGCAAAGAGGAAGCACTGGGTATGACTATTATATGATGCATTGGATGTCAACGATAGTCCTATGAGGTTTCAAGGATAACTAGAAAATGGTAATTGTTCACTTCAAAACTAATTTCATTTGTTATACTTGTTATTATTTACACTAATTAAGTTATGTTTTATTATATCAAGTAGTATTAAACTGATCCAAGACCATTGAAACTAGAGAGAACAAAGGCAATTTGCATTCAATGGGCAAGATGTTATCTCAAAGTTAAAAATGAAACACTACATGTTTAAAGAATTTTACAATTGTAGAGTTATGTTTAATTACATTCGGTTATAGATGAGTGTGTTGACATTATTGTTTTCTTTAATTATTTCTTATAATTGATAGTAATTATTCAATAATAATATAAAAATTTGTAATGTGAAACTGTTTGGAATGATATGTTTTTTAATTTGCAGGTTTGAGTAATATTAAAAAAAGGCAGGATATTAAAAAAATTGCAAAAAAACATCAATTTTCCTTAAAACTGACATTGTATTTTGCATATTTTACATTTTTTTGGTTTATTGCTTATTATACGATATTAATTTTCATAAAAAGAGATGTTGTGTAGTGTATGTTAACATTAGTTTTCATAACCGATGTTAACAATAATACTTTTAACGTTGATGATTTCAACATCAGTTTATAATTGATGTTGAAAGTCGTTAACAACTGATGTTAAAAGCCTATTTTCTAGTAGTGTTATAGTCATAGGTGATGGTGATTTAAGGGTGACACCATAGATTAAAGCGCTCTACATTGTGGTTTTATGTTTATGTAGAAACTTTTAGAATAGGTGAGACATTCAAACTAAGAGTGCTCGAATCACTAGTACAAATAAGGCTTTCGATGATAGTTTTGTAGGGCCTTCCATGATGGTTTTTAATCGTCATAAAATCCACTGTCGTTGAATGTGGATTGTTTTTCATAACGGTTTTAAAATCGTCATAGAATATGTTACGTTTTTACAATAAAGCCTTTTTATGTGTAGTTTTATGATGGTTTTTTTCTTCCAGAAAATCGTTATTGCTGTTGAACTTTCTATGATGATTTTCTAAGAATTGTCATAGTTTTTAATATTTATTTTGTTTTATTTTGTAAATATTTTGAGTAGAAAATAAGAATCAAGGGTTTCAGATAGAAAAAAAATTGACAAGAGGACCAAATTTGCTAAATTTTAAGAGACTTGATTGGCTTGGAGGAAAAAAACTTGAAGGACAAAAGTCAAACACAAACCAAATTAGAGGAACCATAAATGTAATTAAGCCAAAAAATCTACTTACAAAAGTGATACAAATTGATTTCATTTTTTCTAGACATTTAGGCAGTCATAAATAGTATGCCAGGATTCATATTGTTCTAATAGAACACTATAATAACTTGTTGTCCCAAGTAAGATAGGACAACGTTGTCTAAACATATATTTAACTTCTCGGCGAACTTGCTCCCATCTCCCACGATCTTAAATAAAAATAATTGTATTGAAACTAAAGATACTTAAGAAGCATCAATATGCAATAAAAGCTTGAATAGGCAAATCTTTTCGAATATTAGGACGATTTGTGGACACTTCAATGGCTAGCATCTAGAACATTTATGTGAACTTTTTCTCCCACAATGTTATATATGGTCATCAAGAAGTTGTAATAGCACAAATTATAATAGTAATGAAATGTCAAAACTATATAAATCTTTACTTTCGTTTTGGCAGTCTCAGTCATTCCTGATAACTTTGGATAAAGCTTGAATAATGATTGGTATGTGATATGTGTCATATTTATAGGGACTAAAAACATATTTTATCCTAAAATTTATTATATATGAGATGATGTCAACGAGATTACTCATTTCTTTATTTTGGATGGTAACATCAGATCAAATGTCATGTACTGCTTATTGATCATTACTAATTGCTGATTGCTAACCATCCAAAAATGGAGTCATGAATAGGTGCATTGTTATAATACCATTTGTTGGGAACTTTCAAGGGTAAAACTCTTGAGATATTTTTACCAATAGGTCACGAGAAAACCATATGATGACGACCAAGGCATGAACACTTGGGTTGGATCACTTTCAGATGCAAATTTCAAGATTCTGAGGATAGTTGTTTAGAACTTAAAAACAAAAGATGAGGAAGATTAAGAAGATCATAATGCATGATACCACGATCCATAATAGAGTGATAAGGCGGAGGAGGATTCGCCACAAAGGAAAGTTTCCTTGATAAGAATCGATTTGGGTTCAACCAAGAACCAAGAAGAGACTAAGCTCTCAATTCAAGCAAATGCTTAATTTCATTAATCAAAGTTGTGC
Organism: Glycine latifolia; assembly: GCA_013407115.1. NCBI lineage: Eukaryota > Viridiplantae > Streptophyta > Magnoliopsida > Fabales > Fabaceae > Glycine > Glycine latifolia. The sequence goes on along the minus strand of CM023941.1, from coordinate 12,962,991 downwards.
CAAAAATAGCAATATGAGTACTTATAGAGTTAAACCTCTAATAAAACTTAAAAATGCATAGTTTTAGTCTATTTTAGTCCACATTAAGGCCCATTACACAAATAAATAACAAATTAAAACCTAAAAATGCATAGTTTGAGCTTATTTTAGTTAACATTGAGGCCCATTACACAAATAAATAAGAAAATAAAACCTAAAAATGCATAGTTTGAGCTTATTTCAGTTTACATTGAGGCCCATTACACAAATAAACATCTCTTCTTGTAGAAGTTTGACTTTGGACCTTGTCAATTGATCCTTCAATTCATAGAATGCTTCTAAATCTTGATGCTCTTTGGATAGTCCTCTATCACCATACAAGTGAATTTGATGCTATCTTCAATCCAAAACTTAAGACATTAGATTTGTGAGTTTTCTTACTTATATGTTGTGCAACATATCCATTTCTATCTAATAGTAGACTTTTCAAACTTACACTCTAACAAGAGTAGCATTTCTTTGACACAAAATTTCAAGAATTTTATGTTGGGAATAATAAATTTACATTTTAGTATAATTTATTTAGAATATATTTAGAAATATTTTTAATATTATTTTTAATTATGTTTTCAAGAAAATATTTGTGGAAAATGAGAATTTAAAATTCTCATAAAGTCAATAAAATTCTAGACATACGTCTGATAGGCATAATAATATTTTTTGAAATCTTTTCTAAATACATCTATAACTTTCTTAAAAAATTATATGATTCTTAAATGAACATAATTTTTATAATCTATTAGCATCAGATTGTTGAAGTTTAATTAATGATCTTGAATTTAAACATTATTTTATACTCAAGTTAAATACTCAAAAAAAAAATTGTCTTTGATGGTCTTACCTAACTCAAGTCAGATTGTTTTTCCCATAAAGAATACATGAAAGTTTTTTTTATATAAAAAAAAACATATTTTGTAGACAAAATATAATTCCGAGGAGTGAAACAAAATGTTTCAGCAGTTTTCAATTTTTAACTACCAACTCATTCAACTTGTTAATTTTGATATGCTAAATCTATTGCCTACGTAGGCAAATTCCAATGAATAAGATTGATTTTTTGTTTTTATACCCCTAATTGTCAATGTACACAATGTCAAAATGCGATAACCTGTTCTATTAGGATTGGCTCACCAAATGCTATTAGTATTTTAGCGAGTTAATTCAATTTTAGTGTGGGGTGATGACCAATATACACCTTTGGAGTTGAGAATTAAATAAGATGATTTGTTAGATTTTTTTTAAAATAAAATAAAAGAAAGTAGGGAAGAAAATATTATAATAAACTAGAAATTATAAAAAATCATTCAATTTATGTTACAAAATTACCAAAATCTAATAATTTCATATCACAATTTATTATAAATAACTAATTTTTAGATGATACAAAATAAAAACAAATATAAATTTAAATTCACTTAACCTATGAAGAGATTGGTCTAACTATTATAATTATAACCTTTAACTCTTTTGTACAACCTTGATCAATTATAACTTATATTCAATCATCTATCTCTAAAGATGTGTTTTCAAAATCAAACCTAAATCTTTTTTCATAAGCATAACATATGTTATCAATTGAGTCATATTTCATAAATGATTTTGACGGATGTGTTTGGATTTTTCGTAGGAGGGTCCAAACAAATAAACTTTTAATTGAAAACTCAATTTTAAAGAAACAAAATAAAATACTTCTATAAATTTAATCTGAAGAAACTTAAATGATCAAATTTAAGTTTACAGATTTTAATTTAAATATGCATGAAGTTAAATAGATTCCTTATTGGCTCACCATTCTTTCTGTACTTATCATTTTAGTAGGTTAAGGTGGTTGATTCAAAAGTTAAAATAATGTGTCTTGCTTTCATAACATTCACGTATAAATAGTGTAAATAAGCAATTGCGTAGATAAATGCAAGACATATAAACAATAGTTGTATAGTAGTTTTTGACATGCAAATATAAAATGACAGATTTTTTAGTATCTTCTAATGACGACGCACTATTTAACTTTGATTGAACTAAAGTGATAGGGACGGAATCTTTTTTTATTTTTTTCACGAAATGCTAATTAAAGTTAGGTGCTGTAAAAAGAGAAAAAGTTGAGCCTATTTGTCCTGTCACTAAAATTCAATCAGAATCAAACGCAGGAGGGCAATAAGATGAGAGAAAAGGATACGCCTTACTGTCTAGACAAGAAAAAAAAATTATTTTTCCTTTGAAAAGTGATAATGACTCCCAGTCCTTTTCCAAATTCACTATACGATTTAAAAATGAGACAAATCACAAATCAGACCGAAGCAAATATAATTTAAGTTACTGTTTATTTTGGTCTTAATTTTTTTTATATTTTTAATAAAAATACTCATTTCAATATAAAATAATGATGGTGATTCTATTTTTATTTTTATCATATGTTATAACTACAAAATATTTACTAATCGACTATTTTTCATCAAATAACCTAATTTTCTATTTTTAATGGGTCTTTCATCTTAATTACCTTTATATATATATATATATATATATATATATATATATATATATATATATATA
>CM023941.1:12899758-12960389 GCA_013407115.1 Glycine latifolia | reverse complement strand
AGTCTGGAACTCAATTTTGTTTATGAGATTAAAACTCAATTCAGTCATATTAATGCAATGGTTGATTGAAATTCATTTTTTTTATAAGATTACGAATATTTTTCAATGGATACAATCTTACTCAAACTTGGTCAGATATATATCAACCACTTTAGACAACAAACTTATTGTTTCAATCACTCATACAAATAAAAATTAAAAAAACTAATAATTAAAATTTACTAATGAAAAAAATATTAAACTCAAAATTGAAATCTCTTGTAAAATTGAAAAAAGCTTGTTTTACTTATCCATACATTTTGTAGTTGATTAATTTATATATATATATATATATATATATATATTAATGATATTTAATAATTTAAATTAATTCTATTTAATTTCAAAACAACCTAACCCTAAATTGGAAAGATTATAAAGGAAAATCTCATATCTGACATTATTTGAATTTTGATGACCAAGATGCGGTGTAATTACACCACCTTAGGAATTTTTCTTTGTCCTTTTTTTTTATGTGGTGGTTATCCTTCCTTGCCTCATATTTGGCATGCTAAGGCGCAAACTTTGCCATCTAGGCATGTACCAAATGGATGACAGCCCTTCGTTTTTATGAAAAAGCAAAACAATTGCAGATTTGGTCACAAACAAGAAAAAAGAGAAAGAGAAAAAGGATGTTATCTTGTTTTGGCATCTGTATTATTGCCCCCCTCTCTGCCACCTTTTTTTGAATAATAATAAATGCGTGTTCCGGATTTTTTTCATATTCTGTTTATGGTCCAAACCTTATAAAATTGTCGTGACACGAGCCACTTGTTGTACACGAAAACTCAAAGAAAAAACAGTAAATATATTGTATAGCTGTATTGCATTACTAGCGTTTTCACACACTTCCATGGAAGACAATGGCAAGAGTCTAGATAGAGTAATGTAGTATCTATTTCCATATATGTGTTTTTTAAAAACAAATCCGTATTCAGTCTTATATTTATATTTTTGTGTGGTTATAACTTTAATTCTTATTTTTATATTTATTAGATATGTATATATTTATATTTGTACTCGTAATCTATACGTTACTTGACTTACTTCTATAAAAAGTTAGCAAATCAACAAAAAAATATTGATTAAAAAATACAACAACTAAATTGAAAATTCACCCTTAAATCATTCAAATATAATATTAAAAACATTTAAAAATAATCTAAAGTAATTCAAATATAAGTCATAAAAATAATATTAAAAATATAATTATCTAACAAATCATTCTTAAATATAATATTTTTATCATTTATGATTTAAGACTCATTAGAAACTTCGACAACATGATATTCTTTTATAAGACATGCAAAAAATACATTGAAATTATTTAACTTATAATTATATATTAGAATGCATGTGATGATATTCTATATGAACAATTTTGTAATTAGTTAGAAAAAAATATTTGAATGCGAAACTTGTTCATTGAGGGTTGTACATGTGGGATAAAAAAATATATTTTGCTCAATTTATGTTTTGATATGATTTATATTAAATTTAATGTACTTAGTTGTGTTTAAATTTTATATATTAAATTTTTTATAAGTAGATTTGTTTTTATATACGTAGTTTATCTAATTATTAAAAACCCTAAAATTATAATGAATAATTAATTAAGATTAATTTTCAACTACGCATTTACTCACTAATAACAAATAAAAAATAATCAAATAATATGATTTATCTTTATTTTAAATCTGAAGGAGTAAAAAAAATTATATTATAGATAAATTCACATGATATTTTGTGTATTACTATGATAATAGCAGTAATTCATGATCAAACCTAACCCAATCTACAATATTTTTCAAATACATTGATCCATAACTCACTTAAAGGTAAGACATTTTTTGTATAATCACTATGTGTAATTTCCTTTTTATTGGATAAGTCTATTTTTGAATAAAGTGATATTTTCAATTATTATTTTATATATTCAAGTTGAGGATTGAACTCCAAACCTTGATAAGAAACTACTGTTAATAATTTTTAATAGTTGGATTCATATAATTACATGGGTGATTATAAATATATATTTATTTTCTTTTCTTACTCTTTTAATTCTTATTCCTATGCAACCCTATATTGTACTACTATTGTACTTTAACAAAGGACAAAGATATTCTCTGTTGCATTCACGTGTTGCATTGCGAATCACACAGTTCATGCTTCAATGCTTCATTACTTCATAGCATCTATTTTCAGAGTTTAGCTAACATACTACAGCATATGCTTTCTATAAAGTACAAATATTAAATTCAGCTTTCATAGCATCTATTTATGGATAAGTTAATTTTAATTCATAATTTTTTATTTCTTCCATAAATAATTATGGAGAAGTTTATCTAATTATATCAGTGTAAATCATATTTTCATTTTTTTTCCTCAGTAACCAATTTATATGTAAGTTAAATTTATGGATAAAAAAATTTAAGTCAAATTTGATAAAAAAAATGTAATAAGTTAAATGGTTCTAACAAAATGGGCTCAATTTATAAATGGGCCAATTACGATGGGCCGATTGATTAGGCTAGACTGCCAGGTCTAATCAGACCCATGAAGTAAGATCCTCCTATCTGAACTTCGATGCAAAAAGAAAATACAAGGTATTTAAATTTATTATTGAGGGAAATAATTATTTTCTTAATAAATAAACATTTGACACATTTAAACTCATAATTTAAAAATAAATTCAAATCAAATATTTAAATTTTTTTTAATTTTTTGATGCAAAATAAATGAACATAAACATAGTTGTTATCCCATCAAATATAGTAAAAGGACTAGTATTAAAATTTATTAATTAATTAAATAAACATAAACATAGTTGTTATCTCATAAAATATAATAAAAGGACTGATATTAAAATTTAATAATTATATAAATTAATTTTAACTGTGATAATATTTATAATTTCACTAAAAAATAACATATTTATAATTTTATATAACTTTAGGTCACAACTAATAATATACTTTGGCTTATCCATAATAAAATTGTGATGAGTAGAAACATTTTAGACAGCTAATTTAAATGACTTTTAAAATTAAAATTATATTATGCTAATTTAATTGACTTTTAAATTGGAGAGGTGTTATGTTTAGTATTTTCTCAAACAAAATCACTTTTGAAAGAGGATAAATGTTCAAAATAAAGAAACTAAAATATATATTACTTATTAGTTGTTTCAATATAAATTTATAAACAATTGAACCTCTATCGGAAACTTTAACATTTGATATAAAATAATCTCATTCTTATAACAAAATTAATCTATCCATATGAAATATTATCATTATACATATAATTGAAATAAATTATTGATAAAAAAATCTAAACCAGTTGAATAAAACTATCAAAATATATTTTTAGTAGAACTTAAAAGGCTAAAGTTAAAAATAAAACATAATTTATCAATAATTTAATGTATTTCTTTTCGTGTTCAATGGTGATAATGTAGATAGAACCTAAGTCCCGTAGTATTACCCAAAACTCTATCTCTAGACTAACTTTAATGGGTAGTAATATATATTGTACTAATACATATGTTTCTTTTTCTCGTTTTAAGATTAATGTATGTAATAAAGTATGCATTTTATTGTTAACTACAAATTGATAATTTTTTTTCTTATTTATGCAAAAGTTTAGAAAATAAAATTATAAAAATTAAAAAATGAAAGCAACAAATATATAAAATAATAATTTAAATAAAGGAATATTTATAACATGAAAGTATAAAAAAAAATCAAGGTGCAATAAGTAGAGTAACTTCTATATTATATATAGATAATTAGCAAAGAATTGTTTAATTCTATAATATAGTAAGATATGAAGGGACAAGGTGAAAAAATGAAAAAGAAATATAGGAAAGAAAAATAATTGAAAAACACACCTATATGATTCTACAATATGCTAAAGTGAGCAAACAATTAGCATATAAAAATCAGACAAATCCACACAAATTGCTAAAACTGAATTTTGTGTATTTCGAACAAGCTTACATAAAAAATGTTAAAAATTAATTAGTAATTAGTAATTAGTTTTTTTCTCTCGCTTATATCTTGTAACCAAAAAAAGTGAAAAATGATATGTTAATTGACATATTTAATTATATAAGAAGACCTCATTATTTTCCAAATTTACATTGCGTATAAAATGATGTTAGCGATTCTTATAATTGTAGCTTCAATACGAAGATTTTTTTTTAATTAAAATTAATAAAATTTTATTTAAGATCAACAACAATTAAATGGATGAACTTTATTATTAATTACAAATAAGTGTTAAACAAAATTGATTACAATAATTTTGTATCTAAAAGGCCTAAAAGATAAACTTTCAGAAAACAATATAATTATTTTAATACAATATTTTAATTTACTTTAGGCTTTAAAATATTATAGATCATTCCTACAAGTGAAGAGAATGATATTTTCTTCTTCTCTCCTCACACCCCCCCCCCCCCCCCTCCCCCCCGATAATGAAGAGAAATTTTTATGTCCTGGATTCAATACAAGTTACCATCACATTGTATTACTGTTTGCAATTTATTTTAGTAAAATATGTGCTAGGAAGGATATCCAAAAGAAAAAAAACAAACAAATAAACTCGATTACTCGTACATATCTAATTATACAGCTACATAAATAAACATTAAAAATAACAAAAGACAATAAACTGTTTGTGTTCATATGGCTCTAGGAGGTTTTTCCAGCAATGCAAAGGGAAATACCTCATCCTTTGACTTTGGAGAAATAACCCACTTGTAATCTTGTACCTCACTTGAAGAAACATGTACATATAGTCTTCCAAATCCTTTCAGCAGAAAAACATATATATTCACAACAAACCTCCTGGTCTAAAAATTCTATCCCAATCATACAGTATAAAATCCAACAATAAAAGATCAATCCAACCACTCATGAAACCAGTGGTGTGCACCAAGTCCATAGTGTTGTCAAAGAATGGAAGCCTTTGATTCAATGTGACATACAAAGGAACCAAACCCCTAAGAGTTGTCATCTCATTGAAAGGCGCACCAAGGTTGAGTGCTGTTGAGACAATTGCCACATTTTGGTCCATCATTCTTGCAGCAAAGGTGCCACTTTCAATGCCATAATCTAGTCCAATCCTAACCTCTCATGGCTTAATTGCCAAAACATCACTAATCAAACAGTCCACAACAAGTGAGGTATTAGAGACCCATTTAAACTTTTCCTTCTCCATTTCAAAACATCCAATGCATTTTGAGAAACCCCTTTTTGGATTCTTGCTGGATAAGCACTCAAAGTTTCTGCATTGGTAATTCCCCCACCTCACATTTCTTCCATCTAGGAGTCTCCAAAGTGACTCATTGATGGGGTGAGGCTTTTGACACTCCTTTGAGGCCCTTGTCAAACACCTTCTTTTGAGCTAAGGATCACACCCATTAAGCATAAGCTTCTGAGCCAATTTCCAATCATCATCACACTAGGAGCCAATGTCATAGTCCATGTACTTCTCTAGCTTTTTCTTGCACAAAACACAAGCATGACCTATTGTGTTGTAAACCTTGTTTGCCCCATATAGGTTGATCTTACCAACCCTATTCTCCTTTGGGCTTATGTACTTCCTAATCTCCTCAATGATGAAAAAATTGATCAAATGATCCTCCTTCACTCACTATGAAAAAAACACGATTTAGCGACCAACGAATACAATTGCTAAATCGTCAAATTCGGTCAATAAAAGGTTGGCGGCCGAAATGGAGATCGACTTCACTGCGTCGCAAAAACCCGAGTAGCCAAGTCCTTAGTCATCGAATTCTATTTTAGTCACTATTTAGCGACTGACTTACTCGGTCGCAAAATAATAAAATTCGGTGGCAGCGTATTTGGTTGCTATTTTTACTAACCAAATGTGCAACCGAAACTACATTTAATAATTCGGTCACTAATATAAAAATTTTAAACAATAAATTAACTAATATTCGATTGCTAATATAAAAATTTTAAATAATAAATTAAACTAATATTCAGTCGCTACTTCAATCACTATTAAGTGATTAATTTTATAATAAAATTTAAAAAATTTCTTTTCAGTTGCTAACTTATTATAAAATGTATTAGATATAATTCGATTGCTATTTAATATTTAAATATAAAATTAATTAAAAATAGGTTTTGGTTGCAGATTTGGTCGCTAAAGGAAAATATGCTTTGTTTTTTCCTTTTTCATGTTACATTTTGACCTGCTTAATAATTATTGACTGTAAATATAATTTTTAATTAAATTATATAATCAAACTTATAAATAAAACTGGACATTCATAATGTGTAAATATATCTAATAACAATTGTAATTTAAGATTGATAAAGTGCAAATTCAAAGTTTTCAAAGTTTAATAAAATTAAATGTCAAAGTTAATAAAGTTCAAATTCATAACTAACATGACATAATCAAACTAAAATAAACTATGACCAGGAGTCAATGATCATTTGATATGTCATGGGGACGATCAACTTGAGCATCATCAACATGGTGCTTAGTTCCATTCACTGTGGTAGTCGATGGACTAGGAGCTGACATGATAGACTGAATATATAAGTCTTGTAATATACGTTGCATTTGCTCATTTTGTTGATGAATTTGCTCACATTGTTCTTGCATCTATTGTCTCATCTCCTGACTTTGGTGGTCATAATTCTCCATCAGCTGCAACATCTTTTCCTCAAGTATCTTCTCCTTATCTACCTTTTCCATAAGCTCAACATTCAATTTAGTAATTGTCTCACGCATTTCGTCTATTTGGTCTTCCACAAGAGCAATAAAAGTATACATAACTAATTTTGAGGAACTAAACATTTTGCTCAAAGTACCTAGCCCATACACATTCCCCTTGTAATTTGGATCTCCAATAGCATTCAAATATATTTATTATCAGCAATAGTGTTAGGGGAATCTTGTGCAGATGTGCCTTCCTCTACTGAATGTTGTGAGATTTAGTCTCGACAATGTTGATATTTCTCCTGCAATATAAAGTGAGATATAAAGATAAATTATTAAATTGTAAAAATATAAGGATTAATATTCAAGAAAATCACCACTAATACAGGAAAACATTGACTTTAATCTACTATAGTAGGCTTCAAAGTTTATACTAGCCAATCACAAACATTTAATAGTAGCTAAAGAAAAGCAAATCAAGATGTATAAATAAGTTCAAGAGGTATTAACCAAAGGTAAGAGTTCATTTATGATATCAACCATAATATATCAAATAAAGTGATATAATTAGAAAAAAATAACTTACAGCAAATTAGCGAGACTTATCATTAACCCATTCTCCTGACTTCAATTTCTTAGTTTTATCCATCACCCCCAAGCAGTTGGTGGTCTTTGAAACTACTTTGACTACATAAATTTTAAAAGTTAAAATTGTAAAACATTTTAATTAATTACATTGAATTGAAATCTATGAAGTATATATATATATATATATATATATATATATATATATATATAAAGTGAAATTAGCTTTTCAAAGTGAGCTACAGTAGATATGGAATCGCCACAATATGCTGAGGCTCCCCTATCAACAGTCGATTCGCCTTGTGGAGCTCTTGTTTAGGAAATCTGTAGAACCTCAATGTTCATCCAAGGCTGCTCGAACATTGGCTATTATCCATTTTCCTTTATCTTTACCATTTCTGATCTTGTTCATTGCACTTTTCAAAATATGTGAACCTTTTGTCTCAAAAACAATTCTAATGGCTCGCTCTTCTACTGGGTACCACCTATAATATTTATGCATAAAATAGGAAACAAGAACTAAATTAGAAATGATACTTGAAACAATTAATTTTAAATTAAACCATAATTAAAATTACTTTAAACTCTCCAAACCACCTATCGCGAAGGTCAACTGATACCTTCAACCAACTTGCAGCTGGTTCATCAAACTTTGCCTTAATGATATCTGATATGATATTAGAACATCCATATGTTGGTTGAAACCTATGTATAAAGACATTGTCAATACCACATTAAAAAAAAATTCATAGTTAAATAAAATGCACTTACTCTCCTTTATATGCACAAATGAAAGGCCTCTCACCAGCAATATGTTCATAATTTGGATCAGGTGGGTACTCAGGTGTAAGAGAATCATATGGTGCTGAAGGTGAAGCATCTCCAATAGGGGTAGTGAGAATCGACTCTCTTACAAAGGTCGTATTTGGTTGGTCTTGAGTTGTAGGAAGTATGTTTGGTGCCGGCATAACGATATTAATCATCGACTTTAAGGTTGATATGTGAATGGAAGAGGTGAAAGGGTTAGTGGTAATTGGAGCTCCCAAACTAACACCACGTTTTTTACCACAATTTATAAATGTTCTGCGACCATCACCTTTATCTCTGTTTGCCATCTACATGTTTGATTTTGTTACACATGTACATATATATGATATTTAAGAACAAATAAATAAAAAGTAAAGTACCACAAACAATACACTTTAGTAAAAAAATAAATCCAACTTGTTAATGAAAACTCACATACACATTTTCTACACCAAAATAGATCACTTATCTTCTTTTTCATATTCATTACAAGAGTAAAAGTAATAATTATTACATACCACAATCATACAAATGTAAATATATTGCTGATATATATACAATGAACATAATGCATGCAATCAACTTTAATGTATGAATTACCTAAGAAGTATTTGTATCATCAAAATCACTCTTAATCTCATTCTCACTTAATATGCATTCATCCTCGTCTGGTTCAACCAAGTCTGGTTGTTTAAATAAATATGCATCTATCTCTTCTCCACCTCCATCAACATCCACAAGAGATTCATTAATGACATAAGAGTCAACTTCCAACATTTCTTGAAGCCCTATAAGCTCATCATCTTGGTATTGAGCCTCTTGCTTAATTTCACTCACTATATTGTCAGTGACTTTGCTGCGAGCTTTTACCTTCATTACGGCCAACCATCCTTGATGTCCCTTAGGATATGTTGTGTAATAAACTTGTTCTGCTTGTTGTGCAAGTATGAATGGGTCGTATGCTTTAGTATATTTTTGTGATTGCCTTACTTCAACAATCTCATACTTTTTATCTACTCATGTCCCTATATAAGGTGTATTATCAAACCAATCACACTTGAATAGAACTAACTTCATCAATGGGATGCCAGTATACTCCAATTGAATAATATTAGACGACATTCCATAAAAATCAGATTCTAGTTGACCATTAGTTCCCTATACATAAACACCTTAATTAAAAGAATTCATGTCTTCATTCCAGCTAACTGTTTGAAATTTGTATCCATTTATAACAGACATAGGTCATGATTCAACTTTTCTCTTAGGTCCTCATGCCAAATTAACCAATATTGAATCTCAAGTATTATTTTTTGGATTTAGAACCTAAAAAATTTAACAATTAACATCGTATATAAAACCATATCATTACGGAGGAAATATTATTTGAACAATATATAAGGTGTTAACCTACATATTGCTTGAACCATGTAGGAAAGTTGAATGAAATGTCTTGGTTAAGTTGAGAATCTAAAGCAGTGGGATTCAGCTCCCTCAAAAAATTCTCATAAATACTAGAAAGGAGAAAACAAATTACTCAAAGTACACAACATAACATGATTAAATTATTTAATTAGAGTTATACAAGTACTAAATTATTTAATTAAATTATTTAATTAGAGTAGGATGATTTTAGTACTTGTATAACTCTAATTAAATATCAATGTCAATATCCATATACATTTTTAAACACCAAACTCCAAAAATGACATTGTAAAGTGATATAATTATTAGTGTGTCTGAAAGAAAATTCTTTGAAAGAGAAAACAGTAGTAGAAGATATGTTTTATTCATTTTATTAAATTAATAAATTCCATCTCTTTCAATTGTGGTCCCATGGTCTAGTGGTCAGAGCTTTGGACTTTGAATCCAATAACCCAGGTTCAAATATCTGTGGAACATGTATTTTTTTTTATTAACATTGGTTTATAGTTTTATAATATGCTTTTATTTTACTTCAAATTTCAAATATTGTTGCAAAAAGTTATTTTATGTTGTTGTATTTAGTGAAAAGCGATTTGAGTTAAGGTTCTTGCTTTTTCTAAAAAAAATATTATAAATTTGTATTGAGAAGTTCATATGAGCTAAATCAGTTTTTTGTTTTTCAAGTTAGATGTACTACGAATACCTATTATTGAAAAGTTATTAAACGGTAACTACTTGTAATTGGGAGTGGTTTTTAAAAGTAGTTGAAAGATAAATTATGTATAGTAAATATGTATACCAAATGAGATAATTATCTTTATTAATAGTTATTGATAATTAATTATATTTTAATACCAAGTAAAAAAAAAGCTTGTCAACCATGATCATCATCAAACTTCTAGAATAGATATTGTAAAAGAAAAGAGATAACAGGCATCAGATAGTACACATAAATATTCTTTTTTTTATTACTATTTTTCTTAATAAACAATGGCTAAAAATATTTAAAATGAAAAGTAAAAATAAATAAAAATGATTGAGTTTAATATCAAAAAGGAAATTTAGCATTTTTCTAGTTAAATTTTTTTAGCTCAATTTAAATATATTAAAATATAAAAAATAAAATATTTTTTAAAAATAATTTTTAGAATTTTATTTGTATTAACAGCTCGTCTCAAAATTGGCTCAACCCGACCCGACCCAAAAAAATCACTAGCTCGTAGTGAGCTGACACACCTCTATTTGTGAGTAATATCTGTATGTAAAGTTTACATTTTCGACAGATGCATATTCGGTGAGTAATATGTGTGAGTAAAATTTAATTGTTTTTATTAATATTTTCTAACTGAATTATAACTCAATTATCTTTATTAATTTTTCTTGAATTATTTTATAACTTTATCAATGTAATATTTAATAATTATTTTTATACAAGATAATTAAAAATTGAGCTTAACATGTAATATATGAAATTAAAAAAAAAACTTGAACTTGACTCTTTTACATAATCAAGTGAGAGTGGTATCTCAAAAAAAAAAAAGTGGTATCTTTAAAAAAGACACAATATAATACACATTTATATATGTTAGTGCATGACTTTTTTTCTCATAATATAATTAATTTGACTATTTTTAAAAAATATGTTTAATCTTAAATTATTTTTTATAAAATGAAAAAATTATTAATTTATCAACCCGTGCATTACACGGGAACACGCACTAGTAACTTTTAATTAATTATTAAGTTTTGGTTAGTATATATGTTATACTAAAGTCATATTGAGCCTTGGTTGAGCCTTATTGGGTTTTAATCAATTATTAATGCATATGTTACACTAAAGTGGTATTGGACCATCGTTGGGTTTTAATCAATAATTAGTACATGTGTTATACTAAAGTCATATTGGAAAGTGGTAAATGCATAAGTTACACATTGAATCTTAATAAATCATTATTGGGCATTGGTTAGTAAATATGTTAAATTAAAGCTTAATTGCAAAATATGTCCCCCTATTTTGCCTATTTCAGCAAATTAGTCCACCTATTTTTTAATTTATTATTTGAGCCCCCCCTCCCATATTTCAAAATTCACTATTTGAGTAGCTAATTTTAACCATTGAATGTTTAAATTAAATGTTGACTAGACTAGAAAGTTGACCAATATTTTCTTAAAAAATAAGAACTTAATTAAAAAAATATTTGAGGAAGAACTAGAACCATGATCTTTAGAGTGAGTGACACACTCCTTTACCACCACAGTCACATACCTATTTGGATATTTTGTGCAAAATATAGTATTAATATAAGTTTTATACGGAAATTGTTCAAAATTCAAACTTTATTCTTTTTTAATATTATATTTTTATAATCTTATATATTATATTTTAAAATATAATATATTAGATTAAATTCTATTTTTGCATAAATTACAATATGTATACTTACATAAGTTTTATTTTTATTTTATATATTATATATTATTAAATATAATATATAATATTAAATTCTATTTTCGTACAAAACTTATATTAATACTATATTTTGCATCAAATAATCAAATAAGCACTAGGGTGTAGTGGTAAAGGAGTGTGCTTCTCACTCCAAGGACCATGGTTCTAGTTCTTCCTCAACCATTTTTCAAGTTCATGTTTGTCAACTTTCTAGTCTAGTCAACTTAAAAGTGAATTAAAAAATAGGAAGACCAATTTGGTGAAATAGGGGGGATGAATTTTGCAATTAAGCCTTAAATTAAAGTCAAATTGAGATTTTAGTGAATACATAAGTTATCAATTGCATCTTATTGGACGTTGCTTAGTGAAATATTGTGTTAGATTCAAGTGTTTGAAGAATTGGAAGAATCACAAGAAGTGTTTTGATATTTGATTCATGTTGATGGCATTTGTAATTGTTCATTTGTAGTGTTAGTTTGGTTCATTAAGGGTATGATCTAATAATCCATTTGCAGCTATTAAATAAAATTAACAGACATGCATTCATACTTAGGATTAGAATCACTTAAGTATACACATTCATATAGAAATGCATTGATAAGCTTGAAACATGCATAAAATGCTTTATTACTGGAATAATCGATTACATAGGTAAATAATCGATTACATAAGCATTCTGCATAATCCTGTGAAATATATAAGGTGATTTAATCGATTACCAATTAATCGTAATCGATTAAATATGCTAGAGGCAAAAGTGAAGCTCACTGGAATAATCGATTAAACGGTAAAATAATTGATTACTTTGATCATGCTTATTTTCCAGAACTGCTACGAACACTTTAATCGATTAAATGGTCGAATTAATCGATTACATGAGTTAAATTAATCGATTACATTAGCAAAACAATCGATTACAGTCTGTTAAATCTGTTTTTTTATAAATAGCATGCATTGACTCACAATCTCAGAGATTCAGAATTCGAAAAATTTTATTACAAAAGTGTAGTAACATTCTCTGAGTGCCTTTGAAGTGAAGAAAGAGTCTTTTTCATGTGGGTTGTTCTTTGATGAGAAAATCATGAAGCTAGAGTAAAGGAAGGAGGTTCTTAGTAATCATTCATGCATTAATCTGTTTCAAGATCATTCAAGAAGGCATTACATTCATCACCAGGTTATCAATTTCGTTTGAAATTCTTTCAGCTGCAAATGGAAGTTTAGGTGATATCCTTCTTGAACTTTATGCTTAACTCTTTGTGAGATTTAATTCTGTATTTTACTGATTGTGTTGTAATTGTCCATGTAACAAGTTAGAATTCTTTAAAGCATAACTAGATAGGGTTTCTAGTGGGTAGAACTGAGTGGTGTGCTCAGGTTCTAAGTCTTTAGATAAATCTTAGTGTTAGATTTAGAATTTTGCCTAGGGTGGGTGAAAGAGACTTGGTTGATTGCTTGTAAAGAACTGAATCTTGTTAGTGGAACTCTAATCTGGTTTGGATTAGAAGACAACTGGATGTAGCCTCAAGTGGTTAGAGGTGAACCAGTATAAATTTGTGTGTAATTGTGTTTTGATTTACATTACATTCAATTGCTTGTGATATTATTTTGTGAATCAGCTTACACTTTGTTTCAGCACATGAGTTAAGTGATTGGAAAAGATAAATTTGCTTATTAAAAGTGTTGTGTGTAAAGATACGATCCATTGTTTATCTTCCGCTGAGTTTGATTTTGCAAGAAAAGTAAAAAGTTGTTAAAAACCAATTCACCCCCCCTCTTGGTTTATTAGATTAGGTGTTCATTGTATTTACATATTGTACTAAAGTCCAGTTGAGTTTTATCAATGCATAAATTTCACTTACACCATATTGAATCTTAATGAATCATTAGTGTTACACTTATGCCTTATATTTTAAAATACTTAATTTTACAAAATTTGATTATGACACATATTTTCATAATATAAAGGGTATTTATTATGATTTAAAATAAATTAAAATTTATTTTCTATTTATTTAAAAAAAATACATTTGATATAATTCGGTCGCAAATATAAAGATATGTAATCTAAGCCATCAAAACAACATCGGTCATAGTGAACGAAATGTATTTGGATGCTAACTTAAGTCCCTATTTGGTCACTAACATGGTTGCTATAGTTCTATTAAGATATTTACTGACCTAAATAGCAATGGAATATTTAAGTGATCCTTCGTATCAGTCTCTAACTAGGTCACTAATTCGGTAGTTGACGATTAGGCCATCACGTTAAACTTCGATCACAAATTAGGTTTCAATTGGCAACAAAAACATTTCAGCAGCTATTTTGGTCGCGAATGGCGACCAAGTTTCGGTCCTATTTTCTGTCGCTAAATTGCATTTTTCTAGTAGTGACTACAGACTTCATCTCTTCATCAACCTTCTGAATGTGAACCTTCCTTAGAGCAACGTTAGCACTATGAAGTGGCCTAACTATTTGATCCTATAAAAACTTCTTGTCCAACAAGGTTCCTTTGTTTTTCTCCATTTCTTGAACTTTGACTCAAGGTTGGCCTGCAAAGCTTCCAACCTGTCTATCACTTATCCAACTTTTTTAGAGAGTGATTTGACATCAAAACCATCAGAAACATCCCTCACATTGTAGAAGTGTTGGCATATGTCTTCATTGTGGAGGAAAAAGCCTACAAAGTAGAATGTAGTGAGACTCAGAAGGCTTACCAAGATGACCAACCCTCTCAAAATAATCTATATCAGACCCATTATTCTGGCAAGCTTGCATTTGGGAAAACATGACCTCCCCATTGACCACTCTCCTAAAATTGAAAAATATTTGTACACTCCTCTATAGATGAGAAACTTAGAACGATTGTGTGAATTATTGTAAACTTCTTGATATTTGTCTTCAATTTCTACATATGAGAAAACAAAAAAAAAATGAGAAACTGGGAGACATTTTTTGAAGGAAATGAAAACTAATATAGGCACATCATAGTGATCATACCATAAAAGAAACACAAGCATATGCTTTAGCTAAAAGAGAGGACATCACAAAACAAGATTGTGAACAATATCTGTTGAAAAACTACATTTGGTTTATCGCTATTCATTGAAAGTAGAATAATAGTTACCCTCCCTTCCAACCCATGATTCACGAACTTCACGTATATTGTAGAATACTCAAGTGGTCAACTGACTCAACTTGTCTATAAACTATGAACATATTGCACATAATTCTTCCATGATCTAAAGAAATATATGCAATAAAAATACTTACAAAACATTTCGATCCAACTTTAGTGGTGAGAATTCTTAGATTGCAAGAAATGCTACAAGAGAATTGAAAGACTTCACAATTTGCCAACACAAATCATGCGAAAATTTAAGTAGTAATCAACAAGTAATTATTCATGGTTTCTACGAAATTATTGATCAAATTTGTGTACCGTCCAAATATGGTAAAATTACACGTGGTCATCACTGTAAGGTCACCATACACGTGGACACCCTCCACGTCAGCACTGCTACATTAATAGTGCTTATTCACTTTCCATGTGTCAACCTGGACACACGTGTCCGCCCTCCTCGTCAGCACTGCTACAGGAGCGCGGACGTCGACCTTCTACAGAAGCACAAACGCCTACTATGCATGTCTCCACATTAACAGCATATCAACTATGCTTGGCGATTCTAATAGGTGTAACCACCTTATCGTATCATATATTCACAAGTTATCTACAAGTTGTTACTTATCTACAAGTAACAATATATCAATAAGGTACACATTATCTTATATTCAAATTAGATAATTGCCTACTATTATCTGTTATTATCTTATCCACAAATTGCTAACAAGCAAAGGTCCAAAACTCACACTCCACACTATAAATACAGTCTTACAGGTTCTCTCTAAAAAGACTCCATTCAGACTTGAGTATACACTTGAATACTCACATTCTTACTCTTATGAAATAACACTTAGTTATTTTCTTATAATTGATGTACTTACTTGAGTGTCAGAGTGTTTTTCCTTTGTTTTGCAGGTTCCTCCTCTAAACAAGGAAGACTCATCGTCCGACGTGCAAAATTTGGAGTCCACCTTGGTCACGTCTACCTTACACGTGAAATTTTTAGATTTTGGTAAGAACAGTTTGCATGCAAATAGAAATTACTTGTTTTCATCACGTATGCATACATACACCAAGGCAATGATAACTAGAATTATAACTTTATTTCATTAGTGTTGGAGACGCATATATTCCTTGATTTCCACATCCAATTCTCATTTTTGATGTAGAAGCTAATACTAACTACTTCACAAAATTCGCATCACGTCTAGCTCAAAATTTTATCCAAATATGCTATAAAACAAACAAGAGGATGAAAAACAAATGAAAGTGCACATTTTGAGCAAAAAATGAGTCATTATTTTGATATATAAATATAGATAGATATATAGTAGAAAGCAATAAGAAGCATTTAGGAATCTCATTTTCTAGTCCATGCTTTATTTTTGTTACCCTTAGTTTGTCATCCCAGCCAACCTTTTTGGAATCACAATTCACAAACCTTTGTTTTACACTGACTGAAAATTACAACCTTCGATCATTTATGATTACTCATCAACAAGTCCATGAGTTACACACATTATCACGATTTGTTAGCACTCTTGATTAATTTCATGTATTTCTCTATGATCATTTTTGGAGAAATGTCAGTAAAATAACCTTGTTCTATGTCCAATCCCTCTTGCGCGGCCAACATCTGAACCCTATTTTGAATCCTAACTGCTCCAACCTGCTTGGAGTCCAAAAGCATGCAGGCTATCTCAGTTGAGTCCTCATGGACAAGCGCAATCGTTTGCACAGTGGGGAGGCCACCGCCACGAGCACTCACCTTCCTTGTAATCTTTCTTGCTACTGACACATCAGTGCACAAAATTGGAACGTTGTAGAGTGTGACAC
The DNA here is from genome assembly GCA_013407115.1 of Glycine latifolia. Classification (NCBI taxonomy): domain Eukaryota; kingdom Viridiplantae; phylum Streptophyta; class Magnoliopsida; order Fabales; family Fabaceae; genus Glycine; species Glycine latifolia. The sequence continues at coordinate 12,943,421 of CM023941.1, read as the reverse complement.
AAGGGCGTGCACCAATCATTGTGATGCCTTTAGCTCTTGAAACGACGTTGGGCCCTTCATCTGGGCTTAAAGGAAGCATTTCGGGTATCGCCCACCCGGCCCATTGGCTGCCCCTTGAATTCGGCCTGTAATATCCAAGCTCTCGCCTTATGGCGTCAAGTTCCTTCCCTGTTGGGTGGGGTGCAGCGTACAGAAACACTGGCACTGCACTCACAAGTATAAAGATAAGTTGTATAGTAAGTGTATTTGACTATTTACACAACAAAAAGTTACTTAAAAATGAAGGAATTTCTCTTGGATTGCATTACATTTCAGATAACTCTAATTTATTGAATATGATTGGACCCAACCTCAAAGGCCCAATTGTCTTATGTTCCGTCTACCTATTCGGTTGATGGTCCAAATATTAATTGAATTCTTTGTCTAATTAAATATTGGCTAAATGATATATTTGGTTTTTTCTTTAATTTTTTTGTTTCATTTGGTTATTTATCTTTTAAAATTTTAATTTGATTTTTATCTCTTTTTTTCAGTTTAATAATTTATCTTTTAAAAATTTTATTTATTATTCTAATCTTTTTGTTCAGTTTGATTCTTCAACTTATTTATGATTGACTTTGTTAATAATTTAAAATGAACTTTTTTGGCTCAATTGGGAATCCTTCTCCTCCACTTCATTTAAAAAAAAAAGTCGATTCTTAAATGATTAATCGCGTTAATCTTAAATAGATTGAAAAATTAAACTAAACAATAAAATAAAATAAATTATCAAAATAAACTTTTTAAAGGATAAAAAACTAAACTGAATAAAAAATCAAATTAAACTTTTTAAAAGATAAACAACTACATAGCTCATTTGACCTTAAATATTTTGAGCAACAATTTACAATTTATCTTTAATCCTAACATTTTGAGCTAAAGGGAGTAAGGGACAAGTAATTAACAAGCATTCTTTGATCATGTAACTTAATACTTTCATTCACTAGTACCAATTAACAAGTGAACCACTAAGGTCGGTCTAATGATATGGATTTGGAACAGTATGCATGAAATCTGGAAATCATAAATTCGAACTTTAGTGGGGGAAAAAAAGGCAAGTAACAAGCATTCTTTGATCATACAAATTATACTTTCATGCACCAATTAATGTACTTACCATTGAATCGGTTGCCAATATCTGCTGCCACTGCTTTGGCAAGCCACGCTGCCTCGTCGAGCGACGCATGACCAAGTGGATGGGAAACAATGTCGTCCACTGCACCCAAGCGAGGGTTAGCACCTTCATGGAATTCAAGGTTGATGGCATTGAATGTAGCCTCTGCCATGGCTATGACAGTTTGATGCAAGGGGCTGTATATGGGATTTCCTGTGCAGTCATGCAAAACATACGACACAAGGTCGTACCTTGCCCTGTTATAAGCTCGATCATGAAACTTGTTCACAATCACAGTTTCTGGGTTTGACCTTGCAGCTCGTTCTATTGCATTGAGAGTGGCATTGTTGCGTGATTCAGAGACAAAGAACTTGCAGCACAATAAGATGGATTGGTCTACGGTTTTCTTTTGCTCCTAGGTAAGTTTTGATGAGAGTCAAAAGTTGAAACATTTAAGCAGTTATATTGAAAGAAAATATAACAACACCATTGCAGAAAAAATTAAAAATAAAATAAATGAATCATTATTATAAGTAGGGGAAAACATGTACGAAGTGCCTAACTGCATTTCCATGTTTTTTTAATAAAAAATAATTTATGATAGCTGGTGATTTCAGGTTTATAAATGTAGTTATAAAAATAAAATAATAATTTATAAACATAATTATAGGAGTAAAATAAATTTAAAATGTGAATATCAAAATATCTATATTTCCTTTATATATATATATATCGTTATAGATGACTAATGATTTATATATTCCCGTCTCCAATTAAATGTCATTGTAAATGTTTTATTTTATTTTAAAATACTTTCTTTATAAGAAAATATAAAAAAATCAATTATTTTTTAATAATGTTATCATTTTTTTATACTTAATGTTATCATTTATTGTTTCATCACCTAAATATTTAAATGCATTCAAAATTTATTTTTTAACTTTTTAATAGAAGTAACTTTGTTAAAAAAGATATTTTGGTCATTTAAAATGTCTTTTGAAAAACAAAAACAAAAAAGATTTTTTTAGAGGAAACTACACTCATATCTCATGTATTTTGCTCAAATTTCACATGATATATATTCCTTTTTGCACATTACTTTTATCCCCCTCTATTAAAGTCGTTAACTAATGTCAATTGAAATATGTAAACAGACAAAATTATCCTCACATTTTAATTATAAAACACAAATTATCTATTCCCAATTAATTTCAGAATTTAGGATTCACGTTTCATCCATCTTCACCATTCGCGAGTACTGTTCATCTTCCTCTTGTTGGCAAGTTCTCCTTCAGCGTCCAGGGGTGTAAGTTCCTCTTTCTCTCACGACGTTCACCTTCCATTCCTTTTCACCGTTCGCGAGTTCTCCACTATTCATCTTCCAGCTCGCGATGTTCATGAGCATCTTCGTTTGTCTTCCTCTTCGACGTTCGCAAGCGCTTTGTTTCTTTTCATGTTCCACGATTTCTATTCACGCTAGGATTATGCTTGTAAGTGATAACTGAACTTTGTATATAGGTTACTTTTTAATATTATTTATTTGATTTTGATTGTTTATTATTGTCTATTACTGAATGAGGTTTCATGAGGAACCAGTTTGAGACCACTTATGATTTTTAAAATCATTTGTTTATTATTTTTTATTAAAATGGTGTTGATGTTTAGGACCACAGGAAACACAATGGATATTATTATTGATTAAAATAGTGTTGATGTTTGGGACCACAGAAAACACAATGGATGAACTGGAAATTATTTGTTTATTATTGTTGATTAAAATAGTATTGACGTATGAGACCACAAGAACACAATGGATGAACTGGAATATATGGAATACATGACTGTGTGAACAACAATGCTAATGATTTAGACTTGTCATCATGTCACCCTTTTATTTTGTGATTTTGTTCTACTGCTAGTGGTAAAATTCTTCCCCTTAAGACTAATCATGATATACTAAAAATGTTTGTTGAGAATCAAAATTCAGTTCATATGTATGTTAATAGAACAAAGGATGAGAGGAATGGTGTTAACACTACGTACCAACAAAGTGGGTTCATGTCCAACAAAAAGTTGGTTTTACGTCTAATTACATAAAAAAAAAAACAAAAAAGAAGTAAGTGTAACCACCCGCCTCGTTGCTACTATATCATCAACCCTTACCACACAAGATTTAACTTTTGATGAAAACTTCATTAATTTGATTATGAAAATGATGATAATTTTTTTTTTGCGATAATACAATTATCATACACATATTACAATTACATAATAAATCACATATATATACATATATATATATATATATATATATATATATATTTAATCAGTACATGTCATCCACACATTAAAACTTCCTTTAGTTTTACATGTATATATAACTGAAATTACATTTCTAACAAAAAAGTCAAAGAACTAACTAAGAAAAAGTTGATTAACAAAACGTAACTCTTTCCCAAAAAGAAATCCAATGTCATTACATCGGCTTGACGGCTCCAACAAAAAGAATCCTCCTCCAGAGTCACCTACTGCTGCTCATTTGCTCACACGAACCAAGGTTCATGATCATCACAGGTACCAACCACATGGTACAACAAAACAAGGGTGAGTTTATTATGTAAAACCAACAAGTATCAGATGACAGCAGTTGGAAAAAGGACAACCCAAATCACCACAATTATTGTTACAAAACTCATCATTCCATTACACATTCAACAAAAACAGTTATCCAATGCATTCCACAACTTAAACAATCATACTCAGAATGATGCATGCACATGACTCATCTATTAGCATGCAATGTGATACCATATCCCGGAAATAGCCTCTCACAGGAAAAATGATTCATTGCTTATTAGGGTCACCCTGTTGTACACTGGTCATTCCCCCCCCCCCCCACCACGGTGATCAGCCAATGTCGCTAGGAAATTCCAAACCTGATGACCCCTTAGTACCTGCATTCTCAGCCCACTGAAACCCACAGGTACGCGCGTGCCTTCATTCTATTTCCATCCATGCATATGAAGTATGAAACATGGGCATCATCGATGTATGACTTGGCTAGGAACAAATCCTTCCTCGCAACGGTAACTCGTCATGCACCCCTCATGTGTATCCATGTATATCCACACCACACAACGATAACCATGGGCACCATCAATGCATGACCCGGGAAGGAACAAATCCTTCCTCGTAAGGGTAACCCGTCATGCACCCCCCATGGATATCAATATATATATACATACCACACAATGACATTGTTCACATCAACATTATCTCTCATCAATGTCATTATCAACATCCACATCACATATCTAATATCATCATCATACATATTAAATTGATATTATTTCAACAATATCAACATAAACATCGACAACCATTTCATCATCATTTCATTCAAACATTACCAATCACATAAGCATCATCTCTTCTAAATCATCACAAACTACATAAACATCAGTAATCATTTCCATGATATCTCAACTTCACTATCATCAGCAACATCTAAAATAATTACACAGCATCCCATTTGTTAAAAACATCTCTTAATTTGAAAATGAACACTCACACTCACACGTACTGTAACGACCTGCCTCGTCGCTACTATATCATACTCTTAATTATGCTTTTAATGGTAATTTATATTTGAAAATCCCTTTTAGTTTGTTTATAAAAATAGTAGTAAATTTTTCGTAAGCATAATCAATATCACAAATCAAAATTCAAATATACAAAGATGCAATACATCATAATACCTGTATGTTAATAATTATAAGTTGGTAGTAATTATAAATAACCAAGTCTGAATTATACAATTTTCACAAAAGAAACAAGGATTTAAATGATGGGGTGTAACTAGCAAAATGTCAGGGTGTAGTCATTAGAACAAGGGGTGTAACTAGCAAAAATACAACTCTTGCTCGGGATCTAGCCCATCTACGTCTCGGCTACTTGACGGCTCCAACCAAAATAAGTCATCTTCCCAGTACTCTACTATTGTCCATCTGCTTACACGAACATGGTTCGTGATCATCACAGGTACCAATCCACAAGGTACAACAAAGCAAAGGTGAGTCCATCATGTAAAATAATAATTAAATAAATATCATCAGTTATAAAAAGACAACTCGAACATTGTAAAATCACCACAATAATCAAATATTTTATCATGCATTCAATCATGAACAACCCCTCCAAACACATTTCACAATTCACCTTAAAATGACTAGTCATGATGCATGCTCTGGACTTATCTCTTTGTCAATGCAATGTGGTACCATCCTCATGGAAATAGCCTCTCTTAGGAAAATGATGTAGAAGCTCATCAAGGTCATTCTGTTGTGCACAGGTCGCTCCCCCCTCATGGTGATCAGCCCTGAGTCACAAGGGAGTTCCAAACAGAGATGCCCCTCTAGTACCTCTGTACCCTACTGCCACCATCCTATTTCCATTATGCATGAAGTATGTACATGGGCTCTACCAACGTATGACCCAGGCCCGTACTCAACTCGACCCGGGTAAGATAACGTTATACGCCCCCATATAGATATATACTGACTCATTCTTGGGTATACTGATACATTGACTGTGGTCCTTGCAAGGTTAACCACCCGGTCCCAGCATCTCACATCAATACATAAAATATCACCACGGCTCCATCAATGTATGACCCAGCCCTAGGATCAACTCTTCCTGACTAGGATAATGTCATACACCCCCGTGGGTATTTATGTATACCCAAACACATTTAGATTACCACGGGCACTATCAATGTATGGCCCTGTCCGGGATTAACTCATCCTGGTTAGGATAATGCCATACACCCCTCCCCATGGTATCAATGCATTTAATAACTCAAGTCAATACAATGGTCAACTTCAACGTAATCACATACGTCATTTACAAACATTACAAACGAGTGAATAGGAGTAAAGTATTAGGCATCCGGGTTGGCACCAAACCATACAAATGATGTCAGAATTCGAACAAGGTCGGATGAGGGCACAAGGTTGTCTGGGTAAGGAAGCCCGGTAATTCTTTAAAGAAAAGTACGAGCTCTGTTGAGTAGGAACCCGATACCTTTTTTTCTCGAGGAGATACGAGCTCTACCGAGTAAGGAACCCGATACCTTTTAAAGAAAAGGTACGGGCTCTGTTGAGTAAGTAACTCGGTGGCTCTATTCTCTAGAAGATACGAGCTCTGCTGAGTAACGAATCTGGTGGCTCTTTCTCTTCCTCTCCTGAAGTAGCTTGAGCTTGGTAGTTCTAATGGGCCACCCCGGGTAAGGAACCCGGTATACAAGCGTTCGCTAACAAACACTAAGTTACGTCCTTTATGCACACATGCATGGTACGTAAACCATTCAACTCGACATTCCCATCCCGGTAGCCGACATCACATTACAAGGGATTGACGTATATGTAACTCGGCCCACCCATCCTGATAGCCGATGTCATAAACAAAGGTTAGACACATGCAACTCGGCCAACCCTTCCCAGCAGCCGACATCATATCACAAGGGATATATAACTTGGCCTACCCATCCCGGTAGCCGACATTACATTACAAGGAATTGACATATATGTAACTCGGCCCACCCATCCCGATAGCCGATGTCACAAACAAAGGTTAGACACATGCAATTCGGCCAACCCTTCCTGGCAGTCGACATCATATCACAAGGGATATATAACTTGGCCTACCCCATCCCGGTAGCCGACATCACAACACAATAATATTTTAATATACATGTAACATACTCCACCCGACTTACCCAACTCGGTAGTCGTCTTCCTCACACCATTTACAGACGTCATCAATATATTTTACGCAGCATATCAAATAACAGATACACACTTTTAACCCAACCATGATATCAAAAATCATTATTAACACAATAAACTCCCTTTACCTCAACAAGGATTCTTTTCTTTCACACTTAACGTGAGTTTTTGTTCGAACACGAGTTCTCCCAGCAACTAGGAATGAAAGGATTATGCTTCGTTTACCAATTCTTCTTAACATAGGGGTGTTTCCGCTGCAACTATGGTGGTTCTTGAGAGTTAAAGGTGGTATGGTGGAAGAAGAGAGATTTTTGGGTGCAAAGAGTTTAGAGAGAGAAAAGAAGAGAAACACGCATAGGAGTGAGAGAGTGAATCGTGTTTCTGCTTCATGCACTGCTATTTATAGACGAAACATTGAGGCAAGTTGCCAACCACTTGATTCAGCCAGCTATCACAACCACCATAGTTGCCCACTTGCGTGACCGAACAGCCACCATAGCCACCACCATTTTTACTATGCATGTACGGATAGCTTATCTTAGTCACAAAATTTGACTTTCACCTTTTACGCACAAACACCCATGCAAAACACTTTAACAGATTTCAAGATTTATATTAAACAATTAATCAACACAAATATCTTTCTACTTGTAAAATTTCAGGGTGTTACACGTACAAATACACAATCAATCATAAGTACATCACATCTCGTTAGTTAAAAACTTAGTTTCTCTTAAAAAACCAGCACACAGTAGAGACAGGGAGATATCTTCATAGTTGGACTCCCTGGCCCCCAACTATGATATCTAAACTATTACCAACATAATAAACTCTCCTTACCTAACCAAGAGTTCTCCCTATTATAGCCTAGCGGTGCTGTTTCACGATCCTTCAAAACACATGCTTGTCCGAACACAGAGTTCTACATACCAAATTGAAGACAGTTTAGTATAGAATCTAAAGGAAAGATCAAAGTTAATAGTTGGGGTCAAATACTCACTCAAATAAAAAAGGGGCTAAACGGTGTTTTTAGGAGTTCACATCGAAAGTACAGTTTGAAATTCCAATCACACCAATGTGACCAGGACTCAACAAGGATCATAGAAATGATATCAATTTCATAAAAAGGAGACTTTTACAACATCTCATTTTCAAAGGAATTTTCAAAGGATATGTAAAACTCCCAACAACGGTATCCAAAACTCAAGAGACACTAAGAAAGGCTTAAACTAGTTAAGGGAAGACAAAGGGAACTAAGATTACCTCAAGGAAACCAAGAAGGAAGAATTTAAAATCTCTTTCCTATACCAAAGCTTTGAGAGATTTTTAAAATATTCCGCTCTGATTATGAGGTTCCTTTGGGTGTCGGGGTTCCGTGGCAAGCTATGGTGGCCCTTGGTGGTTGATGGTGGTCTAGGGTGGTGGAAGGGGTGGTTTTAGGGTTTTGGGTGAGTTTAGAGAGAGAAAGGGAGAGAAAATCATGAAAAATGCATTTTTGTGCATCTTGTGCATATTTATAACCCGACAAGCTCGCTTAGCGTGCACGTGCTTACTCAGCACGCATGCATGTCTCGCTCAGCGCAATTTCCTCTCTGTCAGGAAATTTAGGAATTGGGCTCAGCGTGCCATTTTCTCGCTTAGCACGACATGAATCTTGAAGATCCCAACGGTCAAAAGATGCAGCGATGTGTTGGGAAGCTACTTTCAAAATTTGAAGGCGATCCAACGGTTAACGAATCCGGGATGGTATTTTTATTGAAGCCGGTTATGAGCCAAACTATCATTATCATCTCAACCATAAATCAAACAAAGTTGACATAACTTAACATTCATATCAAATAATTGCACCAAGATAAATGGCACAACAACTCAACCAATTCTAAATTAATCAAACAATCAAATAATACAACAAATACATAAAACATATACTTTCAGTTATCAAAATTTCAAGGTGTTACACTTAAAATATTTTAGACATAAAATTTCATTAAAAGTCATGTGACAAGCATGTGCTTAATTTTTGTTAGATTATTAAACGGTGTTTAGGAAGAAGGAGTCTAGGTGTAATGTGAGCTAAACAATTAAGGAATTTTTTGTAGGAATGCAAAAAGGAAGGGGTATTGGGTGAAATTTGAACAAAACACAGGGGTGTGAGTGTAACTTACTATTTTTTTAATAATACTATCATTTATTGTTTCCTAATCTAAATATTCAAATGAAATTGACAATTACATTCTATTGTTTTTTATCATATATATAGTTAATAAAGTTGTTAGTTTCTTTAAAACTAAAAATTACCCCAAAGTTAAAATAATTAGAGACAGGAAAGTAGTTTTAATCTAATTTACTTTGTTTGTAGAACAAATTACACTTGTTCCCATGTGTTTAAGGTTTATTACATTCACAACCCGCTATTAAAATACATATTTTTTGCCTTCCCTGAACCAACATCGTTACTAATAGTGTTAAATTTTGAATGAAATGTCCAAAACACCCTCATCATTTATAAACCTTCACATTGTTCTCTCTCAAACCCACCTTCAAGCTATATTGAAACAGTGTTTCCTCCTTTCCTCCGTCTCACACATTGGCAACACCATTGCCGAACTCTCCTTTGCCACCTCCACAATCATCAAACGACACAACCTTCCTCTCCTCCGCCACCACCAGAACACGCTTCACAGTCTCCAAAACCTTCTCTTTATCGCATACAACGAGGATCGACTTAGATCTGCAAGGTGGCACACTGTCATCAGTGACCCATCATGTAGCCACCAAAATCTAGTGAACCCATTGCACACGCACCAAACCTCGACAACATTGTCGTGCACCCACCAAACCTTGACAAGCCCGAGGCATACCTACCAAATCCCGACGAGCCCGAGGCATACCCACCAAACCCTAGTTTATAAATCGTTGTTGGATGCGCGAGTTGGGTTTGATTCGGTTAGTGGGGAATTTGGCGAGTTGGATCCCTCTAGTGGATGCTTGTCTGTTGATTATTGAGGTATATTGAACTCAGATCCACGGTGTTAGGATCCCTATGGCTGTGGTGGAGATCAATCAGTTTGGGCTTGAAAAGATAACAATGGAGATACATGTCCAAAGATTTCCAATTCTGAGTTTGAAAGCATGATCTGGGAATGTGTGTTTTTTTCTCTTTTCTATTGTGTTATTGTTTATGTGGTTGATGATTTGGGTTGTGTTGATGATTTTGGTTGTGTTTATTATGTGCATTGAAACTGTGTGGTTTGAATATATTTTGAGGTTTTTTTGATGTTTTTGAACTTGTTGAAATCGAGAAAATCAAAATGTCTCCATGAAAAAGATAAAGATATTTTGGATCCAAAAATTCATTAAAATGCATGTGCCTAACATGATGTAAAGTTAACAAGACATTGGGAGTCTCTCTGCAAATGAGTTGCAACAATGAGGGGGGTTTGTATAGGCTCCAACAATGAGTAAATTTGACTGTAATAAATCTTAAACACGGGACGAGTGTAATTGCTCTTGTTTATATATGCAATTAAGGTTACTCTTTTTCAATTATTAATTTTCATGTTACGCAACCTACGTTAGATATATTTAGAAGGAAAGAAACTCTAACTGAGTCACGATATAAAAAAATAGTATTGTATAAATTATTACATAAAAATCACATTTCTATTTTTGATGAGGTGATAATTTCTAATTTAATATATCCAACACCTCACATTTGAGTTAGTGTCCACTTAGAATTTTTTTTATTGAGTTCACCTAAACTTTTCCACATCAAAATCAGATATTTCATTAACCAGACTATCGAAGTACTATATATATGACTGTACTATATGATCGACAACCCCTTTAGTATTCTCTGTTAGAAAAATTATTGTAACAAAATAAATATATATAATTTTATTATAATAAATATTAATTAGTTTCCAAAAATCTATTTTTAGTATCTATTTCAACCTTTTACATATTAATTGTATGATTGTATATTCTAAATTATTATTAATGATTCTTTAATTATTAGCTTTTATTGTTTGCGGATTTTATCCCGATAATAACAAATATGAACATGTTTTACGTTGCTAAAGAGAACGCACACGCTCCACGTCAATCCTTTTTTCGTGTGAACTACCCGACGCTTGGCTTCTTTTGATCATGAGTCCATGACAACGTCGCTTGGGAAAGAGATTGATGATCAATGGTTTTAAGTTTAATTAAGAGTATTTTTATTTTCAGATACTAAATAAGGATTTTGAATTCAAGATTGATGTTTATTATATTTTTTAATAAAAAATGTGAACATATATCTAATATAAAGAATGAGTTTTTTTAGAAGAATATTGAAGATAAAAAAAAAAGAAATTTCTCTCTTTATATACGATTTCAATATGAGATATACTAAAAAAAAATGAAAAGATTGAAAAATTTTACATCTTTGTGACATTATAAAATCTAAATAAAGTTATTTAAGATTCTAATTTAAAATATAGTGTAATATTAAAGATATTCTTACCTTATTTCAAGAAAATGATTTGTATATATCAATGTGGGAAAACACGTACGGTGCTTGTTCCCCAGTTTTGGAAAATGGATAATTTTGATTCAATTTTTAATTTTACATTTTTTTCAATTGAATCCTACTTTTTAACATATTTATTTATGACCCTGTTAATAAATAATTTAATTAATTAAAATATAAAAAGAAAGAAAGAAATAAAACCAAAATTAAGAATATGATCAAAATTGCAAAGCGAGAAAATGAAAATTATATTGTTATAAATTATAGAATACTGATAAGCGATGTATCCTTTTAGCATTATATTCTTCCGCTGAAACAACAACACTAGAAGATAACCACAATTTGCCAAAAAGAAAAAAGATAACCAAAACCACTAGCTGTTATGTCCCCACCCCTGCCCCCTTTCCGTTTACTCGTTCCCTTCATTCCTATAATATATTTTACAATAACATTGAAGTAATTGATAGATATATATTGAGTAGTCACATAATAAAATAACCCAATGATCGAGCAAGGAGACTATACTTAGATTTTATATAGCATACATGCAAAATCTGTTAATCTTAATCAATGAAATTGCCACCAGTTAATTATTAATAATCGTCATCATATATAACTATCATATAAGAAAAAGAACATAAGGAAATTAAAGAGATTTTCTGACCTTGTTAGCAGTGCAATTGAAATCCATGGCGAGATTGATCCAACGCACCAACTGCAATCTGTGTTCACGAGGTGTGATAATAATCTAACTTAAAATGGGGGAACTGCTGATCATGTACCTGTCGTTGCAGCAGGAGAAATAAATATATGAACCACACACGTCATGGATTTTGTGAATACCAGAGAACATCGGGTAAGTTATAACCCTTGAAGATACCCCAATAGAAATGGGATAGTATTTCCATGGATTTTGTTGTGGGTTTGCTTAGGATCTAAGCTGTGTTAGATTCTATTTGGGTTATTGTGGATAGATTGACTAAGTCTGTTCACTTTATCCTCATTAATATTCGATTTTTCTTAGAGAAGTTGACTTCCTTATACATTAGTGAAATTATCTGGTTGCATGGTACACCCTTTAGTATAGTATCTGACCGGGATCCAAGGTTCACTTCCAGATTTTGGGAAAGTTTGAACAAAGCCTTAGGAACCCGGCTTCGGCTAAGTTCGGCCTATCATCCTTACACTGATGGTCAGACAGAGCGAACCATCCAGTCTCTAGAAGACCTTTTGAGGGCGTGTGTTTTAGAACAAGGGGGTAGTTGGGATAGTTTACTACCCTTGATAGAATTCACCTACAACAATATCTTTCACTCTATCATTGGCATGGCTCCCTACGAAGCTTTATATGGTAGAAGGTGTAGAACACCCTTATGTTGGCCAGCGAGAATCTTGTGTTAGGACTTGAGGTAGTACAACAAACGATCGAAAAGGTCAAGTTGATCCGGGATAGGATGAGAACGGCCCAAAGTAGACAGAAAAGCTATCACGACAAAAGGAGAAAATAACTAGAGTTTGAGGTCGACGATCATGTATTTTTCAGGGTTACCCCTTGGACAGGGGTTGGCCGAGCAATAAAAACCCGGAAACTCACCCGATTTATTGGTCCTTTCCAGATTCTAAAAAGAGTCGGTCCTGTCGCGTATCAAATTGCCTTACCCCCGTCTCTTTCCAATCTCCATAATGTATTCCATGTGTCTCAACTTCGTAAGTATGTTCATGATCCTTCTCATGTGGTTGAATTGGATGATATTCACGTAAAAGAAAATCTGACGTATGAAACATTGCCTTTGAGGATCGAGGATAGACGGATGAAGCATCTAAGAGGAAAAGAAATTTCTTTGGTTAAGGTAATCTGGGGAAGTCCAGCAGGAGAAGATGCAACATGGGAGCTGGAGAGTCAAATGCATGAAGCCTATCCGGCTCTGTTGATAAGTGTTATATTGGTATTTGTGCTTGAGAAAGTCAATTTTGTGGGCTAGGATAAGTTGTCCGTACACAGTGTCAACTATGGTGGCTATGGTAGCTTTTCAGTCACGAAAGTTGGCAACTATGGTGGCTATGATAGCTGTTTGTTCATGCTTGTTGGCAACTTGCCTTAGTATCTCCGTCTATAAATAACAGTACACGAAGCGAAAGCATGATTCATTCTCACTTCTGAATGCATTTCTCTTTTTTTCTCTCTCTAAACTCTTTGCACCCAGAAACCTCTCTTCATCAACCTTCTATATCACCTTTAACTCTCAAGAACCACCGTAGTTGTAGCGGAAAAACCTCTACGTTAAGAGGAACTCATGAACAAAGCTTAATCCTTTTCATTCCTAGTTGTTGTGAGAACTTGTGTTCAAACAAAACTCACGTTAGTTTCAAAGAAAGGAATTCTTGTCCAGGTAAGGGGAGTTTTATTGTGTTAATAATGGTTTTAGATATCATGGTTGAGATGCAGTACGTATATGTGTTCTGATGTTTTGCGTGAAATAAATTGATGAAGTTTTTATGTGATGTGTTTTTGAAGAAGACGACTACCGGGAAGGGTTGGCCGAGTTGTATATATGTGTCAAACCTTTGTTTGTGATATCGGCTACCGGGAAAGGTTGGCCTAGTTGAGTGGTTTACGTAGCATGCATGTACGCATGCAGGACGTAACTTAGTCCTTGTTGGTGGACGTCTGTATACCGGGTTACTTACTCGGCAGAGCTCATACCTTCTCGGGAATAGAGCTACCAGGTTACTTACTTGGCAGAGCTTGTATCTTCTCGGGAGAAAAGCTACTGGGTTCCTTACTCGATAAAGCTCGTTCCTTTTCTTTGATAACTATCGAGTTCCCTTACCCGGACAACTTAAGTCTTGTAAGCGCTAGCTATTATAATCGATTACAGCGCTTATGTAATTGATTTCATAGTGCTGATTCTGACCTAGTTCGGATTCTTACCTTAATTTATAGTATATCTAAGTGATAACCCGGACACCTAATACTTCACACTTATTCACTTGTTGGTAATGTTTATGAATGACGAATGTGATTACGTTGATGTCAGCCTATGTGATGGCTTGAGATATTAAATGCATTGATATCATGGGGGTGTGTGCATTATCCACGCTAGGACAAGTTGATCTCAAGCTGGGCCATGCATTGATGGTGCCCATGGTAATCTAAATGCATTTGGATATACATAAATACCCACGGGGATGTATGGTATAATCCTAACCAGGACGAGTAGATCCTGGGTCGGGCCATACACTGATGGTGTCGTGGTAATATTCTATATATAGATGTGAGATGCCGGGACCGGGTTGTTAAACTTATGAGGACCACGGTCAGTGCATCAGTAGGTCCGAGAATGGGTCAGCATATATGTACATAAGGGGTGTATGGTATTATCCTAGCCAGGACGAGTTGATCCCGAGTCGTGCCATACATTGATGGTGCCCATGAGACATATGTATGTACGTAGGGGGTGTATGATACTATCCTAGCCAAGACGATTTGATCCCGGGCGGGGTCATACATTTATGGTGCCTATGTAACATATTTCATTTGCATGACAGAAATAAGATGATTGACTGTAATAGTACGAGAAGTACTTGGGGGCCATGTCTGCAGGGATATCCTTATGACACCCATTATTGGCTGATCACCATGGGGGGATGAGTCCTGTCCACAACAGAGTGACCCCGACGTCAACTACAGCTATCATTCGAACCATGGATTTGGCCTATTTCTGGAGATGGTACCACATTGCATTCTGATAGGAAAGTCATAAGCATGCATCATGACTAGTCATTATAAAATGGATTGTGAAATATTTTTGGACGGGTTGTCTGTAGCTGATTGCGTGATGAATGCTTGAATATTGTTGTGATATTGTGATAACCGAGTTGTCTTTTCATAACTTATGTTATCTATTACTTATTATTTTACATGATGAACTCACATTTGCTTTGTTGTACCTTGTGATTTGGTACCTGTGATGATCACGAATCATGTTCGTGTGAGCAGATGGGTAGTAGTAGGTGATCGGGAAGATGACCTATGTTGGTTGGAGCCGTCGAGTGACCGGTATGTTAATGGATTAAATCCCGGACAAGGGTTGTATTTTGCTAGTTACGCCCCTTGTTCTAATGGCTACACCCCATTATTTTGCTAGTTACACCCTGACATTTAATCCTTTATTTCTTTTGAAAATTTTGTACCCTTCAGACATAGTTATTTGTAATCACCACCAAATTATGTTCTTATATAAATATATTACAAGGTATTTCATTACTAAAATTTCGTGTTTAAATTTCTGATATTGATTATGTTCATGCTAAAAGTTTACTACTATTTTTATAATTAACTTAAAGGTCTTCAATTATAAGTTGTAATTAAAAATGATTAAGAGTATGATACAGTAGCGACAAGGCGGGTCGTTATAGTCGTAGCGAAGAACAAAATCATTGCTAACTTCAAAAGACAATAAACTAATGGATAAACTATTTTTCTTCCAGTTTCAACGAACTTCTCTAAAAGATGACTAATTCCTTTCAAATATGTAGATTCAACATTGCTACACATATCAATGATGTAAGTCTCAAGTTGATTATTAAGCATCACTAGATCAATTGATGAAAAATCATATGGATTAAACCTTGCAACTTCAAGTTGTCTTGCCTTATCAAAAGTAGAGAACAAATTGGTTGGATTCAAACAAGCCATACAAAGAAGCAATTGAGTATTTGTGTCAATGAAATAGTCATTAAGTTCTTGAAGTTGCATGTCCACAACAGTATAAAATAATTCAACACAATAGTAATGTTCTATTATGATAGCCTTACCTACACATCGTGATCTCCACTTAGGAAAAAACCTATCTTTCATATAATGAATGCTAATGGCATGTGTATTACAAAAAAAAATACTTCTTGTAATAAAGATTCACATCCATTATCCCTTATAGTTTGTAATCGTTGCTTTGTGATGTTAACCAAATTCACAACATTGATGATGTCTTGGTCTTTCCTTTGCAATGCCTGTGACAATTCATTTAAATTACCCAAGATATTTTTTATCAAATGCAATGTGAATACAAAGTCAAAATCCTCTAACAAATATAAAAGATCATTGGCTTCGGCTCTTTGATTTTCAATTGATCCATCCTCTTTTATAATTTCAAGAACATCAATTATAGCAGAATACATCAATGTCAAATTGATAAATGTTGCATAATGGGAACCCCAACAAGTATTAACAGGTCGCTTAAGACTAGTTTCTCGATTCAAACCTTGATTGCAAGGAATTTCTCCTTTTGTCCAATGCCTCTCTAACATTGACAAATTGTTTTTCATTCCACATCCCTCCATTTCCCTTTTTTTCATTCGAGTTGCTAGTCATTGTAGGATCTCCATTAGAACTCATGCTTCCAAAAGGATAATGAATCTCAGATTGTATCTAAATGTGCAATCCAAACACCTAACCTATTCAAAAAAAAATAATTCCAACCGACAATGATACATTAATCAAGACCCTTCATTTTTTTAAAAATTATTTGACAACTGCAAAACCTCTCACATAGTGGGATACATGATTGTCTTTCCCACCTATCCAGGCAAGATTACTCATTGGAAAAGGTAAAATTAGTTAATGAATTCTTGAGAAGATGAATTTTCATAATAAAACCAAACCTAAAATTTCCAAAACACTAAAATCTAGTATATTGAATTAATTAAGAAAATTCTTGAATCTTAACTTACAATAGGCCTTCAGTTTTCATTGTGAAAAATTGGGTAGAGTAAAGAGTAAAAATTATTTCAAAATAAACTCCACTACTAGAAAATATGTTTTTAATATCACCCATTTAACATCGATTTTAAGAAAACTGACTTTAAAAAATACGCAGTGATGTTGTCAGCATTAGTTTAACATTGATTATAATATAACCGATGTTTTTAGCATTAGTTTAACATCGGTTATTATAAAATCGATGTTATTAGTGCTCAGTTAACATCAGTTTTATAAAAAAATGATGTTGTTCATCTTATATTTATAGCTATTTTTGTCATTAAATATGTAGAGCCCTAACAAATTTGTCCTCAAAAGATGAAAATTCAAATTTTAATTTTCGAAAGTAAAAAAAGTGCGACAAATTCATTCATCCGTTAACTTTCATCTGTAACTATTAATGAAAAAGCCTATGTGGCAGATGGACGAAAATGTCACAAATATGATTATCAACATGGCTACCAATTTCATTGGACCAAAATGTCAGTAAGTTTTCAATTAACTTATTTGTCAGACACCAAATTTCGTTTCATTTAAGGGTAAAATATGATTTAATCTTCATTTCTACCTTTTTTTTTTATTGTTACAAACATGACATTACAATGCACATAAAAAAATAGGGAAGCAAACATAAGTTAAAACAAACATAATAATAAGTATAATATTTATTAATAAGCATAATCTACCAAATTGGTCAGAATTTTCTAATGTGATAATATCTTATCCAAATTATGAGACTCAAATAAAAATACACATATACTAAGTTAATCATTACAAAAAAAAAACATTGTAACAATGCACCAAACATTTCATTTTTTGTAAGGATGAACTTAATGACTGTGCATTTTTGTTTGAGTCTCATATTTTGGATAGTCTCATATTTTGGATAAGGTACTGTCATATTAAAAATTTTAGAACAACATATATATTATGCTTATTAATCAATATTATGGTTATTATTATGCTTGTTCTAACTTATATTTATTTTCTTATTTTTTTAAGTGTTTATAGTAATGTTATACTTTCAACTATACAAAAAATGGAGGAGAAATAAAAATTGAATTATATTTTATCCTTAAATGAAACGAAATTTGAAATTTGATAAATTAATCCAATAAAAATTTATTTACATTTTGATTCAATCTATTCAACAACTATGTTGATAATCATTTTTATGATATTTTTATCTCTATATGTCACCTGAAATTGTCACACTTTTTTCACTTTTAGATATTAAAATTTGAATTTTCATCATTTACATATGAATCTATTAAAACTTTATTTATTTAGAGAAAAAATGATTATTTACCGTAGTAAATCTTTCAATACATCCATTAGTTTCCCTTTCTTATCTCAAAAGCTTTCATTCACCCAAACCCCTCAATCCTTTAACCTGTGTGACCATCGCCTGGATTGCCATCAAGGTGCGTCGTTCTCTGATCTTTTCTTTGCGTCCTCAATTCTTGGAAGGTTCAAACACTCTGTTGAACATTTTTGAAGGAATTCCAAAGTCTTCTGTGTGCCTTCTCTGGATCTGTGTGGAGTCTAACCCTAGCCCCTCACCTCTACCCCAAATCTAACCACTCACGATTTGGGAGTGAGTTCAGATCCTCATTTTTGCTGCATGTTTTCAGAGTTGGGAACAAACAGAGGTTTTCTGATTTTTGTTTCTCTTCACTACTCTCGCACTCCGCTAAGGTATCTATCTATCTTTCTCATACCCTAACATAATACATTCCTTCAACTTTACGTTTTTATGTTTATGCTTCGATTCTTGATTCCTGTTCCTTCTTAACTGCGTGTGTTAGATTATAGGGATTTATTACTTTGACGACATGTGATTTTTGGCATTTCATGTTGGGAGTTGGGATTTTTTATGTTTGTGCTGAATTCAGAGTCATGACAATACTACTAGCTATTCGTTATTTTCCGGATGGATGTGTATCATTTCCGAAATGTGTTGAGGATATTAAGAATAAGAATGGTCAACATTTAGCAAGAAGGTATCTTCCTCCAACAAAAGCTTCAGCTGTCAGAGACTTCCTTCCTTTATTTGGAGGATGCAACGACATGGATGTGTGTCAAGAAGAGGGGAAGAAAGTGGGTCTACAAACATTAGCTTGCTTGATTCGGGACTTCAAGATAAGGACTTCTGTTAAGTTGAATTTTCCTTGTTCTTAGCAAAAAATGAATTTTAACATCATATATATTTTTTCAGCTAGCACCTTATTTGATTCGGGAGTTAGGGAATGATATGCAATGATGGCTTGAAAAGCTGAGATCAATGAACTAACTAACACCATGGACAAAAGGGAAAAAACCGTTAGGGAACTAAAATCTGATCTCATCATAAGAAAATCATCACGTGCTCATCAAGTTTTGGATTATGTTGGCAATATTGGTATGGAGTGTTGCAAAATGAGTGGCAGGGAAGATGAAATAATGCTCAAGCAGACGAAGAATGAAGTCAGAGAAACTAATGTCAAATTTTGGAATCTCCTAGTAATTGATAATGGCGAATGTGAAAGTAGTGCTCTTACAGAAGACTCAGATCCGCTGGTTCTGGAAAGGGATCAACTGGAAGCAGAACTTGAGTTTGATCAACTCCAAAAGTTTCCTGGGCATACTGTAGACACTAATTTCCATGAAGAAATAAGGCCAAAATTAGTAGAGGTGAACTTCATGAGTATCTTCTCTTTTGTTTGTATAAGAAAATTTTCATCTTTTTTTCTTCAGCTATCACATTTTTTTACTATTTTGGCCTTTTCTTTTATAGGCGTGACAATTCAATTAGTATCATCCCATATTCTTATTTATTTTTGTTGTTTCCAAAGTGGGCATTCAAGTTGTTTATGCCATAATATACTTTAGTCTAAACTCAAGTTGCATGTAGAATATTCTATTTTCTTTAGATAATTATGGTTTGTCTTCCTAGATTTATTTTTGTGCAGCAGAATTCTCTGATTCTTGTCTTCTCTGGTCAAATTTATAAATCTGCTTACTGCATGAATGTTGTGATCAAGTATATGACATACAGTCCCATTTGTAGCCACAACATATATCTGATTTTACTCATGATCTCAATTTGGGTATGACCAAGGACCTCCTTTGCAGGTTAAATTTCCAAAGTAAGGCCATGATAGAATAGATTACTTGAACTTCAACTCTTCACAATACCATGGAGTATCACCATCCGAACTAAATCAGAAACTATGCCAATTGCTGATAGAACAACAGAAAAACCAGATTGCGAAATTGGAATCTGAACTTAACCTGGCTCAATCTAAACTCCAAGAAAAGGAAGCTGAACTTCAGGCACTAAAGAAGTGCATCACACTCCTTTCCAAACTCCCTTTATCCATAGTTTCATGCATGATTCATAATGTTTGCTTTGTTTCTTTGAAAATGCATCTTTATTTCATTCATTTTGCATTACAATGCTTTATTAGCAAAAAAAAAAAAAAAAACTATATATCTAATATCAGTTGTCGTTCTCAGATCATGAAATAAGGCTCACAAGGGAACAAGTGATTGGGACTGTAACACTCTGGATTCTGAGTCACTGCTATCAGTTGGTGATGTGAAAACACCTATATATTTTGAACCTAGTATTGATGATATGGGCATACAAGGTACATTGACAAAATTATATGATACAATCTAAAACGATAACTTTATAAGCAGTTGTTCTATCAGATTTTAATTTAATTAATAGGCTTATGTGATATATATAAAGTATAAACATTTTTTTTAGTTAATATATAATTATAAAATTTAACTTGGGTTAAAGGTGTTGTTCATATTAATGTTGATATAATTATAAAATTTAGCACCTCATACTCGGATGTTGATAATTTATAATTCTACAGGTAGCAAATTCAAGATGACCTATATTCATATTTAAAATTTTTCATACATGCAACTTGCAACGGATGCAGTGATGTACTTTGCGGTATGGACATGTGAATATAGTAATTGATCTCTCCAATCAAAGCGTGCCATGTTGCATCGCCTCCAGCTGTGAGACAACGGTCATTTCAAGACTTAGTGCTAATCCTGTAACGTATCCTTCATTGATGTCTATAAAAGATGTCTCATCCTCGGAATCAACAGCGAAGAAATATCAAGTGAAAACGAGCAAAAGTTTTCTAAAGTGAAACTCTATTAAAATCCATGAATGATATAGTTGCACTTAATTTGTTGATCCTTTGCGAAGCAAAGTTTATTTGCATTTGAGCTTTATTGTGTATTCACTCTCTGAGTGTTATTGAAGCATTGTATTCATTCAAACTTTTGTTTGTGAAAGCAGGAGTGTCTTAGTGAAAAATAGTACTTGAGTGTTCTTAGATTTAAGGGGAGTCTAAGAGTGTGTCAGTGGTGGCTCAAAGAATACTTGTGTAGTCAGGATGAACATGATAGAATACTATTAAAACCCTTTGCATTTTTGTAAAGGAGAACTGGATGTAGTTTTATTTGAGTAATTAATATAAACAAGTGTTTCTACTTCTCTCTTGAGTTATTTGTTTAAGCATTATTTTAAGTTCATCTTGACACACTTGTTCACCAAGTTTTTATTCAAAAAGCCTTTGTGAAAATCTTGCTTACTTGATGGCAGACCAATTTGGTGTTTTTCAAATTTGTTTGATAACAAGCCTTCTTTTTGTGAAAAATATATTCTTTGATTAACATAGTTTTGAACCCCTGCCTTCTAGTGTAATTTTTGGAGAGATCAATTACTATATTCACATGTCCATACTGCAGAAAACATTTTTATTAAGAAATAGATAGAATTTATTTTTTGAGAAAAGCAGAAATTTATTATTTTTTAAACAAAATCCGTTTAAACAAACATACCGAAAAAAATGATTATTTTATTTTAACAATTGATTTTTTTAACAAATAAATTTAAATAAACGAATCCAAAATATTAGCTTATTGTTGTAAATGCTGTTTAAATACATACCATAGCAACTTTGTCGTAATAAACTTACATAAAATAATATATTTGATTTTACGTACTTTTTAATCAAACAAAATTTAAATAATTTGCAAGTCCATGTTAAATCCACTCTAATTTTAAGAGAAACTTGGAAAGGCTAAATAGCGCTATAAAGATTGAACTTTTGTATTTCTATTTGTATTCTATTTCTAAATAGAGTATTTTTTTTTTCCTCTCCCTCCACAAGAGAATATTTTATATTAATAATACATGAGGACACATTTCAAAATTAACTCAAAGGAATCCAAATTCAAACTTGAATAATATAGAATCTTCGGGTATTGTTTCAAATATTTCCTTTCATGTTTATAATGTCTTTCTATATCATTTCGTATCTATAAAAAAGTATTAGAATCAGAAGAGAGGAAGAATCTTTATACATAGTATATTGTCAATATCGAATTTTGAAACAAATATGCATAATAAAAAAATAAGAAAATATATTTTTTATTACTAAACCATGAATAATCTTGTATTTTGAGGTATCTTTTGTATTATTTCCTTTTTTTACAAATAAATTTGTTAAATTAATTGCTTCTTCTGGTTTAAACTGTTAATCACTAAAGCAACATAATCACTTAACTGTTAAATTTTTTACCAGAATAGCATATTATATATTTTTTTTTTCTAAGATATTAAGTAAGCGTACAACGTGCGGGATTACATCTAGTTTTCCTAAACACCAGCGTTCTAATATACTGAATTAAGAAAAATACTGATTCCTAATTTACAACATGCCATTCTGTTTTCACTATGAAAAATTGGCGTGAATAGAGCATACTGTATAATTACTCCAAATATATTTATACGCAACTAAGAAAAGGAACGAACATGATAATATAACGCTAGCGAAGAGGCATTTGCACAATAAAATGAAGGAATTCAAGAAAGTAACAGGGTAACAGGCACCATTCACTTGGTAACAGTATGATTTGTTTCATTTGTAACAATTTGCATGTAACACCTGGTACATTGTCTTGTATTTACCGCATTTTCTACCTCAATTATGTCATAGATGTTGCTAAATTGACCTCACTATTACCAACTTATTTAAAGAATAAAAATGTTGAAAGAAAGGTATATGGTGTACCACCTGATCAAGATTCTAAACCAAAGACTACTTCTGTTGTTTTGTTGTGTTGAAAATGGCATAAAATTGTGATAACAAAGTAATAAGCCCGCAAAGTGACAAAATTTCAAGTGAGCACCATCCTCTCACCGACCCTCAAAAGATCCTAAAATGACTGTCTCCTGAATCTATCTTCAACTGGCAATGCCTCAACACCTTTCTTAACAGAAGGGTTGTCACAGTGAAGAAAAATATCTTGGAACCTAAACAGCTGACTATACCTAGAGGAATGAATCACTTTTTGTTCAACAAACCCTTCATCAAGAAGATCCCCAAACAACCAACTGCCACCACCGCCATAACACGAGCTCCCATGGAATCCGATGACATGGCAATGCTTTTCCTGCTGTTGGTTCTTGTTGGGCGAGACTTCTCCCCCAAGCTCCCCCTGAGAAGATTATTGAGATTGTCCAATTGATGCATGACCTGATGTTGACTGCGTGCAATGCTTGATATCTGACAACACAGTACTAAAAAATATCAATAAGAGATAATGCAACATTTATTCCAGAGTCATACATTACAACTTGGTGATTCAGATAGTTTATATGCATTTGCAGCAGTGCAGTGGTTTATGCTAAGATCCCAGAACTTTTACACAATAAAAGCAAAGAACAAATTATATTCAACAGAAAATAGAAAATTTTGCCACATTTAAAAAAAAAAAATTGCATCCCAGCTAGTTCAAAACCATTACTGGATAATTTCAAAAAGCTGTTGTATTTTTGCATGGTGACCGAAAAACATTTAATGGTTGCTAACGTTTTTTCTCCATTTACTAATGTAGTCATAAACACAAGAAAACTAACTATACACCAAGAAAGAGAAAATTTTGATAGTTTTACTTTCATAAGTCAACCCAATGCTCTGGAGCTAGACCACTAAAATCTTGTATCCATAAAAGAAAATCTGGTAGAATACCAGAATCTACACAATAGCATGAAACATGAGCAGAACTATTTTTTTGTAAATCATGACTTTCATTAGCCACCACCTTACAACTTTCAAGGGATCCCATATTTTAGTAATCATGTTTCCTTTTTTGTCACTCTCCCATCTTTTAATCTGTCATAAGTTCCTAACATTAGGATAAGGCCATAAGCACAGAACAACCAAATTATGAATTTAACTACATGAGAGAAACTGAACTTGTTTGGTTATTTTAAAATATACATGCAGTACAGGTATCGCACGTTAATTGCATTTATGCTTTGCTTGGATTAGTAATAAAATATAAATGAAAGATATAAAAACGAAAGGAGTAAAGTAGACATAAAAGAGAAATACAGGCGAAAAGATGTGTTGTTTGGATGGATAAAAACAAAAGTAAAATAAAATAAATTTCTCTTGTTTGGAAGAGTAAAAAAGTGGAAAGAAATAAATAAATCATATGAAAAATATTTTTATATTAATTAAAAAAAATCACTCCATTATATTTTTCTTAACATAAAAATATTTATTTTTATTATAATTTATATTTTTATATTATCAATATTTATTTAATTTTCAAAGAAATTAAAAAAAAAAAAATAGAGATCATTTAATATCCCCCCCCCCCCCCCCCACACCAAAAACAAAAATAACTTCTTTCCTTATTTTTTCTCTCAAAAACGGATAAGCATCAAAACACGTCGACAACCCTCCCTTCCCTTAAAAGCTAGTTGTCATGGTGGTTGAACCAAGCCATTTAAGTACTCTACCGAGCATCCCATACTACTCACTGTGGGACTTTGGGACCCCATAATACCCAAGTCCATACCAGAGCATCGCATGAGAACCAACATCTTGGTGAATGATACTCTACTCTTGGTGAATGATACTCTACAACACTTGACTCAGGCTTTCTACTTTGTATACTAATTGATAAGCACCCACTTGGGGAACCCTCCCTTAAAAGCTAGTATTCAAGAGGGTTGACCCAAACCACTTAAATACTCAACTAAACATCCCATATTATTTGATGTGGGACCTAGGCACCTTATAATACCCAAGTCCTTATCATAGATGAACAATTAAAATTCGATACTTCTATTCCATCTACCTCCTCTTTATTGCCTTCCACTCCATTTCTACTCAGACGAACAAAGAGTTAGTGTTCATAAGAATTATTAATTAGTATCCGTTCGCAAGTCATATTAATTTCAGTCACCTCTATCTCGCCTTAATTGCAGTATTGAAAGGTTGTGTTTAATCCCTCATTGACTAGAGATACGGAGTTAGTAGTGCTTATAAAGCTTAGGCACCCTCACCTTAAAAGCTGGTTTTGTGAGGTTGAGTTAAACCATAAGCTCAAATTCTAAGATAGTATCAAAATCTATTCTAACTCCGCCTATGTGTATTTGCATACATGGTCTGTCCCAAGTCATGATAAAGGAGGAGGTTTTGCGTCAGGGACTGCGAACTGGCAGTAAAAAATCAACTATT
Organism: Glycine latifolia; assembly: GCA_013407115.1. Taxonomy (NCBI): domain Eukaryota; kingdom Viridiplantae; phylum Streptophyta; class Magnoliopsida; order Fabales; family Fabaceae; genus Glycine; species Glycine latifolia. Next base: position 12,917,656 of record CM023941.1, on the reverse strand, counting down.
TTTATGTGATGAACCTTTATGATATTTCGTTGGGGGGAGACACTTTACATCGGGCTCCGAGTGTAGCGAAAAATAGGCTAGGGTCCTTACTACAAGGCAAGGCGCTACATCAGTCTCGGTATGTAGTGATAAGTGAATTAGTGTCCATGCCGAAAGACAACGCACCAGGTCTTCACCCGGATTTGGTGACAAATAGGCAAGGATCCCAACACGCAGATGGACGAGCATGGCGGGCAAACACGCCTAGGGGTTAAGGATGAAATTGTGAAACTGGAACATAAGAACATTAACGGTAAATTGAGGGAGTTAGCAAAATTTTTTTGCCAGAAAGAAAGTGAATATTGTGTGCTTGTAAGAAACTAAGTGGGTGGGAGAAAAGACCAAGGAAGTGGAGGGCACCGGTTTCAAGTTGTGGTATACAGGTACATCCAAGAGTCGAAATAGGATTGGAGTTATGATCGATAGAAGTTTTAGAGATAAAGTTGTGGACGTCAAAAGGAAAGGCGACATGATTATGATGATTAAGCTTGTAGTAGGGAATCTAATTTTAAATATCCTTAGTGTGTATGCACCACAAGTTGAATTACAATCAAATGAAAAGAACCAATTTTGGGAAGACTTAGAGGAGGTTTTGAGAGGAATACCCAAGAGGAGAAGATTTTCCTAGGAGGAGAGGTTTTGATAGAATTCATGGAGGTTTTGGCTATGGGACGAGAAATGAGACTGGAGAAAATGTCTTGAATGTTGCACTAGCCTATGATTTGATGCTAGCAAACACATTTTTTCGAAAAAGGAAGTCTCATCTTATCCCTTATCATAGTAGCAAAAATTGTAGTCAAATTGATTTTTTTATGGTAGAAGGAAAGATAAAAATTCTTGTATTGACTGTAAGGTCTACCCTGGAGAATGTGTGACGACACAACATAAGTTGGTAGTTTTAAAGGTTCGATTCAACAAAGTTCTTAATTTGAGGAAGAAGGATCCTTGGTGGAAGCTAAAGAAGGATAAACAAATAGAGTTTAAGGAAAACATGATGCGTGAAGGACCGTAGGAGTTTATTGGAGAAGTTAATGAAATATGGAATAAGATGGATGTGTGTGTCCAAAATGTGGGAAGGAGGGTACTAGGTGAAAGCAAAGTATGGAATGGAGAGGTGCAGGAGGCTATTAAACAGAAGAAGAAACGCTTTAGATCTTTGCATAAATGTCCCAATGATGAAAATTTGCAAAAGTTTAGAGAAGCGAGAAAAAATGCAAAGAAAGCAGTGCGGGAAGTTAGAGACAAGATTTTTGACGATTTGTATAAAAATCTTGGAAGTAAGGATGGTAAAAAAGGTATTTACAAACTTGCTAAAATGAGGGATAAGAAGAGTAAAGACCTCACCCAAGTTAAATATATCAAGGATGAAAATAAAAAAAATTTGGTAAGAAATGAAGATGTAAGTGAAAGATGGATGAACTACTTTAACAAACTTTTTAATGGGAATGACGATAAAAGTGAGATGGATTTTGCAGACGTTTCTGATGATCTGAATAGAAGATTTGTGGATAAAATTAAGACACATGAGGTTAAAGAAGCTTTAAAAAGGATGAAGAATAATATAGTTTTGGGACCTAATGACATCTCTATTGAAATGTGGAGAGGTTTGGGAGATGTGACAATAAAATGGTTGACCAATCTTTTTAATAAGATTCTTCAAACAAATAAGATGTCTGATACTTGGAGGAAAAGTATGCATGTGTCTATTCACAAAAACAATGGAGATATCTAGAATTGTTCTAACTATAGAGGCATCAAGCTCTTGAGCCATATTATAAAGTTGTGGAAAAGAGTTATTGAACATTGTCTAAGGAGGAAGACTCATGTTTCCGTAAATCAATTTAGATTTATGCCAGGAAGATGTACCATGAAAGCTATTTTCTTGATGCGACAATCAATGAAAAGGTATAGAAAAAAGAAGAAAAACTTACATATGGTGTTCATAGATATTGAGAAAGCATATAATAGAGTCCCAAGAGAAGTCTTATGGTGGACTCGTGAGAAGAAAAAGGTAGCATTAAAGTATATTAATACAATTAAGGATATGTATGCTGATGTTACCACATGTGTGAAAACTTGTAATGAAACATCAAGGTATTTCCCTATCACAGTAGGTGTTCACCAAGGTTCAGCTCTTAGTCCGTATCTCTTTGCCTTAGTGATGGATGGACTAACGAAAGATATTCAAGAGGAAGTGTCGTGGTGTATGCTTTTGCAGATGATATCGTACTTATTGATGAGACTAAAAATGGTGTTAATAGGAAACTGAAATTGTGGAGAAACACTTTGAAGTCTAAAGGATTCACGATAAGCAAGAGCAAGACGGAGTACAAGTGTGAGTTTTCGCGAGTAAGAGATGGTGATCAAGACACAGTGCATCTACTTGGTCAAGAGGTACCCAAGAAATATGTTTTTAGATACTTGGGATCAATTTTGCAAAAAAGTGGTGAGATTGATGAGGATGTAAATCATAGAATTAGAGCAGGGTGGATGAAATGGAGAAGCGTATCGTGATTTTTGTGTGACCGCAAAATTCCTCTTAAGCTAAAAGGAAAATTCTATAGAACAGCTGTAAGACCGGCAATGTTTATGGAGCAGAATGTTGGTCAGCACATAGGCAACATGAGCATAAAATGGGGATAGCGACAATGAGGATGTTAAGATGGATGTGTGGTTATACAAAGATGGATAAAATAAAAAATGAGGATATTCGAAGAACGGTATCAGTGGTACCGGTATGTGAAAAGATGAGGAATCATAAATTGAGGTAGTTTGGGCACGTTATGAGACTACCACTCAATGCTCTCGTAAGAATAAGAGTTTGTTACCAAGAGCTCAACATAGAAATAGGTAGAGGTTGACCGAAACTTACCTAGGGAAAGGTAGTTAAACAAAACTTAATAGAGTGAGATATAGATTGGCGGACGGTATGTCTTAGGACGGAGTGGAGAAAAGCTACAAGCTTCGTGGAGGGTTAAACTCATTAGTAGTTCTATATTCCAGTTGTTTTCCTTGTTTTAGTTCTTTTCCTCTTTATTTTCTCCCTCTTCCTTCCACCCCTCTTTTATTTTAGCTTATTATTCCTCTCTTTTGTCTTATTTCCAGTTTTTTCTTCCCCTCTCCCTTTCTCTTTCTTCTTTTTTTTCCCGATCTATCATTGGGTTCATCTACCACCGACCCCAATTAACTTGGGTTAAAGATGCTGTTGATGTTAATGTTGATGTTATCAGAATCTATTCCAGATCCGTTGTTAGGCCACCTACATTGTCGCGCTCTAAGCACATAGCCCTAGGCATGAGGTGTATTTGAAAGTTGCCACAATGGTGATCACCCATGTAGCCCTGTACAGGCTTAATTATGGCATCTTTAAGATGCTTTAATTGTCAGCATTGAAGGGAATGATGGTGTGTTCAATCCCACACCGACTAAGATAAGGTTTAGATAGTACTTATAAGGCTTGGACAATCTTCACCTGACAAACCAATTTTGAGGTTGAGATAGCCCCAAAATCCAAAATATAAAAGATCTAAGAAATAGCACTCATTTACTCTTAGCTTAGAAAATAATACTCACATACTCTATACATTGGTGTTCTGCATAAAGGATGTATTGCAAAAGAAACCAATTTAACACAACGGTATCCTCTCTCACTTCCTTTGTATTTCTCTTCTTCTCTCCCTCTAAACTCAATATGATATTGAAAAGGTGCCATCTTACGTGACCTATCACATCCCAGTTCCACCACCATGTAATAGAATATGGAATGCTTTACGTTTCCAAAACCCAATATTACATTTTCCTATTCAACTATGTTTAGTCGATCCTATATTACATTTGCCTTTTTTTTTTTAAAGGGTTTATTTGTAACAAGCTTAAAACTTGGTAAAATTTATCGTGGGGGTCAGTGTTAGACTATCCACATGTATCACATATTAAATGCATCTAGATTTCTGCATAGAGGATGTACTACATAAGAAACCAGTTTAACTCAAGGAAGTCCATTTTGATGTCTCTATTTCTCTCGCTCTCAGTCGAAATGCAACAGTTATAATGGAAACGATCTAACATTTTAATCTTAAAAAACACACCTCCAAAAGAATCAACGTGGGTCAAAACACTGGAGTATAAAATACTCTGAAAGTGACATATAAGACTCAGAATACCTCATCCATCAAAGGAGAATCTTTAGCTAACTGCGAGGACGAAGAGGAATTTGTCATTTTAGATCCAGTTAGGGAACCACTGCCCAAACTAGTGATGAAGTAAGAGGTGGGAGCAGAACCATTGCATGTCTCAGCTTGAAGTGACATGTTTTGTTGGCTTGGAGAATTTTTCTTGATGGTTAACTTGGAATTCAGCTCTTCTATGCGATTTGTAAACTCGTCCATTCTATCATTGAGGGCGGAAATTTGGTCCGAAAGCTGATTGATGGCTCCCTACCAAATATTAGGTAAATGAAGACAAAAAGTAGATATTTATTGGGGAATGGACCAATATAGAAGTGATAATATGAATTCAGTATCTTTACAGGAATTAAAAACTACTGCAAGTAACTCAAAGTACCTGATTTACTGGCATTGCGGTGGAATCTGAATTTCTTTCACCAAACCTTCTATTGTTGGCACCATATCCAGTAACCTTAGCTAGATTTTTGTCCCTCTGATTGGTATACGACTGTGATATTCCACTGTTGAAGATAAAAATAGTAATATTATTAGGTAACTGAAAAGAAGTTTTCCAAGAAGTATATAACATGTGTCCCATAGTAACTACTCTCGCCCTGCTTAGAATTAGATGATCTCACATACATGCTCCACACATATTCTCTTTTCAGCAAAATCTACTAAAATTTTGTCAACATCACAACAAATACCTAATTAGAGGCGTTAAAACCTGGTCAAATGATGTAACAAAACATACCACTACCAACATCATTCATGTTGGCCAAACAAGAAAATTGATTTTCTCACAATATAACACTAAATAGCTTCACTGATTCAAATTTTACCAATGGGTAGTCCGTGGTTATGATATTCACCAGCAATTTACCAATAACATCAAATAAGCCTAGTCCCAATAGGTAGGGCTTTGGATTAATCAACACTATTGAATGTTATCAAAAATCAATTTTTTAGTAAAACCATTTAGAGCAAGGTCTTTCAGTGGTTTCTCTTGATGTATTTAGGTGGAAATTTTCACCTCCTCAGATGTTTATTTCTCATGGCAACTCTGTCAGCAGAGGCTCTAGATAGTGCTTCTTTCGGGCTTGACACCAAATCCTCATCTAGGCTGAGCTTTGTCTTCAAATCATCTGGTAGGGCCTGTGGAACAGTTAGACAGAAAATGATGACGCAGTAAAACCTATTAGCTGATGGGAAGCTGTCATACCATAACCTCATTCACAAGCTTTTCAATTTGAATTTGCTCAATGTAGGTACGAGGAATGTAGGAACCTTCTAGACCCAGCTGTTCTCCTATGTATTTTAGAACTAAACGATCTCTGCCTTGTACCTGTATATCAATAGATTCCAAAGTCCAAACAAATCAGTGAAACATGTGTTATCAACCAAAAAATCAAAAGAAATATAAAGATAAAAAATGAGAAGTACAAAATGTTTAACCTGTCTCTGCCAAATGATAAACAAAGCCTTTTACCAGAAGCAACCCAACTCAACATGGAAATAAAATTGTGGTCACATTAATTTAAACAATTTTAACTTCCAATGTGTATTTTCTTTGGAAGGTCTTTCCATAGTATGGTGAAAACACACAAAAGAAACAAGTTATTTAAGATCTATTCTTTCTTAAAGAATTTATAATCTCTCAAGCTTTAGGTTAAAAGTTTGAAACTGAACAGCTTGTCATAAAACTTGTTACCATTGAGTGCAAATGAAACTCAATCAAATGTAAATATTTATTGACTCCCATAAATTCTAACAACCAAGCTATTCCAGTAAAGCATTTAATGGTAGTATTAGAGTATTATAGACTAACTCTAGTATTACCTGAACATAATGTCTATTAAGTTGCTCAAGCCAATCTAGTTTTACACAAACCCTATCATCAGAAAAGACATGGCTGTTTCTCTTAAGGATAGTGGCTATTGTGTATCCCAAAGCCATTAGTCCACCAAGAAGGCGCACACTGACCTCAAAAGTAATTCTTGGTGATATGACAAATGGATTATCTGTCACCCATTCCTGAAAAGTTACAAGACATCAATTAGTTAACACCATGTAAAAAGTTCATTCTCCACAAATCGTGTATGGAGAATTGGTGTATATATATATATATATATATATATATATATATATATATATATATATATATATATAATACACAAAACACCAAAGTATGAGATCTTAATAGCATATCAAGGCAACAAAATGTGTATTATTGTGGTCCAAAAAGAAATGAAAGAAAGAGGAAATCAGTAACCAACAAACTATGAGCCTTTTAAATTCTAAAGTGCAAAAATGAAAAACAAATCTTACATTATTTCCACAGAAGTATTTCTACTACAAACTTGTAGCTTAATAAACCCAACATTGGAGAAACAGCAGAATTGAAAATGTTCAAGCATCAAAACAGAATTCCAAACTACTGTCATTCATCAACAAACGTAGCAGTTTAGAGTGTTTAGGAGGGGAAATAAATGATGTGGCAATCTATTCTGTACACAATAATCTAGTGCACCTTTTTGGAGTGTAATACAAAGAATTTCAAAGCATAATTCTCTATATATTTGCACTCACTTTCTATAAAATTACTTCATCCTTTCTTGTGAAGATCAAAAGTACATCTCTTCCAGTAATAGTCTTTTTCATATGTAAATTAACTTTCTTTTCAATAAAGACAGGTTAGGAAAGAAAAATGAAAAAAATTTCGAAAGAGCTGATTTCAAACTTCAAAAGATGTTTAGCTTCATATAGTTCCTAGTATTATCAGCCCCAGCACCTACATGAAGGAGCAAATTTATCCTAACATCCAAAATTTTGTTCCTCTTAATCATATTTTTTAAAACAGTCAAATCCACAAAAGATGTTAAGCTAATTTAAAAGAATTACCAATAGAAACAGATCATATAAAAGCTGGAGCAAAACTTTCTTTTAAACCACAGGATTTGAACCAACATATAAAACAAACCATTTACGATAGATTCCCAAATTATGAATTCAAGTAGAATAGACTGACAGATTCAAATGGAGAGAAGAGAAGAAAACATGAACAAAACTCAGTATTCAGTAACTAGGAATTCTTATTTATGCCCCTCCAGTCAATGTAGCCAGAAGTAACATTGAGGATGATGAGAGCTGCTCGCCTACTCTCCACTCTTCCACACCCTTTCTCCCTCCTCTCTTTCTATTCAGTGTTCTACTCACTAATAGACTAAAACCAATTCTGTTAGTTATTAACTGTTTAACTGCTTTCCAACCCCCTTAAAATATCATCACTTTCCTCCCTCAACCCCCTTTTTTCCTCCTGACATATACCTTCCTAATAAGAGGTCTGCTATCAAAGACAGTGGAGAAGATAGAGACATGTAGGGACAGAATTAAGAAAAGAGAAGTGTGTATTTATTCAGAAAACAGAAACTAGAGTAAGAATCCTCTTACAAGGGGCATCCCCTTTTACAATTGAGAATAATCCAGCTTCAATTATTCTCTCAAAGGTGCCTTCCCTTGCAGTATTACTTTATATAACTTTCTAACCTCCTAAACTCCAACATAACTTCCTGTAACTAACTCAATAGCCACCTATTGTTTATTCTTTCTAGAATATACCCTTCACACTTTATCCTCCCAATTAAGTTAAGGCTGGTGGCTAACAATTTCAGTTGGGTAGAGTTCAATAGTGGTTACTGGTTACTCTTTGGTGACAACCATGGTAGTTAACAGTAGTTGCCAACGCCAGTCAAATGTCAATGCTAATGGTAGCATCAAATTTTGGATTTATACAGCAAGCTCAGGCCTATGCATCATATGATACGATGTACCTTTTTTATGGTAAACACAATCTTTCAACACCATAATTATGCCGTGAACTTTTTCAATTTCAACAGCAAAACAAATATTTATCACACTTAGAAATTCCTAAATCTAAAATAAATTACTAAATCCCATACAAAATGAAAGATCTCTTCAATGACTTGAACTTCCACAACCAGTAAGGTTTGTTTTAGCCACTTAAATCCTGCTGCACAGATCAAATTTCCATACCGTCCGTAAAACAAAACTCTCGTAGTTACTTGGAGCCAATTACATACAACTGTTCTAATATGCATCATTTTCTACTAGTTATTTTTTATACACTTCCCTACTAAATATCCTTGTCAAGGTTATTTATGTTAGAAGTTATACAAATCACACAATTTGAAATTCATCGTGCAAGTCAAACAACTAAGTTCTCAAACAATACGAATCTGACAATATGGCCTTGTTATGTGATTCAATAACCATGTTATGCATCATTCTCTATTAAATATATTTATTTATTTATAAAATTCCCTTTTAAATATCCTTACAGATATCATTTAGAAAATCATGTTATTCATGTTGTAGGAGATTTCTTTTGTTACCAATTTTATTAGGTTGGGCTTGTACTAGTTGTACTCAAGGTTATCAATAGCGGATGGAAGCCTATAGACGTGAGCCAAAAAAAATCATGTGTGTGTGTGTAAAAACTAAAAAAACAAAAAATAAATTAAAAACAACACAATCATAGACTAAAAAGTCCAAGAAAATATCACAAGTCTCAAAAGAATTTGATTTTGGGTGCATATCATTGTCCAATAAGTGAAAAAGAATTGGTTTAATAAATAAAAGAATAGAACAACAACATGATTCTGATATTCTAAAAAAAACAGAGAACTAAATTCTGAAATTCTATAAAACAGAGAACTAAACTCTGAAATTTTGAAAAAAACAGAAGAACTGAATGTTTGGCCACAGCCTAGGAGGTTCACAAGAGAGAAGAAAACTAAAACCCTAGGTTTACACTTTCACGAGACTGACAAGAGAGAAAGAGCAATACGCATATTGAAATGGTGGTTCAATATGCTTCAAGTACAAAGCAACCCATAAAAGGGTTTTTTAAAAATGAAACCCCAAAAAAAAAAAAAAAAAAATGTGGCCAGGGGGGACCTACGCCACGGCAAAGTGGCATAGCAGGCACCATGGCAGATATGGCAGACAACACCATGCAATGGAAAATAACAGATGGTGAATGGTGGAAGGGACCAAAAACGTCATGTTATAACGTTATGATAGTGCCATAACAATTATTTAATGACATTGGTTGCCCTACACTTCTACTTGACCTAAATCAATTTTATTAAAACATCTTATGGCTTGTGTCTAAACACGGCATAACTTATTCACACGAGGAAGCTCCACCACAGTGCCATGGCATGGCAGGCACCACGTCAGATATGGTAGACAACACCATACAACGGAAAATAATGGATGGCGAATGGTGGAGGGGTCCAAAAAGCCCCGTTATAGCGCTATTTTTTTTTTTTTTTTGATCAGCAAAGATAATATATAAATATATATAAAAAAGATAGAGATGAGTACAAGTAGTACTGAAAAAGAAACCATCCCAGGGAGCCAACCAGAACTTTGGCAGCCTAATACATGATAACAACCCGCATTAAGATACCAAAGGACAGCCTAAGGTTAGACTCGCAAGGAAGTTAAAAACAAGATAAAAAACTATCTAGCAAAACCCAACACTTATACTTGACGATTAATGCGGTATGATGGTGTCGTAACGATTATTTTATAACACTATGATGGTGTCGTAACGATTATTTTATAACACTGATTGTTCTACACTTATACTTGACCTAAATCAATTGTATAAATAATGTTATTGTTTGTGTCTAAACACGGCATAATAATCTAAATCAAGTAATCAACTATTTAATGTCCTATTTATCTTTCTCCCATATTTTGATTCAACTATATTCTTATAAGTAAATCTGATATCACCTATTAAATGGACAATCAGGTTCAATCAAAATATAAAATACAACAAGGAACCAAACCTCAAACATGAGACTGTATTTCCCATCCTTATTTCGCATCCGTAAATATGATTGGCAAGTTTCTGGATCTTCACCAGGTGGTAGAAGATATATGTCATAAGTTTGCTCTGTTGTTTCCTTAAAATCCTCAGCAAGAACAGCTTTAATTTTATCAACTTCTACATTCCTTCCTGACTAGAACAGTTATACAAAGGATTTTTCATTAAGACATCCGACATCAACATCAGAACCAACAGAACTATCCTTTTTTTTTCTCCTTTCATTTATACAAGCGAATTTAAAATAATGAGTTATTATAGAACTAACCTTTAATATATAAGTAGGACTCTGGAATCCAGTAAATGGATTGAATTTGTTGATGATTTTTATATGTGCTGTCTGGAGATCTGGCTCGATAAATGCCTTGTACATTGGATACACCTGAAAATGTTTATACTTAAGCACTTCTGCAAATACAGATATTTTCTAAATCTGTATAAAAAGATGAAAGGAATTATAAAAGTATGAACCGTCTCTGATATTTGATGAATAATTTCTTCAGGTTCTTGACCAGCACGTTGTATATCACGTATAACTCGTTTTACAAGGTCAAGGTGAACTCCTCCTGTAACAGAGACTCGAAGGTCCATCAGGGGTCGCAACTTCTCACTCAAGGCATAGATGCCCTCTATAATCACAATTCGAGAACTCGGGGCTTCGACTGTCCTGTAAGCCGAGTACATTTTTAATATGAAATTGAGGGCATAGTAATAAAAAATGGACTTAATGGAGTACTCTGAATCAACTGCAACCAGCTTTGAATTACATTTAATCTTAAAGTTTAGATTTACATTAAAATTGCTGGAAATCAGAACATCAAACAGAACTTGAATGCCCAAATGAAACAATGGTATGGGGCTACATCCCTGCATCTTATTAAGTTTCAATTTAAGAGTTTTGGAGAATTTGATAAGAAATTAATTTTTGAGATTTTCTATTATTCAATCAACTGACTAAGAAGTGCAGTATAGGTATTATTTATAGAATTAGAACTAACCTAACTCCCTAATGACCGAGAGTGACAGGGAGGGAATACACGTGAACAACTGAAAACTAATACAGAAGCTGGTACAGAATATTCTCATACACACCATATCTACAGATTGCAAATTATTACCCAAATATAGAAATTTTCCATATCTGATCTTTTTAATGTTTACTTTCCTCAAAATAGTGTTCCCTGGTCATTGTCCCAAGAGAACAATTTTTAAACTCTTCAAAATTTTGGGTAGTTACTCAATAGTCAAGATGGCCTAAAATTTAACCTGTATCCTGTACGTGAACTGGACTTGAAATCATATATGGGAACTTGAACTGGCTTTCCTTCCTTTAAATTGTGCAGATTCTGGAGTAATGTGTCATAGTCTGTTAAGCGTGGATCTGCACAAAGGGATAACAGAGTTCACAAGAGATTGGTTATTGGTGTCCTAACTTAAAACTGTTAGCTAGAGTTTAAATTTCATAATAATCAAAATATTTTATTCCCAAATAAAAACTTGGAAAGCACAGGAGATAAACTATGTCATTCCTACCCTCAGGAGAATCATGTTTAACCATGCTATGCAGCCTACATCCTAATAATGCACCATAGTAAGAATGATAAAAGCATCACATAAGAAAAGGCCAGATGATGATTTACCATCAAAATTCCCATCAACAATTCGACTAGCATCATTGTAATTATCCATTGAAATGACTGCAATGCTGGGCATAAAGTTGAGTATCTTTTCAGTAAATACAGTCTTCCCAGCCCCTGAAGGACCTGCCACCCCTACCAATATTATTCCATCATTCTTTTGGGATAACAATTGGCATGCACGGATCACTATGAAAAACCCCTTCTCAAATGATAGTTGGTCTTGGATTGGAGCAATCTCATAGCGATCAGAGCCTTTCCTTTTAACCAAGTGAACTTGATCTTTCAAAAGACCAAGACGCCTGTGATGGGAATCAGCATCAGCAGAATCTTTTGCCATTGAACAACTCCTGATTTCTTTTTAGGAGGAAAAAGAAAAGACATCATTGTTAGATAATACATAAATAAATAAATGAGCATAGCCTAACATTCATGTTAGACCCATAGATATATCCTCATATCCCTACACAAACAAACAATGTTGGATTATAGTCACGCTATTAACTTTTTGGACATAAATCCAGTAAATAGCCTTAGTATTCTTACTATCTTTTTTTCAGTGAACATGTAATTTGATACACGACTGTAGTTCTCATCCAACTCATCCTACCGGAAAAAGATAGAAGTTATCTAAGTAATGACTAATTATGAACTAAGAATTTGGATAAAGGGTTTAATATTCCGCTACATGTTTGGTCCTGTAATCTGGGGGAGTTTTTTGTTATCAGAGGAGGGTATAACATGTAGATTTAGTTACCCCTCTCTGCTGTGGGGGTTTCTCTTTTGGTTCTGCGAGATTTTTGGCACCTTAATCCATGCCTTTTTCATGTATTAGGTTGCCAAAGGTCTTGTTTTGTTTTGCCTCTTCTGTTTTTGCTTTAGTACTACTTGTACTGTCTCTCCTTTTTTATACTTTATATATAAATGCATATTTTTGCCGATAAAAAAAAAAGACTAATTATGAACTATACACAGGTGCCAGAAGGCCCCTCACTATGCCAAGGTACTAGAGAGAATCATTGTAGACAGTCTTATCTTTGAATATGCAAAGAGATTGTTTCCGGATTCGAACATGTGACCAAATAGTCACCAAGACGCAACTTAACCACTATGCTAGGGAACGTCCTCTAATGACTAATTATAGAAATTATAATTCTGTTTCATCGTCTACAGCCTACAAACTAGTTACACTCTAGGAAGAACATCAATATTTGAAGAAATTGCACACGTAAAAGCTTGAAATTAAAAGCACTAACAAGTTGTGTTGACAAAGATCCCCAATAAAGTCATTAAAGCCCTTGCTGGATAACTCACATTATAGCTAAACAATAAATCTCAATTGTACTGTAAACCACAAAGGATTTGGCTCCTCTAAACAAGGGAGTGGAGGATGCACTATTGAAAGAAAAGTGCAATTACAACTGTTGAATGAATGGCTGAGATAGTATTAAAACATACGCACATATGTAATAACTTCTCACACTCTTTAAAGTACAACTCCCACTTTAAAGAAGCCAAACTCAACCAGAAAATATATATTGTGTTTAATGAAAGATCCTACAGGCCCAAAGAGTGAAATTTAAATATCATGTTTAAAAATTGCCACAGAAACAGTAGGATTCTATTTTGAACACAGGCACAGGGATTTTCTCCATTAGATTATCACAATTCCAACATCACACACAACACCACTTTTGTATCCAGCCTAAAAGAATAAAATTGTTCCTCAAAAAATGAAAAACAAAATATAAAACCCTGAACTAACAACTTTTTAAAACATGAAAAGGATCACCCAGATAACAAAATTAATAGAGAGGGAGATTAAGAAGAAGCAGAAGAAGAAAATGGCACAGCCCAGAAACAGAAACCAACAGAAGTTGTTTGAAAACAAAGCAAAATCCACAAAAGGCCTTCAAAAAACTGAGTTCTTGCAAGCACTCCGGATCCAAAATTTTCAAGCTTTGGCACAAAAACAAGAATACCCAGAAGAGAATGAACATCAAAATTGATCCAATGTGCACACTTGTGATGATCAGAGCACTCACCGAGGCTCCCTGAACGAGCAGTGACAGTGAGTTCAGCAACAACAACAACCACAACCACAATCCAGAAGAGAACCCATCATTTCAAGGTCGGTTCTGCAATATGCACATATATATATATATATATATATATATATATATATATATCAAATATATCAATATTAATTAATATTAATATTATTTCTTTCTGGATGTTACCCTTCTCCCCGAAATCAATGGAATGTGATTTTTCTCCCTTCCGGGATATTTTGGGAGGTGGGATTAATTTCTAGAGAATCTGCAAACGGTCCAAGAGAGAACAAAAATCATATAAATAGAGAGAGAAAAAGAAGCTCTTCACAAGAAAGTATGGTGAAAAATAGAAATAAAATAATAAATGAATTAAATGAATATTATATTAAAAAATAACCCATAATGTAACCATACTAAATAATTTTATATGATAAGTTTATGAAAATATATATAAATATATAATAAATTTATTAATTTTTATCATAATTATCTTTAAAATATTATTAACATTAATTGTAATGAGTTGAATTTATACGGTTAGTACATGACTATCAAATTCTTATTGATTTTTATAATAAATTACCGTAAAACAATTCCAACAATCTTTTTTAATTAATCGAGTTTTTAAACATTTTCAGGATAACTATTCATGCCCCCTAAATTCATTTTCATAACTACATTAATAATACTAGGAGTTAAAAAAAAATAACAATACAAGAATACTGGGTAATTGTTATAAGCAAACAGTAAAAGTATAAAAATTATAAAAAAATAAAATTATCTAAAATTTGTGGGCGCAAAAACAATATTTCTTTTATTAATAATATAAATTTCAAATACGATTCCCGCTTTCCTCTATAAGTAAATTCACAGGTGAAGTTTCTCCATCATCACTTGGGGGTCTAGCACTTTTACAAGTTTTATATTACAGTTGTTATGCTATCTTGTTTTCGGGTGTGGGAACATTTGAAATAGTCACACTTGCAATATTTATTGCAATAAAATATTTCACCGTCACTAAATTGACAATTGATGAGCACATTATGGAATCAATCTTTATATGAAGAATTTTCTCACTCATGGTAAAGATATTCAGAATATACAATAAAAAGATCTAGATTTCACTTTTTATTTGTTTTCCTTAATTTTTCTATATATATTTCATATGCTATATTTTGTAAGTTTCAAAAATATCTTAACTATCTTAAATTACTTTTTCGTATTTGGATGCTTGCATTTAGTATACATATACAAAAGAGTAAGTAATTTTTAACTGTTTATCTCTGTTAATATACATTTAATAATCTTATGAAAATTTGTCAATGGTCAAAAATAACATTATTTCACAATTTAAATATTTTTTTTGTAAATATGAAATATTAGTTATATATTTTAATTAATTAATTTATTTTGAATTTTAATTGCAATATAATGTATATAAAAATATTTATTTAATATGAATTTATAGGGAAAAAAATATTTATCTTGTGAGATTAATAAATCAAAATAGCAGATCATAATGAAAGGTTCTTAGGAATTAGATGAAATTTTCATCAGTTGAAAAAATTATTTATGACACTAGATAATTCCTTTATAAAAAAAATATTAGATAACTTTTTTTTAAGGATAAAATAACTCTAGATAATTTTATTTTATGAATTTATTTATTGTACTCAATCTATACAGATAAATTCAATGAAAAATTTGACACGTGAATATTAAAAATTGTCTAGCTTAAATATATTTTAAATTTGAAATTTAATGAGATTATAAATTGTCTCTTTCTAAGTCTTTACTATGATTATTACGGTTTAAATGTCTTCAATTTGAGAGGATATCTGTCTCCATTTGTTTCATATAAAAATTGACAAATTTTCTTCTATAAAAAAAATCATCTACAAATACATTTTTTATCTTCAAAATTAAAGAGATTAGAAATTGTCTCATTTTAAGTCTTAATCATAACCGGATAAATTTATTCGACTTGAGTGTGCTTTTGTTTTCTTTGTTTAAAATGATACATTACTTGAGTAATCTCATCTGAGCATATTCAAACAATTATACATTAAGTTATATTCGATTTTGTGGAAAATAATTGAATTTTTAATATATTTTTATTAAACAACAACACATGTCATCTTTAAAATTTAAATTCAAATTCTTTTAAATTAAATATACATACTTTTTATAATTTTTAATTTGGTTAAATTGTAGTTATGATTCCATCTAATTTCAAATCCATGATTTTAGTCCTTTTATTTCTAAATGAAGATATTTAGTCTTTGATTTTTAAAATAAATAATTTTGATCATTCTGTCATTTGATCATCCTCCAAAGTCAAATATTAACTTTAATGTGCATATTGGTGCTGACTTGATACTTATGTAAATTATTAATGTGCCACTTATGTAATAAGAGTTAAATAAAGTGAAAAATAGAAAGGTTCTTAGTAGATATTAAACTCATAACTTTTTCTTTAAAGACAAAGTGAAAAATCACTAATGCATTTATTTTGTTTAGTTAATTTTGTAAACGCTACTTTGTATGTATTGTTAGTCCACATTTATTAATTTTTTCTCAAATTGTCAAATTTGTAAATTAAAAAATATTTAATATATAAATATTTTAAATTTTATTTTATCTATATTTGTTTTAAATATTTTTGTGATTATTGTCAAAGAATTGAAATAAAATATAGGGTAGAACTATGACAATTATTATATATCCATTGTTAAATGTAAATCATAATAGATTGATATGAATATTATGAATTGTCATATAATAAACTTAGTTGTTATTGATATTTTCATATTTTTATTTTTATTTCACCAATTTATAATTAAAAATCATAAATTAATATATAAACTATTTTGTAAATTGATTTTTAATATACAGATTATTTTTAATATAATTATATAAATTAATATTATTACATCACTTAATATGTAAATTCTACAAATTATGTAAATTTATTTTAATATTTTTTTATTCTAATTATATAAATTAATAAAATTTTAATATTTTAAAATTTACATGTTTATATTTTCGTTTTAACTATAAAAAGTTGTTTAATCAATAGGTTTTTCCATACCAATTATATAAATCAAGAAAATTACATAAATTTATCATATAAATCATTTTATGTAATTTATTTCAAATTATGTACATTTATTTTTATATATAAATAACACATTTTTTTAATTATAAAAATTAATATTTTCTAATTTTAATTTTTTAATTATTTAAATATTATTTTTAACTTATGTAATTTGTATAAATTACCCAAAATATTTTTCAATATAATTTATGTATTAGTTTATGTAAATTTTCAAATTATAATAAAATAAAAACAAATTTTTATATTTAAAAATTTATTAAATTATATTAAAATAAAATTTTATAATAAAATAAATGCATGTAAAATTAAATATTAAATATTTTATTTTAATTTATAAATTTTAATTCAAACAAATTAATAATCCTTAACTAATGATGCTTCTTAAATAGTGATTACAAAATTAATTAAACAAAGCATGTGTTAGTAGTTTATTCTATTTTTTAATTAAAAGGTTATGAATTTAACTCATATCAAAATAATTTTTATTCTATTTAATTTAACTATTTATCACATAAGTGTAATGTCTATAGTCTATATAAGTATCAGGTTGGCACAAATATACTATATTAAAGTCAACATTTAATTTTGAATAATTAATTAACGATCTATTAATTGAAGGACCAAAAATATTTATTATAATAAATAAGATGATTAAATATTTTGATTTAGAAATAAAAAGATCAAAAAATTATAGATTTAAAATTATAATAGGATCAAAATTACAATTTAACTTTTTAATTTATATTTTATTTAATTTTATATATATATATATATATATATAATACACAAAATAAATGTTAATGTGATATTATGAGGTGAGGAAATTCATACAATACGGTCAGGGACGGAGCAACATTATCACAAGGGGAATCAAAGCCGGCTTTATCACCACATGGGCGCAAAAAAAAATCATAATTACCATATGGGGGTAGTCCGCAAATTAATTACGATTTAGGGGTAAGTC
>CM023941.1:12862594-12894758 GCA_013407115.1 Glycine latifolia | reverse complement strand
AAAAAATTAAATAAAAATAAAAAAGTAAAATACATCCATTCATTAAATAATTAAATTAAAAAATATATGGGAAAAACAAAAAATTGCTTAACAATTTTAAAGAAGTAAAAAAATTATTTTTTGTTTTTTTTTTACGAATTTAAAGTTAAAGTTATACAAAAAATTTAAAAAAATTCTTATAATTTTAAAGTCAAAATTTAAAATAAAAATAGAAATCATAACAGATGTTATCACTTATAATTTAAAAGTCGTAACATCTTAGGACTTATCCTTATCGGAGTATTAATTTGAAATTTACCTTCAAATGATAAATTATAAGAATTGTTCATTCTTGTACTTTTACGATTTTACCCACTAAATTTTCATTAAGAGAGTTTACTTGTATGTTCAACTAGATGATTATAGATTTTATCTATTTTAATTTGTGATAATTATATAGATAATTTTTCTTTTACTATGTAGTTGATAAATTGATTTTATAAAAATGATGATCAAAAGTTAATTCTTTTTTCTAGAGAAAAAATAGTGAAAAAAATAACTTTCACACATAAAATGCCTTGAGAATCCAAAGATCTAAGGAAATAGAAAGTTTTATTATGGATTCTAAATATTTGTTTCAGTATTTTTTTGGCAAATACCCAAATTGATTCCCAAAAGTTGGATGTAGTGATAAATTTGTCAAGTTATAATGTTGAATAACTAATTTAATAATAAATTATATTTTTTATAATCAATTTGATATTAAATTATAAAGTTTAAAAATTAATTTGTTATTAAATTATCTACAAAACTAATTTGTCACACTATTTAAAGTTTAAACATTCACAGACTAAATCTAAATTTTTAATCTTTCATATATCAATTTGTCAATTTCTCACACTTTAATGGATTAATTTGATTATTTACTCTATTTTTTTTATTAATTTTGTGTTTAAATTACAACTTAAAAATATATACTAAAATGTTACGTATTAGATTAAATCTTTTTGTGATTCCCTTCATTTTCAGTTGAAGCTCCGCCAGTGAATACGGGTAAGCGTAACAAGTAGACACGCGGAATAGAAATCAGAAGGGCATATTGAAGATGAGGACTAGATAGGTCCATTTGTAAAGGGCCAATGAAAAAGAGAGAGATCAAATCATAGAGAACATGAGATTCCAGAGTCAGGTGTAACAATTCTAGCCTTTGAAAGAAAGTTGATAAATAATAATAATTACTTTTTCTCTAAAAATTACATATTGTAATTAGTTAATAATTTTTTAATTATAATTCAATTATTACTATTATCATCTTAAAAACATAATGTCTTGCAGTAAAATATTTTATTAGTCTATATTTGAGTAGATAAAATTTAAAATGTATTCCTATGTTACACATTGTGTTTTTATAATTTTATATATTATGTTAATAAAGATTCATCTAACTTGGTTAGGATAGAACTTATATTTCCCAAGGATGTAAGTACAAATTTCATTGTCTATCTGAAGATTTTGATGGACAATAAGTAAGAATCTGTTTTTTATGTCTAGTTTTGAGTACATAGTTGATTAAATATTTGAAAAAAGAATTTTAAATAAAATTATCTTTAAAGATATATGCGATCTAAAAAAAATTCTTCAAAAAGCAAATTTAACCTTACATTTACCAATTTTCTTATGTTTACATCTCTTAAATTTACATTTTTACTCATATTCTTAATTAACTAATTCCATTGAATTGTTTTAAACCTTATTTTATTAATCATTTAAACTAACTAATTAACTAATGATTATTTTGTAATGCTAATAAAATCTATATCTATTTGAGCACTACTATTTTCTTTTCATTACATAACTAATTGTGTTATCCTAGCAATAACTTTCATATAGAAATGGATAGATGAAAAATGTAACGACCCAGATTATAAGTTGCTAATTTGGATGCTTGATGTGTGTATTATATTAATTAAATTACATGTGTTATGTTGATTAATTGTTTTATTTATAACTTGCCGTTTGAGTGCTTTTATCTTGGTACGCGTGCTTGATGGGTATTGGACGTAAGTCAGCTCTGTTGTGCTGTGGTTGCTGGCTGAGCACGCTAAGAGGACGTGTTGTGTCAGCTGTGTTTATAAGCAGCAGGCTGACACAGCAACAAGTTCACTCTTCCTTCTTCTACCTCTGCGTTTCCTTTGTTTTCTCTCTAAAACTCACCTAGAAACCTCTCGTTCTTGACCCCTCCTTTGTTATCTCCAACGTACGAGAGCCACCATAGCTGCTGCGAAAATCTCGGCGCTAAGAGGAACTTCGTGGTTGGAACTGAAGCTTAGGACAAACACACCGTGAAGCTCGTGAACGAACTCCTGGTTAGGTAAGGGGAGTTCACCGTGTTTCATAACAGCTTTAGGTACCACGATTTGGGGGTCAGGGAGTGCAGTCGTGACAATAACTGCGTGTCCTTGGTGTGTGTGATGTTTTTCCCAAAAAAGCTACACCTTTTATGAATGGGATGTGCTATGCCTTAAATCTGTTGAATGTTGTTTTGTGTTGATGTTTGGTGTTCTTATGGGGAGTAGATGTTTTAAGAACTCTCTGTGCAGTTTCTAAGACACTCGTGGAAGTTTTCGTGAAGGTGATGAGTACCAGGATGGGTTGGTTGAGTTACACATAGACATAAATCCCTTGTGTCTGATGTCGGTTACCGAGATGGGTAGGCCGAGTTAGATATACGTGTCGAACCCTTGTGTTTGATGTCGGCTACCGGGATGGGTAGGCCAAGTTGAGCGGGTTACGTCACATGCATGCAGGCATGCAGGACGTAACTTAGTCCTTGTTGGCGGACGTTAGTAGACCGGGTTCCCTACCCGGGGTCATTCCCTTAGAGTCGTTAAGACTCGCTTCCCTTTCTATATGGTATACCGGGGTCCTTACCCAGATGATACGTTAGAGTTGTTGAACTCAAGTTACCTCACCTTAAGGGGGGAGCTATCGGGTTTCTAACTCGGATAAGCTCGTGTCTTCTCGGGGAAAAGAGCCACCGGATTCACCTACTCAGTTGAGCTTGTGTTCCTTCTTCTAGAACGGCCGGGTTCCTTACACGTGTCGCCTCTAGAAGCTCATCCTTCCATTTCCTTAGAGAGACCGGGTTCCTTACCTGGGGAGGACTGTTTCCTTTAGGATGGCTAGGTCTAAACCCCCTTTTCTCGAGAACTGCCGGGTTCCTTACTCGGCAGAGCTTGTCTGCTCTTGGAAGAGGAGCTACCGGGTTCCCTTACACCCATGTGTGGGTTGGTGAAATACAAACCCGGGGTCTTATAAACGCTCTGTTGTAATCGATCACATCGCTTATGGAATTGGTTACATAGTGCAGAACCCATCCTAGAACTTTATAAGAAACCTAAGGACCTCTTGACCACCTTTGGCCAATTTCTACCAAACCCAACCGACCTCGATCGAGTTCGTCCAACCTCACCCATTTTGCTACCCTTTTCTTCCCTTGTCCAAATCTTACCCCTTTTGACCGACCCCTACCAACCTTGTCTGAGTTCTAACGGCCTTGACCGACCTTATTCGCCTTCGTCCGACCTTGTTTGGATTCTTACCTTGAGATAGTATATCTAAGTGCCAACCCAGACACCTCGTACTTCACACTGGTTCACTCATTTGTATGCGTTTGTGAATGACGTATATGATTACGTTGGTGGCATTCAAACTTGGCCTATGTGATGGCTCGAGATGAGAAATGCGTTTGGATATACATAAATACCCACGGGGGTGTATGGCGTTATCCTAGCCAGGTCAGGTTGAGCCTGGTTCTGGGTCATACATTGATGGTGTCGTGGTGATATTCTATGTATAGCCATGAGATACCGAGACTGGGTGGTGGTAAACCTTGCGAGGACCACGGTCAGTGCATCCGTGAGATGCCGGGACTGGGTGGTGGTAAACCTTGTGAGGACCACAATCAGTGCATCGTTGGGCCCTTGTTTGGGTGGTATGTTACATAGGGGGTGTATGACGGATTACCCTTGCGAGGAAGGATTGTGTTCCTAGTCGGGTCATACATTGATGGTGCCTACGTAACATACAACATTTGCATGGCGGAAATGGGGTTCATGATTGGCTGTAGGGTACGGAGGTACTGGGGGACCATGTCTGTTGGGAACTCCTTCTGACACCCATTGGTTGATCACCATGGGGGGTGATTCCTATGCACGACAGAGTGGCCCTGACAAGCTGCTGCATCATCTGACCACAAGGATGACCCATTTCCGGGATTGTACCACATTGCATGATGAGAATTGAGCCAGGAGCATGCACCATGATAGATATTATAAGTCGATTTATGAGGTGTTTGTGGATGTCTGTGTATGTTAGTGTCTGATGGAAGGCTTGGAATGTTGTATTGGTATGTTGATGACCGTGCTGCTTCTTGATTGGGTTGTGCCCTTTTCTGCTGTATCTATTGTTGTTATTTAATATGATGAACTCACATTTGCTTTGTTGTATCTTGTGGTTTGATACCTGTGATGATCGCGAACCGGGTTCGTGTGAGCAGATGGGCCGCAGTAGGTGTTGCTGGGAGAATACCGGATTGTTTGGAGCCGTCGTGTTTTGCCGAGATGTCAATGGACATGATCCCGAGCAGGAATTGCACTTTGCTAGATGCACCCCATGTTTTTAATGGATGCACTCCTCGTTTTGCTAATTACACCCCTGACTTCTATCTGTAAAACACTTGATGTATATTTTGAGACATAATCTTTTGTATTTGTAATTAAATTATGTCTTGTAAGTGCATACATAGACTTGAAATGTTTTATGAGTACCTTGATCTACATGTATATTCTATGATGATGATCGTTATATGCTCGCAAAAAATTTATCATGGTTTTCACAAGTAACAAAAATGGGTGTTTTTTTTATTAAAGAGTTTATATCATGGTTATGAGTTAGTAATACAGTAGCGACGTGACTGGTCGTTACAAAAAATATAAGAAAGAATGAGAAATATAAATACCTGATTTAAATCATAATTATTAAATTATAAGTTGGACAACATGGTGAACACGTAATCAATTATGTTATCGTTTAATTGATTAAGTGAGACAACGAAATTTGTGTGTCATTTGATAGATTAATTGCAAGCTTGCATTAATTATGAAACCCAAAGGCCTTAACATAATCGGTTATCTTACCAAATAATCAATTATTTGATGCAAGATTTAAAACCTTAAGTATTATCTAAACTAAATTTTGAATGTTTCAATCCTCACCAATATTAACCATGGATCAATACTATGTGAACTATTTGAGTAAGCTGAAATGCATATCCTAGCATAGGATGCATGATCACACGTATTCAAACATGTAAAGCTTTAAAAAAACATCCTAATTATGACTAGTGGTTATACTAAAGAACTTGTTACAAATACATTAAATTCATCATCAACACTTAGGTTATTATAAACAGTGAAGCCTTCCTTCATGTTATACAAACACATGTTAATTGGGAGTTTAATCCTACAAAGTATGTATATCAACATATAAGTATTCCAAAAGATTCCAAGTCTCACATTGAGTAGTTTAGTCTTCCCAACACTATATATATATATATATATATATATATATATATATATATATATATATCATATTCTAGCCTTTATTTTCAACACACATATAAAACTCTCTCTTCTACTTTCTTTGGTTCTTTTGCTTGCCAATTTTTGTTCCCCATCCTATCAGAAAGGTCTGTTAAATCTTGGAGATTTATGCATTACATGGATAAATCCTCTCAGACTGTGTGTCAAACACACATCTTAGGTCAATCAATGCCTGTCGCTTCAACACCATCCAACCATCGTGAACAACAATCAAAACTTAGGCTATTACAAAATAGTGAAGCCTTCCTTTATGTTATACAAACATGTTAATTGGGAGTTGAATCACTATAGTGAAATCCCTTGTAGTGTGCCAATGTGGTATTTGATTTTGTGACGACATATGCTCTAACTACCTAATATGTTGTTCAAAATCATCAACGGGTTGCTAAAATAGCTTTTGAGGCTACTTCAATTCATCAACTCATTCTCAATAATGGCTTCATGTGAAATATGTTATAGATATTGAGAATGGTTAAAGCCAATATGGGGTTATGAGGTGAATTGACTGCTTCCAAATGGCCACTCAAGGCCACCTATAGTGATCTCGGACACCATTACATGGAACACAAAGACTTTAATGTGGAAAGATTCATTTTTACTCCTTATAAAACTCAAATTATTTAATTAACAAAAATATGCATAAATTTTTTGTGGATACAAATATATCATATAAACATCAACCATAAAGGTTCTCAAGACATAAAACATAAAGGTATGTGTGCCCCAAGGTACTATATCATCTAAACATCATAAACTAATCTTCAATAAATCTCAAGGGTCCTATTAAGGGAATAAATACAACATAAATCCAAAATCATATCTAAACCCTAAGTTGGTCCCCACTAAGACAAAGCATAAAACAAATGACTGAGTGTTAGATCTCGCCCTTAAGTTCACCACCATGTCCACCTCAACCCTAAGTGACATGCTCCTCAAAAGCTACGATCATCACAGGTCAACAAAAAATGCAAGGGTAAACTCATTTTAAAAGAATACATCATATAATTGAAAAGAACATAAAATCACCATTTCACAAAATATATAGAATATTCTTCACATTTGCAATAACACCGTAATTATACAACTCATCAAATAATGCATCATTCTCAAGTCATAAATATCAATGCACGTGCCTAACTATCATGTTATGTCATGCTAACTCTTTACTTCAGTAAGATTTCACCTTTGAGCGATTAACCCAAGTACATCCCTTAACATAGTTGTACTCTATGATCTAACCATTCAGGGATACTCGAATTAACCCTACGGAAGAGTGTGGTTTTATAAAAAATGGATGAGCCTGGGTAGTGGCTTACCTCGGTAAGGCTCTCAAGGACTAACCTATCTAAGGATTCTCCCACTTATCTATTCTATAGGTCCATTCGGCGTTAGCCACCATGAAAACCTCCAGCACTAGGTTGAGTTAGCACCCTCAACTTATGTGCCTACTCACATGCAATGTCATTCATCAATGCATGCATGCTATGATCATACATCATATCACATTCCACATTCATCAGTTCATTATTCACATTATTTCTCAATTCATCATTAAGTCACTATTCATATCCTTCTCACCAAACATGAACTCTTACATAATTTGTCTAAACATCATGGGACTTTTCCACACCACAAGTTCCCATATAATCAACACCAATCATATGAATATGAATTACATGAGAATAACAAGATATATCAACTACATCCATCCAATTTAAGGTTCACATACACTTCAAGAAGCAATTAAGATTGAAATTCAAATGAGATACACAAAATAAAACTTGACAAATAGCCTCGGTTAAGCGTGATTTACTCTATGCTTAAGCATGGTCTTTACTTATCTTTTTGTTAGTTCTCACTTAAGCGTGAACTTAAAGTAGCTAAGTCCTCTTATCTGGCTTAAGTGAACCCCCTGGCCTCGGTTAAGCATGGACTTGCAATAGTTAACTATATGGTTCTCGCTTAAGCACACTCTAGCCTCGCTTAAGCACGAACTTGCAAAAGCTAGCTTTCTTGCCTCGCTTAAGCACAAGCGTGATTTTTTGTCAAACCCCTATATTGGATCCAAATTTGAAATCTAACTCAAATAATTCATTTACAAACAAGAACATTGAACTAAACACATTTTAGGAACCAAAAACAGTGATTCAACACTCATAAACATAGATTAAATATGGTTTAAGCTTCCCTTACCTATCAACTTAATGAGTTAGCTTTGGGATAAAAAAGAGGAATAAATGGAGAGACTTTGGGTCTAAATGAAAGCTTTCATTCACTCCTACAATAGTTCTACACCATCCATATCATCCTAAACCCAAAAACCAATAGAAAACACATTAAAACCTTGCAAATGAACACTTTTCATGGAGTTTTGAAATGTGTTCACAAGGAAAAATAAAAATGAACTCAAAGAGAGGAAGAGAAAGGTTTACCTTACCTAGGGACAACTAACAAACACAAAAAGGAGGGGGAAAAGAAGAGCTCCCTTTTTGCACAACATCACAATCCAAGTTCCTCCAATGGTGGTTTCTTGGAGAAGAGGAAGTGAATGAAATAATATGTTTTCTTTAGAGATAAATTTCTTAAATGGGGGATTTATGAGGGTTTTTTTGTGACTCTTTAGCTTTTCTCTCTCTCTACACCTTGGCTTCTACTAAGCACACCTACCTCTCTCATAAATCAAAAGTTCATCCATCTAGGCCTAAGCACACCCAAACCCACTAATACACATAGAACACATACTCAACATCACTAACTTATCAATTAATTAATTTATTCAAGCACTTAACTTAAACTTAATTTCTCTTGTAATTTAATTAAATCACTTGAACAAACAATTACAAAAACACAACTTTATAATACTCCCCAACAAGAAAATTTTAGTCCTAAAAAATTCACTTACTAGGGAATAGGCTCGGATACTGCTCACACATCTTGTCCTCAAGCTCCCATGTCATATCTCCCGTAGTGTCGTTCCACACTACCCTTACCAAACTAATGGTCTTGCCTCTAAGTTATTTTATCCTTTGATCCTTTATCCTTGCATTGTGTCCGATTCCAGAACATGCGTAGGATCTAGAATATACCTCCTTAATTGTGGAACATGAAACACATTGTGTAGGTTGGCTAAGAATGGTGGCAAAGCCATCTCATAGGCCATATGACCTATACGCTTGAGAATATGATAACATCCAAGGAACTTAGGGATAAGCTTCTTGGACTTGATCACCCTTCCTACACCC
The DNA here is from genome assembly GCA_013407115.1 of Glycine latifolia. Lineage (NCBI taxonomy): Eukaryota > Viridiplantae > Streptophyta > Magnoliopsida > Fabales > Fabaceae > Glycine > Glycine latifolia. The sequence goes on along the minus strand of CM023941.1, from coordinate 12,885,874 downwards.
GTTGTAGGTGTAACCCTCAAGAACACATGATCACTTGTTTCAAATTAGTGGTCTTCGCTGCTTATCCGCATAACAGTTCTTCCTACTCTGTCATGCTTTCATCTTTTCTTCAATCAACTTGATTTTCTCTGTAGTTTGTTGTAAGATCTCTAGACCTACAACCATGTTCACACCATCTTGATAACAACAAAAAGGTTCCCTACACCTCTTACCATACAATGCTTCAAACAATGCCATACCAATACTAGCATGATAGTTGTTGTTGTAATTAATTCCACAAAATGTAGAATTTTATCCCAACTCCCAAGGTGATCTAAGACACAAGCTCTCAATAAATAGTCTAACGATTGGATCATCCTTTCGGATTGTCCATCCATTGTGGGTGATAAGCTGAACTAAGTCTCAACTTAGTCCCTAAAGCCTCTTGCAAACTCTAGCAAAACCTTGAGGTAAACCTCAGACTCGGTCAAAAATAATGCTAAAAGCTACTTCATGCAATCATACTATCTCTTTGACATACAATTGAGTCATCTTCTCCAATTGATAACTCATGTTAATAGGTAACAAGTGAGCATACTTTGTTAACTTATCGACAATCACCCATATAGCATTACAACCCATAGCTGATCTAGTCAAGTGTGTGACAAAGTCTATAGTGATACTTATACAGGGATCTCCATGGTTTGCAACTAACCACCAGGACTACGATGCTCCAACTTAGCTTTTTAACATGTAAAACAAGGTGCTAAAGTCTATTACATCTCTCTTCATGTCAAACCACCAAAACATCTTCTTTAAGTCTTGATACATCTTCATCATGCCAGGATGCATACTAAGTTTGCTGTTATGACCTTCATCTATGAAAAGCCTCTTCAACTCAGGATCTTATTGTAACAACCCGCCTTGTCGCTACTGTATCACTGTCTCTTAATCACGCCATTAACATGTTTTAGATGAAAATCCCTTTTTGTTTTTCTTTTGATTATGAAAACAGTAGTAAATTTTTCGCGATCACATAATGATCATCATCATAAAGTAAACATGTAAATAAGATATGTACAAGACATCTCAAATAGATATATACATATATAAAACGTAGTTTAGTTGTAGGTACAGTTGACCATGTCCAAAATGTATAAACTTTTCAAAAGAAACAAGAAATTATACAACAAAAGGTAAATTCTCAAAGAAAACACAGTTTAGCAACTCGACGGCTCCAACCAAAAATGGGTCATCTTCCCGGTCACCTACTGCTATCTTTCTGCTCACACGAACATGGTTCGTGATCATCACAGGTACCAAACCACACGGTACAATAAAGCAAAGGTGATTTTATCATGTTAAACAACAAACAATAAATAACATCAATTAGGGAAGGCAATCCAAACATCACAATATCAGCATAATGTCCAAGCATTTCATCACGCAATCAACACGGACAATTATTCAACAACATTCCACAAATCAACTTATAATGCCTAGCATGATGCATGCTCCTGACTCATCTCTCAGCATGCCATGTGGTACCATCCCGAAAATAGTCCATCCTTGTGGTCTTGATGATGCATTAGCTTGTCAGGGTCACTATTTCATGCACAGGCTGCTCCCCCAATGGTGATCAGCCTCGGGGTGTCAGAAGGAGTTCCTAACAGACGTGGCCCCCAGTAGCCCGGTACCCTACAACCAATCATCCTATTTCCATCATGCAAATGTCATATGTCCCACGGGCACCATTAATGCATGACCCAGCCAGGAAAAAATCCGTCCTGGATAGGTTAATTACGTCATGTACCCCCATGTACATACATACCGTCAAAATCACGGGCTGCCCCAATATGGGCTCATCGATGCACTGACTGTGGTCCTTGCAAGGTTAACCACCCGGTCCTGGCATTCACGTGTGTATACATAGCCTATCACCACAACACCATTAATGTATGACCCAGCCAGGAACAACCCGTCTTGGATAGGATAACTCGTCATACACCCCCGTGGGTATCTATATATATCCATCCACATTTGATAACCATGGACACCATCAATATATGACTCAGCCAGGAACAACCCGTCTTGGATAGGATAACTTGTCATACACTCCCCATGGTATCAATGCACACATCATTATCTCAAGCCATCACATAGGCAGACCTCAACTATTATCAACATAATCACATACGTTCCTTACTTACACGTTATTCACAAACACCACATGAACTAGTGAGTCGGTCTCACCCGAGGGCGGGCGAGGGCGGACGAGTAGTACCAAGTAGGTGTTCTCAAGAAAGGACACTAGCTCAATCGAGAAGGAAACCCGGTAGTTCTCTCTTTCAAAGAAAGAAAATGAGCTCAACCGAGTAGGGAAACTCGGTAGCTCTCTCTCAAAGAAAGGAAACGAGCTCATTGTTAGACTTTTGGCAAGTGTACCAATTATCGTTGTAAGTTACAAAATTTATAAAAGTTCGCCTCCACAGGGACTTGATTTACTCAGTTAATTCAAATAAAGCTTAACAGTTTAATAGTTATGTACAATGAGTGTGAACGGAGTTTCATGTAGTTGTGGATTAACAGAAATTATGAAAATTTAGAAGAAACAAAAATAATAAATTTAGGGCGGAAGATTACGAATGATTACGGAAAATTACGGAAAATAATAAGACGAGTTTAATTAATTCAAGAACGTAGGATTGGATTTCATCATTCTTACCCTTAGTATTCAATTAATATTACCATGCATAAGTTATTTTCTATTATTAATCCCTCGTATTTGAGAATCCTAAGAATATTTATCAAATATTGATCCCTCGCATATGAAATAAATACCCCAACATTACGATCATATTCGCGTGTTATTTGCAATCTAAACGTTATGCTCTATTCCTAGCAACATAACGTGAAGAGTAAATTATTCAGTTCAAGTTTTAAGAGTACTTTCCAGTTAAACTTAGAACCTTATTTCATGAATCTATTGATCAAGTAGAATCAAGCATTAAGTATGGAATAAATTTACCAATAATAATTAGAAAAGACTTATGCATAAATAAATATTAAAAGAGATACTTAAGGGTAAGAAGATTACATCCAATCCTTTGAGAGAAGCTAGCCAAGCATGGAGAGAACCTCCTTAGAAGAATAGATGAAAGGACTCATCACCGCTTCGTTTCGGCAGAGTTTCCTCACTAATCCTCACCTCTCTCACTATCCTAAGCTATCTACTAACAAGATTTAAGAAGCATGAGGCTAAGCACAAGCTTGGAGACAAGGAGGAGAAGAGATTTGAGTTGCAAGAAGTGATTTCAACCTTGGGGGATGCATGACTATTTATAGAGGTTGGTCTGCTAGAGTTCACTCGCCCAGGCGACCAGTTTTGCCTTTGTTTGGTCGCTTGGGCGAGTTACGGCCCACTTGATGAAGCAACTTGCCAAATTGGAGGCCTATTTGCAGAAGCAGCTCGCCCAGGCGACCAATTTGTGCATGTTTCACTCGCCTGGGTGAGTTAAACGTACCATCCAAAAGAATCTTTTGGGCCTTGATGGATTTTGGGCCGTTTTGCTTGTTGCACCTCCTAGGTTTGCTTTATGATCCATTTTTGCTTGCTCTAAGTGTACGGAAGCTTCGGAATTCATGAAATCTAGCAAAATACAAAATAAGATTGGATGAATCTTCAAGAATTATAAACACAACATTAATGCTAAGTGCTAAATACAAACTAACTAGATTAGGGCAAATTTTTATGGATATTCTTTAGTAAAAGTGCAAGATAAGTGCCTTAAATGCAACCCTAATTTCACTAAGATATGGCACTTATCACTCATCTGAGTAAGGGAACTTGGTATCTCTCTCTCAAAGAAAGGAAATGAGCTCATCTGAGTAATGGAACTCGGTAGCTTTCTCTCAAAGAAAGGAAACGAGCTCATCTGAGTAAGGGAACTTGGTAGCTCACAAGGAAGAGACACAAGCTCTACTGAGTAAGGAAACCCAGTAGCTCACGAGGAAGAGACTTGAACTCATCAGGTTCAAAGAGAATGAACAACCCCAGGTAAGGAACCCGGTATCTCTAAGGAAGAGGAAGTGAGCTTAACAACTCTAAGAAAAACAACCCTGGGTAAGGAGCCCGGGATGCTGACATCCGCCAACAATTGACTACTAAGAGTCATGTCCCATATATATATATATATATATATATATATATATATATACGCTACATAGTGAGCTCAGCCCGGCATACCCAACCCGGTATCCGACACGTTCACAAACACTACTAAAAAGGTGTTTTGAGAGTTTACAGCATCAAAATACCAGCTTCACACACATGCAGGAGGAGTTCTTACACATCAACTCTCCCTAAAAGAACACCATCAAACTCTTCACACAAAAACACCAACCAACAAAAATAAAACGCATCACGTCTTGTCCATTAAAAGACATAACTTTTCTGGGAAAACAACACACACCATGGACATGCAGTTATCTTCATAGTTGGACTCCCCGGTCCCCAACCATGGTATCTAAAGTTGTTATCAACATGATAAACTCCCCTTACCTAACCAGGAGTTCGTACTACAGTCTAGCAGTGCTGAAACACTGTCTTCTGAAGCATGAACGTGTTTGTTCTCTTTCGAACCTCAAGAAAGATGTTCCCCGGCTTTTGTTCCGGTCACGAGGTTCTTCTTGACGTGGAGGGATTCGTGACAGTTACGGTGGTCTTCGAGGGATGAAGGTGACATAGAGGGGTTGAGGAAGAGTGGTTTCTGTGTAAGTTTAGAGAGAGAAAGGAGAGAAAAACGCAAGGAAGAAGAAAGGAAAGCATGCCTCCACTGCGCACTCTGATGCTTATATACCTGGCTGACAAGACATGTCCACTTAACATGCATGGCCAGCAACCACAGACCAACAGAGTTGACTTATCACACCTATCATCAAACACGCATACCAAGGCAGAATAGTAACAAACAGTAATTACCAAAATAAACCAAATAATCAAGCAATACACACACGTAAAACGTCCAGCTCAGCAAACTCTGAAATTCTGAGGTGTTACACTTATGGTATACAAACTCTATCCTTGAATCTCGAGATGCCATCATCACCCATGTTGAAATTTACAGCATTGTCCGTACCCAACATCTCTATTGTCCTATGTAAGCTAGGACCCAACAACTGCTTATCCTTAACCATCTCAAGAAAACCACTAGTGATGGTCATCATATTATGGGCCAACTTAACACATAAGTTTAGATCCCTGAACTTTTCTACCAAATCCAACTCCTTTATCATCAAAACTAACATCTGAACCATCTTCCTACTAAGAGCATTCGTTAAACATTCACCTTACCCGAATGGTATAACAACTAAAAGTCATAATCTTTCAAAAACTTCATCCATCGTCATTGTCTCATGTTGAGTTTTTTCTAATCAAACAAGTACTTTAAACTTCTATGATCACTGAACACATCAAACTGGGCTCCATAAAGATAATGTCTCCATATCATTAGAGCAAACACTAGTGTCGCTAACTCTAAATCATGAGTAAGATAGTTTTTCTCGTGAATCTTCAAGTGACATGAGGCATAAGCCACAACCTTTTTAATGTGCATCAACACAATCCCTAATCCATGATGAGATGCATCACAATAAACATCAAAAGGTTTACTAAGATCAGGTAATACAAGGATAGGAGAAGTGATCAACCTCTGCTTCAACGCTAGAAAACTCTTCTCGCACTCTTCGGTCCATGCAAATAGTTGGTCCTTACGGGTAAGTTGAGTCAACGATGCTACTATTTACAAAAATTCCTCTACGAATCTTCGATATTCTCCAGTCAACCCAACAAAACTCCAAATCTTTGCAAATGTTTTAGGATGTTCCCATTACAAGACTATTTCCACCTCTAAAGGATCCCTTGTGATACCACCCACCGAGATCACATGACCCAAGAACTATACCTCATAAAGTCAAAACTCACACTTAGAGAGTTTAGCATACAAATGCTTCTCTTTCAAGACCCCCAACATGATCCTTAGTTGTTCTCCATGTTCTTCATGTGAATGAGAAAAGGTAAGAATGTGGTCGATGAACACAACAACAAACTTGTCTAAGAAGGGATAAAAGATCTTATTCATGTAATCCATGAATATGGTCAGGTCATAAAGTAAGACTATGTTAAGGAATGTACTTGGGTTAATTGCTCAAAGGTGAAATCTTGTGGGAGTAAAGAGTCAACATGACGTAACATGGTAGTTAGACATGTGCATTGATATTTGTAACTTGAGAATGATGTGTTATTTGATGAGTTGTATAACAACATTGTTATTGGATATGTGAAGATTTTCTATATATTTTATGAAATGTTGATCTTATGCTATTTTCAATTATAGGATGTTTTCTTTTAAAATAAGCTTACCCTTGCATTTTCTGTTAAATTGTGATGATCGTGTCATTTGATACAGGAGCAAATTATGATGTAACTTATACTGAGCATGTCATTCAGGATTGATGTTGACATGATGATGGACTTAAGGGCAAGATCCAACCCTCATTCATTTATTTATGTTTTGGCTTAATAGGGCCTAGCTTAGGGTTTATATATGATTTTGTATTTGTGTTGTATTTGTTCCCTTAACGAGACCCTTTGAAATTGGTTGGTGATATTTTGATGATGTAGTATCTTAGGACACACTTACCTTTTTATGTTTTATGTCGTTAGGAATTTTTATGGATGATGTTTATATGACATACTTATATTTACAAAAAAATATATGTGTTTTCGTTAATTAAATTAATTCAAGAGTTTTATAAGAAGTAAAAAGTGAATCTTTTCACGTTAAAGTCTTTGTGTTCTATGGTCATTTCTAAACAGTAAAAATAAGAAAATTAGTTATATTTTTAGTATATTTTTAGATATTATATATATATATATATATATATATATATATACATAATTTTAAGAATCCAAAAATAAGTTTGAATGATACGTGATGAAAAAAGATAACCTTTTAAGGTTTCGATGCCACATGTTATCATTTGATGCTTTTGAGTATATTGATTCAGTTACAAACCAAATTCAAATTCAAATTGGTACTACGAATCATTAATATAAATAGGAGAAATTAATTTTATAATTGATTCATAAATAATATAAATTGATTTCAATGTTTGTTATAATTAAATTAAAAATAATAAATTTTAATATAATTCACATATGTAAATTTATTATTTTCAATTTATTTTTTATTATGAAAAAATTGCATTAAAATATTTATTGCTCATTAAAAAAATTATTTCACTAAATATTTTTTCATAATTTAAAATGTATTCAAAATATGTTTATCAAATAATCTTCTTTTTTATGAAAAATTTATTGATCATTAAAAATATGTTTATAAATAAAAAATAAAATGTTTTTAATATATTTTGGAGATTAATTTAGTTATTAAATTTACAAAAATAAATTTTTAATATATTTTTCATGTATAAATTAAAATTAGTTACTTTTCTAATAAAAATGTTTGTGTTCTATTAATATAAAAAATAATGTTGAAAATTTTAAATTCAGCCAAAAATATAATCTGAAAACGAATGCAATTTGAAAAATACTATAAATAAATGCAAAATTGAATAGTTAAACGGTTAAAAGGTTTTGTTATAATATGCAGTTTTGTTATAATCCATAAACTTAAATTTTTATTAATTTGGAAAATGTATTGAAATGCAAAAATGAGTAGTTGAGCTGTATTTGCATTCTGTTATGGGTCAATTATATGTAATCCAACTAATGAGTATTAATTTAGTTATTCCCAATCAATTCTAATTTTGTTCAATTGTATGAATATTTAAATCAAATTTAAGATATTTTATAATTCAAATTTTTATAAATCTATTTTTTATAATTTAAACTGTATTTAAAATATGTTTATAAATTTAATTCATTCTAAATAGTAAAAAAACTAAAATGTTTTAGTAGATTTTTTAGATATTAAATTGTTATAAATAAATTTGAAATAAGAAAATTTTTAATATATTTCACATGAATAAATTTCTTATTATTAATGTATTTATTATATTGAAAAATTGCATTAAAATATTTATTGGTCATTAAAAAATTTATTTCATCAAACCTTTTTTTTATAATTTAAACTGTATTCAAAATATGTTTATCCATTAATCTTCTTTTTTTTTATAAAACATTTATTCGTCATTAAAAATGTGTTTATAAATGTAAAAAATGTTTTTAGTATATTTTTAGAGATTAATTTTTAATAATTAAATTTAAAAAATAAAAAATTTAACATATTTTTCATGTATAAATTATAATTAGTTAGTTTTCTAATAAAAATGTTTGTTTTCTGTTAATATGAAAATTAATATTGAGATTTTTAAGTTCAGCAAGATAAATCTGAAAATTAATGCAATTTGGAAAATAATATAAATAAATGAAAAATTGAAAAATTAAGCGGTAATTAGGTTTTGTTATAATCTAGTAAAATTGAAAATTTATTAATTTGGAAAATGTAATGCAATTAGTTAATGTAAAAATGAGTAGTTGAGTGATATTTGCATTCTGTTATAGGTCAACTATATGCAATCCAACTAATGAGTATTCCATTTTAATTATTCTCAATCAATTTTAATTTTGCTTGACGTGTGAATATTTAAATCACACATTTAAGATCTTTTACAATTCAAGCTTTTATAACTATATTTTTTTTATAATTTAAACTATATTTAAAAATATGTTTATAAATTTAATTCATTCTAAACTGTAAACAATAAAATGTTTTTAGTATACTTTTTTATAATTAAATTTAAAATAAGAAAAATTTAATATATTTCACATATAGAAATTTATTATTATGAAAATTCATTCAAGAAAAGTGTAGGATTGGACTTTATCGTTCATACCCTTAGTATCCAATTAACATTATCATGTATAAATCATTTTCTATCATTATTGATGCACACATAAAATCACCCAAATTGATCCCTCGTATTTGAGAATCCTAAGAATATTTATCAAATATCGATCCCGCGCATATGAAATAAATATTCTAGTATTATAATCATAATCTTGTATTGTTTGCAATCAAAACGTTATGCTTTATTCCTAGTAACATAACGTAAAAAGTAAAATCATTTAGTTCAAATCCTAAGAGTACTTTCCAGTTAAACTTAGAACCCTATTTCATGAAACTAGTGATCAATTAGAATCAAGCATTAAGAATAAAATGAAATTACTAACAATGAGTAGAAAAGATTTATGCATATCAAATATTGAAAGAGATATATAAGGGTAGAAGATTACATCCAATCCTTAGAGAAGTTAGCCAATCATTGTGGAGAACACAAGATCAACTGAATACATGATGAAAAAGGCGATCCCCGAATCACTCCATCAGAGTTTCCACACCAATTTCTCACTTCTCTCACTCTCTCTAAGCTTCCTAAAGCCTTTCCTCACGTTCTCCCTCTTCCCAACATGTTTTTTTTCTCCATTTTGCATGGCTATTTATAGGAAATGATGACCAGCTTAGGTCCATTCGCCTAGACAACCAATTTTTCCTATTTTAACTTGCCTGGGCGAGTTAAAACATAATTCTGGAAACAACCATTCGCCCAGGTGAGCTAAATACACATGTTTCACTTGCCAAGGCGAGTTAAAGACTTAATGTTGAAGAAAAATGCTAGCCTGGGCGAGTTCTGAGTGAGTTTGCTTCAGAAGACTTCCTATTTTGACCTTTTTGCCCTTTTGTGCTTGTTTCGGTTGCTTGGATGCTCCGGATACTATTGAAACTTATCAAAACACCGGATTTGAGTGGATGAATCTTCCAAAATGTGAATAACACCCTATATATTTACACAAAATATAAAATAATTAGGTTTAGGGCAAATTAATCAACAAATTTACTGAAATCAAAAGATAAGTGTCAACATTACAATCCTGAAATGAACTAAAATATAATACTTATCAACTCCCCTAACCTAGAATCTTGCTTGTCCTCAAGCAAAGTAAGGAAAACTAAAAAGTTAATATTTTAATGTTAACATGCTTTGTAAAGAATCAATTTTCAAAAAATGATCAGAACATATTTTTTAAATAGTCAACTATGAGAAATTAAAAATATAAAAGATGGAATTCACCAAACCAAATGAAATTAAGATAAATTTATATTTCATTTCTAAAGAACATCAAAGAAAACACTTGATAGATTTCAAACAGAGGAAAACCCCTCAAAAAGTGTTTAATTCTCTCACAGGTTAGTGCTTCTTCTCAATTCCAACATTGATATGTTATAGATCAATTTTACAGTTCATTTCCCATCAAATCAAAGTACATAATTATCATGGATCTTTAGGACTTTTAAGGGTTGGGTCTGGCTTTGAAGGAAATCTTGGTTTTTCTGGATATTCAAAGTTACCTAGAGAATAGGAAAGCGAACAAAGATAAAACAAGCTATTGTCACTTCCTATTTCTTTTCTCTTTCTACCAGGTTTATCAATGTTTCTCATATCAACCTCCCAATTACCCTACTTATAAAATTTACAATATTCTGTACAATTTAGAACACAAGGAATTTGTTTCCTCTTTCTTTTCTTCTTTTTCTTTTTCTTTCTCTTTCTTTTCTTTTTATAGCTTTAGCCACTTTTAAAACAAAGTATTTTCATCATTTTAACCATCCAAATGATAAAAATTTCCAACAAAATCCCTTTTGCTCTCCTAATCTAAGGTAAGGTAGGAAATTCTTAACCTAGGTTAGTGTTTCAACAAAATCATAAGTGTTTTGGCTCAAGAGGGCTAGCAAATGGTAAATCATCATATATTGGGATAGCTTTTTGGCCAATGACTTTTAAAAGGTTCAAAAAGAAAGAAGGCCTAAATCATATCCATGCATCATATGTTATGACAATTAAAAATTCATGCAAAATCACTATAGAACACATCAGTGAGAACACTCAATGTAATTTCTATGGATGCACTCAGCCACTTAAGCTTAAAGGTCTATTTTCATGTTTAAATCAAATCAGTGTTTCGAAAAATGTTATTTATCAACTCCATATAAAAACATCTGCCTTGATTTTGAAAATACAATGAACACTTATGCAAATAAACCAAGAGGGGGGTGAATTGGTTTTACCTCAGAGTTTTAAAATTTCCTTTCAAAATTTATAACAGTGGAAGACTTCAAAAGGATCGTATCAATTTAAAACCAATTAGAAATCAATTTACATCATCAATCAAATTACTCTTGTACTGTAACCAAGTTTATATGATTAACAAATTCTATACTTCAAGAATTTAATGAAATATAAACTGAAATCTAGTGCACACACGATTTATACTGGTTCACCTCTCAACCCCGGAGGCTACATCCAGTTTTCTTCCAACCCAATCTTGGTTAGAGTTCCACTATAACAAATATCTGTTCTTTACAAGCTTACAAAATGATCTCACTTACCCTTCCTAGGTAAAATTCAAAATCTACTCCCTATAGACTTTTCAAAAGATCAAGAACCAGAGATCCCCTCTCTGTTCTTCCTTCTAGAAACCCTTTCTAGAAAAAGCTTTAAAGAATCCAAATGTTATATGGAAATACAACACAATTATACAACAAATATAAACTAAACTCAAGCTTTAGGTACAAGAAAGATATCACCTCATAATCCTTAGTTATTAGAATGATATGAATGATTCAATCAACCTGAGATTATATGCAAAAGATGACTACCACACTTTCTTGATTGCTTCTTTATGCACTAGCTTGAATATTTCTTCAAACAATAAGTATCAAGACTCATATCTCTTGTAAATCTCAATGACACTCAACACATATGAGTTTTTCACTAATTTCAGCCTTTGGGTACACTTGAGAGCTTTAGAGAATGTGTATTACAGAAGTATTCACGAGTATCTCTTTCTTTCTTACTTTTTCTCACTCAGACTCAGCTTTCTATTTATAAAAAAAACTGTTTTAACTAATTGTAATCGATTAATTTGTCAATGTAATCGATTATTTTAACTATTGTAATCGATTATTTTATCCATATAATTGATTAAATTGTTCTTCAGAATTCTGGAAATCTGATACAAACAGAATAATCGATTAAATCACCTTGTAATCGATTAAGCCAGATAAACTAAGTTTTACAATGCACACATGCAATCGATTAAGTACCCATTTAATCGATTAACACAGACCATGCCTAAAACTTAACAATGCATATTTAATCGATTACTAACATCTGGTAATCGATTAAACCAGATGAACATGCTGTGTAAAATTATGCAGAAGCTTATGTAATTGATTATTTCCCAAGATAATCGATTATCATAGGAAGTTCCTAATTCTGTGTGAAGCTAATTTAATCGATTACGAGCCAGTGGTAATCGATTAAAATGTTCATAAGGCATTTTCCAGAAAACATTCACACGCCTGTAATCGATTATTTCACCTAAGTAATTGATTAAAGCAGTGAAAAAATGTTTTATACAATTCCTAATTGTCTTTATGAAATTCTATAAGTTTGCTTATTACCACATGATTAATTCCTATCAAATGAATGTATGAATGCATGAATTATCAATAGCTAATGAGGATTATAAAGCTTTATCTAATGAACCAAGCTTAAACACAATTACATATGCCATCAAATTGATTGGGCATGTAAAATATCAAAACTCATTTACTTCAATCATCTTTGAATCCTTTGCTTCAGCTTCTTTGATTCTAACAGATTTGATATTTGGAAAACCATTCATTTTGTTTGTTCATTCTCAAAGTTTCCAAAAAAATCATTTTGTTGTGTTCTGATCTAATTCAAAAGTCAGGTTTCAAAAAAAAAAAAAAATACTATCTATTGATTCTTTTCAAAGTATGTTATATTCAAGAAAAAAATTTCTTTTAAGTCTCAAAAAAAAAATTTAAAGTTCCAAAAAGATTTATACATATTCTATAACTATGTTTAGTAACAACAAAAATTTTATCCAAAAATGTATACTACCAAAAAGAGAGAATTCTCTGTGTACACATAATCAAAATGTGCCATATCCAAAAAGAATCAGCCCCACTATTCAAGCAAAAAGTCTAACATAGTAAATAAGTAAATAAAGTAGTCAAGGAAACGGTAAAGAAAGCGGTAAAGGAATTATAAAAACAATGTCACAGATTTTGAAGATCAACGAGATAATCAGCCAAATTATGCATCATGTCTTCATCATCAGCTACTCCTTCTCCTTCATTTGCAGCTTCTTGGTCAGCTGCAGGGCCTTGATCAGCTACAAGGCCTTCTAGCTCCTCCTAAAAAATAGGTCTGTCTCCAGGCCATGCAACATGAGCTCTGAATTGATCAGGAGTGGGACAGGGAAAGAGGTTTGGATCCTAGTGATGTTGATGCAATGTGTAGTTGTAGAAGCTCTCATTCAGCTGCATCTAGCCCCTATAGTTGGCAGCTTGTTGATCAGCCATATGACGTATGTAAGTGTTCATTTGGAGTTCCATTCTCTGAAGATGAGCTGAAAGGGACTCTAAGGATGTTGGCTCTTGTGGCTGCTACACCTGTCTAGCTAGGAAATGTTTTTCAATAAAAGCCTGGTTGTGGGAGGTTAGATTGCCTTAGAAGGTAGTACCTACACTCCATAAAATTGACATAAACCAGTAATTAAAGCAGGAATCCAAGTGCCTTGTTGGACTTTTCTGGTTCAGCGGATGTCGAGAAGGCTTTGTAATGACAAACTGGTGAATAGCATCTGAGATCAACTAGGCCACATTAATACTAATTTGTTCTATTCAACTAAAAATGAGCTGACGTTTCAGCATAGTTAAATCAAAATTATGGTCCCTTGGAATTACATTGCTAAGGAGAAAGGACATCTAGATTTGGGTTAAAATTTTCATGTTGGTTCTCATCAGTCTTACCCTATTACCTGCAATGTTTCACGCAAAATCACATCCGGGGGAATAGAGTAACTAAGTGATAGCCTGTTCATCAAATCCTAAAAGGATGTTCCTCCTAGTAGTGTATTCATAGAATTGGCCTTCTTCCAAGATTAGTGGATTTCCTAGAAATTGATTAATAGCATCAGGATCATAAGGAATCCATTGGCCATGCACATAAGAACGTTGATCAAGAACGCCTTCCTCAGTTGGCAAGGCATTCGCATAAAATTCCAAGACAACTGTAGGATCAAATTTTTGCATTGGGGTGGCTAGTTGCCTCCAGCTTCTCCTGTCAATCTTTGTTGTGAACTCCAGATATTCACCTTCCATTAATCGAACTCTCTATTCTTTAAGGAACGACCAGTCCTTAATTACTTCAAAGCGCTTTTGATGTTCCTCACTACGAAATCTTTGAGCATCAAAGATAAAATCTGTAGGAGGTTTGGAGCTTGAACCTTCTCCTGTATGCCTAGATCTTTTGATGGAAAGCTTCTTGGGAGCCATATGAAAGAATCTTTAATATTGAATTGAAATAAATATGATAAGTCATTTCAACCACATATCAATTAGTTTTTCAAATTTCCAAATCAGATTTCCCAAATTAAATCAACATCATTTAATGGTTAGCATGATATAGATCAACAACTACTTAACCATTTCAAATGTACACTAAAAAATTTTCAGCCTTCAAATAATGTATGTATCATGTGAATAATTCAATCAATGGAAACAGTTTTACACATGGTACTCCAAGGTTTTAATTCAAAAAAATGTAGGCTTGTATGAAGAATCAACTTAGGTGCTTTAAACTTTGAAGATATGGTTTAGACATTTTAATGGAAATTCAAAGTCATGCACAAAGGTCTATTCTCATGAACTACTGAAGCCTAGCATTCATTCAAGCTTTTCTAACATGTGCAGGGAGTAAAATTCGTGCAAAAATAAAGAATAAAGCATGGTTGTTTCATTGAGGCATTTCACCGAACAGTTGGTGTGCACACATTTGGTTCATGAATTGAAGAGGATGTACACACATAATATACCAAATTTCAGAGAATAAGAAGAGGAACAAAGATATTATAGAATAAGCATTTCAGATCAATCACAAAGTTGAGCATCAATTTGTGGCTTATTGACCTAACTATTTTGAAAGTTTAGAAGAAAACAATAAAAACTACACTATCATAATCTTAATGTACAAGAAAGCTAAATGGAATTATGCACACTGTGACTAATTTCAAGTGATGAGGAAACTTACTTGATTGAAGTGTGGAGATTGGGAATGCCCTGGGTGAACAGAGGAGAAGATGGTGGGGTTAATTGGGTGTAGAATTGGGGAAAGCAACAAAAAATTTGGGTGAAATGGGGCGAATTTCATCCCTCTGTTATCATTTTGCTGCAGAGGACCACTCGCACAGGCGAGTATTTTGGTCATAGTTAACTCACCTGGGCGAGTTAAAGCATTTTTTTTAGAAAATGAAAATGTTGTTAATTTAGTTTCTTACTAACCTAAACATACCTCATCCTATATTTATATGTCAAATGCTTTTAATAAAAATTATTTTAAATATTAAGCAAATTATGTACCAAGTAATATATAAAGCATAAAAAGAAAGGTTAGAATGTACTAGGTTGCCTCCTAGAAGCGCTTTTATAACGCCATCTTAGCTGGACGTTTTTTGTAGCTCAAACTTCTCGCAATTGGACCACAGTGGTGAGTCTCTCAACATCACCACCCAAATAATGTTTGATTCGGCTACCATTTACAGTCCATGTTCTCTTCGTGGCTGGATCATCAAGGACTACAGCTCCCTGTGGCATGACTTCATGGATGATGAATGGTCCAGACCACTTGGATTTTAGCTTACCTGGAAACAATCTTAATCTAGAATTAAATAACAAAACCTGTTGTCCAGGCTGAAAATTCTTTTTCAAAAGCTTTTTATCATGATAGAATTTAACTCGTTGCTTATAAAGCTTAGAATTTTTATAAGCTTGAAACCTCAATTCCTCCACTTCATGAAGTTGGAGCTTCCTGTGTTCACCTGCTGCATTAGGATCAAAATTCAAAAATTTCAATGCCCAGTAAGCTTTATGTTCTTACTCAACAGGCAAATGGCAAGGTTTTCCATAGACCAATTGGAAGGGTGTGAGTCATGTGGGAGCTTTGTATGCTGATCTGTATGCCCACAGAGCTTCATCTAACTTTTGAGACCAATCCTTCCTTGATTGAGCAACTGTTTTCTCTAATATTTTCTTGATTTCTCTATTAGAGACTTCAACTTGCCCATTGGTCTGGGGATGATAAGGTGAAACCACCTTATGTCTGACACTGTAGTGTTGGAGAACTTTCTTAAGTTGAACATTACAGAAATGAGATCCTATATCACTTATCAACACTCTTGGTGTACCAAACCTTGAAAATATGTTTTTTTAAGAAGCAAATAAATGTTTTTGCATCGGCGTGTTGTACAGCTATCGCTTCCACCCATTTAGTCACATAGTCCATAGCTAATAAAATGTATTTATTTGAGTAGGATGATGGAAATGGAGCAATGAAATCTATCTCCCAGTAATCAAAAACTTCAACCTCCAGAATGTTTTGTAGTGGCATTTCATTTCTTTTGGAGATTCCATCTGTTCTTTGGCAGTTATCACATCTCTGGACATACTCATGTGCATCTTTAAACAATGTAGGCCAATAGAATCCTAATTGGAGAACTTTTGCAACAATCATCTCTCCATTGTAATGGCCTCCATATGGTGAACTATGGCAATGCCACAATATGCTTCTTACCTCCCCCTGAGTTACACACCTTCTCAGAAGATTATCTGCTCCAATTTTAAAGAGGTAAGGATCATCCCGCACAAAGTATTTAGCATCCCTAAAAAACTTCTTTCTCTGGTGCCAAGTATAATCATTCGGAATTGCACCAACTGCTTTGAAATTAGACATCTCTGCAAACCATGGCCTTTCTAAAATGTTGAATAGCTTTTCATCAAGAAATTCTTCTTGAATTTCAGGACCTTGTGTGATTACTTCATCACTGGTGAGTATGGAAAGATGATCAACCAGCTTTTCTTATCCTTGATTTCTAGATCATATTCCTGTAAGAGTAGAAACTAATGGATAAGTCTAGGTTTAGAATCAACTTTGACTGCAAATATTTTATAGCAGCATGATCAGTGAAAACCACAACCTTAGATCCTATCAAATAAGATCTAAATTTTTCCAAAGCATACACTACTGCAAGCAATTTTTTTCTCAGTTGTTGCATAATTAATTTGAGCTTCATTTAAAACTTTGCTTGCATAATGTATAAGACTGAAAACTTTGTTTTTCCTTTGACCCAAAACTGTTTCTACAGCATAATCACTTGCATCACACATTATTTCAAAATCAAGTGTCCAATTTGGTGCAGTGATTATGGGTGCAGAGACCAGTTTTTGTTTCAAAGTGTCAAAAGCTGTTAAACAGAATTTATCAAAATGAAAGGAAACTTCTTTATTTAACAGATTGCTCAAAGGTTTGGCAATCTTAAAAAAATCCTTGATGAACCGCATGTAAAATCCTGCATGTCCTAGAAAACTTCTGATGCCTTTGACATTTGTTGGTGGTGGCAATTTTTCAATGACGTCCACTTTGGCTTTGTCAACCTGAATGCCATGAACAGAAATCTTGTGCTCCAATACAATACCTTCAGTTACCATAAAATGACATTTCTCCTAGTTGAGCACAAGATTTGTTTCAACACACCGCTTCAAAACAGTATCAAGATTACATAGACATATATCAAAAGAAGATTAAAAAATAGAGAAATCATCCATGAATACTTCAATGCTTTTTTCAACAAGATCAGAAAAAATAGCAAGCATGCATATCTGAAATGTAGCAGGTGCATTACAAAGACCATAGGGCATTTTCCTGTAAGCAAATACACCAAAGGGACAAGTAAAAGTTGTTTTCTCTTGGTCTTTAGGATCAACATTGATTTGATTGTATCCTGAATAACCATCAAGAAAACAGTAATATTGCTGACCTGCTAGTTTTTCCAACATTTGATCCATAAACGTTAATGGAAAAGGATCCTTTCTGGTGGCTTCATTGAGCTTCCTATAATCAATACACATTCTCCAACCCGTAACAGTACGAGTTGGGATAAGCTCATTTTTATCATTTTTAACAACAGTCATACCACCTTTCTTGGGTACTACCTGTACAGGGCTTACCCATTAACTATCTGAAATAGGATATATCATTCCTGCCTCTAGTAGCTTGACTACTTCCTTTCTGACAACTTCTTTCATGGTTGGATTAAGACGTCTTTGAGGCCGAGCTATAGGTTGATAATCTTCTTCCACTAAAATTCTATGCATACAATAAGAAGAACTAATACCTAAGAGATTTGATAAGGTCCAGCCAATGGCGTCTTTATTCTCTTGTAAAATTTTTACCAGTTTCTTTTCCTTTTCTTTTGAAAGATTTGCATTAATGATCACTAGTTTCTGGGAATTACTTGCAAGAAAAACATATTTTAAATGTGAAGGTAATGCCTTTAGTTCTAGCTTTGATTCCTCTTTGTGCTTATCTTCCTTCAATTCGTCAAAGAGAGATTGATGATAAGGAATTTCTTTGCAAGAATTAAGCTGTTGAAGACACTCTGATATTTCCTTGTCTTCACATTCATCTCCATCTTTGACTGCTTCAGTCAGTGCTTTCTCTAAACCATCTTTCCTGTGATTCAATTTTTTAGAGTCAGAAATTACCTCATCCATAACATCTACTCTAAAACACTATCTTTTATCTGTGGGATGCTTCATGGCTTCAAGAACATTGAATTGCACTTCATCATCTTGCACCCTAACAGTGAGTTTTTCTTCATCAACATCAATTAAGACTTTGGAATTTTTCATGAAAGGTCTGCCAAGAATTAATGGAACTTCACTGCCTTCATCCATATACATGACTACAAAGTTGACTGGAAAGAATAATTTGTCAACTTTCACCAACACATCTTCAATAATGCCATAAGGATGCTTAATAGTTTTGTCAGCTAGATGCAAAGTCATCCTTGTTGGTTTGATTTCTACTTCTCCTATCCGCTTAACCATGGATAATGGAATGAGGTTGATGCTTGCACCTAAATCAAGAAGAGCCTTTCCCATTGATAATCTCCCAATAGTCACAAGAATTATGAAACTACCGGGATCTCTAGATTTTTTTGGAATGGTCTTTTGGATAATTGCACTACAACCTGCATCCAGCTCTATTGTTTCATCATCTGTATATCTTCTCTTTTTTGTAAGTAGATCTTTCATGAATTTAGCATATGTTGGCATCTGCTCCAATGCTTCAAAAAAGGAATGTTGATCTGCAGTTGTGTAAAAATATCTAAGAAATGCTTGTACTGCCTTTCCTTTGTTTTCTTTGTTGGAGCATATGGATAAGGCATATGCTGCACTGGTGGAGGAGTAAGCACGGCTTTGCCTTTATGATTTGTTTGTTGCTTTGATTTCTGCTTCTCTTTTTCATCTATCACTTCCTTTTCAACTTTTTCTTGAGTCACCACTTCATTATTTTCTTTTTCAACTCCATTCTTTTCATCATTTTTTTCTACAACTCCTTCATTTTTCTCTTTTTTGTCATCCTCAAACCAACCACAATTCCCCTCCTTGTTGTAATTGACTTACATTTTTCTTTTGGGTTGACTTGTGTGTTTGTTGAGAGCGATCCTCCTTCATGATCAGAGAGGTGTTTTGCAAGTTGTCCTACCTGAACTTCAAGATTTTTGATGGAAACATCAGTGTTCTTTTGATTGGTGATGGACATCTGCATAAATTGGGTAAGAGTGTCTTCCATTTTTGACAATCTATCAGGTTGAGCTTGTTGTTGTGGACCTCTGTTTGAAGGACCTGTACAAGAATTTTTAGAAGGACCTGCATATGAGTTGTTAGTGGAACTTGCAAAAGGAGGGTTAGTGGGAGCAGTATATGCATTATTATTTTGTCTCCAACCATAAGGTTGATTTGAACCTGGACCACCTCGGTAACCTTGAAAATTTTCTTGATAATTTTGTTGAGGTCTGGTCTGATTCTGCAAATAATGAGCCTCTTCTTCTGGTTGACAATCACTAGGTGCTAGACAGTGGCCATTTTGATGTTCTCCACCATAGAAATCACATCTCAGAACTTGTTGAGCTTGATGAGCTGTGTGTGTTTTCTGTGATCCTCCTTGCTAAATTTGTTGAGGAAGTTGGCCTATTTGTTTGGCTAAGGCCTCTAGTTGTTGAGTTAACAATTTATTCTGAGCTAGAATTGCATTTTGAGTATCTAGCTCAATCATACCTTTCCTTTGTTCTATTGACTAAGTTAACTATTGAACTGTTAAGTTTTATTTGGATTAACTGAGTAACTCAAGTCCCTATGAAATAAAAGAAGTTACGAAATTTAAAGAAAGTACAGAAATAACGGATTTAGTGCGTCGGATTTATGAAAACTAATAAAATGAGTTTAATTAATTCAAGAAAAGTGTAGGATTGGACTTCATCGTTCGTACCCTTAGTATCCAATTAACATTACCATGTATAAATCATTTTCTATCATTGTTGATGCACACATAAAATCACCCCAAATCGATCCCTCGTATTTGAGAATCCTAAGAATATTTATCAAATATTGATCTCTCGCATATGAAATAAATACTCCAGCATTATAATCATAATCTTGTGTTGTTTGCAATCAAAACATTATGCTCTATTCCTAGTAACGTAATGTAAAAAGTAAAATCATTCAGTTCAAATCCTAAGAGTACTTTCTAGTTAAACTTAGAACCCTATTCCATGAAACTAGTGATCAATTAGAATCAAGCATTAAGAACAAAGTGAAATCACCAACAATGAGTAGAAAAGATTCATGCATATCAAATATTAAAAGAGATATATAAGGGTAGAAGATTACATCCAATCCTTAGAGAAGTTAGCCGATCATTGTGGAGAGCACAAGATCAACTGAATACATGATGAAAGAGACGATCCCCGAATCACTCCGGCAGAGTTTTCTCACCAATTGCTCACTTCTCTCACTTTCTCTAAGCTTCCTAAAGCCTTTCCTCACGTTCTCTCACTTTCCAACATGTTTTTTTCTCCATTTTGCATGACTATTTATAGGAAATGATGACCAGCTTAGGTCCATTCGCCTAGACGACCAATTTTTCCTGTTTTCACTAGCCTGGGCGAGTTAAAACATAATTTTGGAAACAGCCATTAGCCTAGGCAAGCTAAATACACACGTTTCACTCGCCCAGGCGAGTTAAAGACTTAATGTTGAAGAAAAATGCTAGCCTGGACGAGTTTGCTTCAGAAGACTTCCTATTTTGACCTTTTTGCCCTTTTGTGCTTGTTTTGGTTGCTTGGATGCTCCGGATACTATTGAAACTTATCATAACACCGGATTTGAGTGGATGAATCTTCCAAAATGTGAATAACACCCTATATATTTACACAAAATATAAAATAACTGGGTTTAGGGCAAATTAATCAACAAATTCACTGAAATCAAAAGATAAGTGTCAACATTACAATCCTGAAATGAACTAAAATATGACACTTATCAATATATTGTTTCCATTTTTTAATATTAATTTCTGTAAATTGTATTAATTATTGTAATTAAATTATTGTCCTAGTTATTAATATATAATGACATTTTCACTTATACAACATTAGTTTGCATCAAATAGTCATATAAAAACAGAAAATTTGGTTACACCTTTGTTGCATATGGCACGAGATGATAAAGAGAGAGCTCTGTCTATCTCTTTTGAGAGAAGTCTATATGTGGTGGTAGATCGTTCTATTGGTTTACATGATCCTCTTTAAGCTATGGAGGTTGGATGTGATATGATACTATGTAAAATAATAAATTTAATTTTATCTAATACAATTTTTTTCATCTCATGTTTTTTTTGTTGCTTATAATGATTTGATACAATTTCTTCATTTCTTTTAATTTTTGATAAGTTTCAGGTTTGCTCACTAATTGATTTTCTAGGTTTTGTACTTACATTCACATAGCGGCTGTCATGAGAGTGAGAAATATTATCAAATGATGATTATTTTATCTATTTTAATATATTTATAATTGTAAATTGACAATTTAAAAAACTTGACTATTTAATACATCGTTTGATTGTCCTTCCACCATTTTTTAATGACCTATACTCTCATATTAACACATGTAACACATCAATATTCTACACTCTTTCTCAAGAAAAGAGAAGCATTGTAAAAAATCATCATGTACTACTTAACAATTAATCATTTTTTGTGTCATTTTATTCTTCAAAATTGGTACTTTTTATTTTTTATTTCTACATTTCTTCATTTAAAAATGACTTCTTTCTTTATAATATTCCACTTTTCTTTCTTCCACTAAAAAATGATACAAATTTTCTTATCGTCATTCTTTTTTTTGCAGTTGTGAATTGATTATCATAACATGCTACTTGAGAAGGAAGAAGGTTAACATGCATGTCTTCTCTACCAAGAGAAATTTATAACTTAAAGTATCACAAAACTATATGATGAAGTTAAAGTTTGAACCAAGAGGTTCATGAAATTATGCAAATATATTAGATGAAAAACCACAAGAGACGGTAAATCCTTCAATCTATGTTAATCTAAATTAACTTTTACTCATGTTAGTTTGTATGAAAAAATCACTTAAATTACAAATTATATATATATATATATATATATATATATATATATATATATAAACATCAATTAAATCCCATACAAATAAATAAATCTAAATAAAATTTCATAAATAAAAAAAATAATATTTGAAAACAAAAGTAAAAAAAAGTAACATTTGTTAATATTTCTTATTTACAATAAATTAAAATTAAAATTAAAATTAAGTACTGCAAAATATAGAAAATATTAATATTAAATTATAATTTAAGGGGTTAATGACAATTGATGACAATTATTGAGTGTGATAAAAATACATTATATAATTTTTAATTATTATCTTCATAACACTTATAATCAAAATTACTATTGTTATTATTATTACTAGGGGGAAAAGGCACTTCATGCATTTTTAAGTTTTTTTGAAAAATAAAAATAATATTGGGTAATTTTTAGGATGTGAGTGGGGTGTGGGTTGGTTGAAGAGAGTCATTATAAGGATAAAAAAGAAATTGAAAAGGTGGTTTTAGGGGGAAAAGGAAACAAATGTGTACACCAAAACATTATACTTCCTTTATTAATAGCATAGGTTGTTGTTGTTATTAAATTTTATTATTATTATTATTATTATTATTATTATTATTATTATTATTATTATT
>CM023941.1:12840623-12862584 GCA_013407115.1 Glycine latifolia | reverse complement strand
GAAAAAAATTGAAACTGAAATATTAATAGCATAGGTGGTTTTAAAAATGTTTATTAATTAATTCAAGTAGTTGTTAGCAATAATTTTCTCCTAAAAAAAATATTTTTGGATGCTCAGATGTTTACTATAATCTTCAAGTGAATATTTTCTCTTAATTTCACTACAATATTAACATGATAATTTGAACTACAAGGAAAAAAAATATAAAACATGCATGCAAATCATAATAAATATATTTAATTAACAAGGCATGAAATTCTATTATAATTAAATGACTGCACTCAATTTTTGTTATCCCAAATCAAGCATGCTAACAAAAAAAAGAGAAGAATAAAATTAACTTTTTTGAAAGAAAGTTGAAAGGGAGCATACAAGACACCATAAAGTGAATGAGATTTTACCTAGGACAACACTTTCAATAATAACAATTTTATGAAGCGTGTGTATATAAAAATATATTTAAATATTTATTAACATATATAATAATATGTATTTATTAAAATTTAAAGTAAATAATTAATAATATTAAAATTCAAATAATATAAAAATATTATTCTTATAAATTATAAAATATAAAATATAAATTTAATACTCGTGTAAGGTAAGAGAAATTAAGCTTGTTGATTGTTTTTATATGAATATGAGGTGGGATGAATTGAGTCTTAAGCATGAAGTCGAGAGCCTCTCATGACAATATTATTTTGTCTTACTATAACAATAAAATAACTTTACTTCGTGGCAAAATATAACTTGTTATTCACATGTATAGCATAAGAATCTTGCATTTGGATGATAACGACTTCAGTCAACATTTATGATATTGGTCGATATAATACTTTAGGTCAAGATAGCTCATTATGCATATTAGATCTCAAGTCAAATTCAAAATAAATTTAAATTAATAGGATGTTCACAAAAAAAATACTACAATTTGTGACAGTTAGAAAAGTAACTTCTAACGGTTAAAAAGCACCACAAATTAAATTTTCAACGGCCTGGATTGATAGTTAGGAGTACCGTTGTAAGAAATGATTTGTGACAATTTTTAGATGAACACTAGTTGGAAACCCGTGCGCATACGCATGGGCCGCTCCGCTATATTTTTTAAAAGTAATTTTAATATTTATATGTATTATAACCCAAAAAATTATTTATGACAAATAATAGTATTTATAAATTCCTAATAAATTTATTTTGAAGAATAAAATTATTTATGACAAATAATAATATTTATATGTATTATAACCAAAAACCACCTCCGCTATTCGTAATTTAAATTAATTTATTTTGATTATCTTATAACAAATAATAAAATAATTATTTTTCTAATAAATATATTAACTAATTGTTACTCGACTAGTTATCGTAATAATGGAAAAAAAATAGTTTAAAAATTTCAAAGATTTAAGGAAATCATTATCAATTGTTTTGAGCTTTTTCCCAATTTTTTTAAATGATTTTAATTTTTATATATATGATAAGTAAAATAATAGTATTTGTGATATTATTGATTGAGTTCATTAAAATAATTAAATAATCTGTTTTTAAAGCATAAAAAAGCATTATATTTATTATTTAAGTTTGGAAAAGTATATTAATTATTTTTTATTAAGTTGGTTATTGTAATGAATGAATTTAATTTTAAAAGTAAAAAACAATTGAATATGGACATTATCGCATTATATAAAATTGGAGACTTAAAAAACACAAAATTATAAGATTGGCCTATTTGAAATCCGAAAGGTAAATGTTGTAACATAAATTGGTAATGATAATTATAATGCATATGAGCATCAAATATATATAGTTAAGGAACAAAAAAAGCAAAAGCATTGTTCTTGATGTCGTTGGCCATATGACAACATTGATAATGTTAATTATAAAATATATGAATATAAAATACATATAGTTAAGGAAGAAAAAAAGCAAAAGCATTGTTCTTGATATGCTTGGCCATATGACAATACATGTAATCAACACATGTACCAAAGCATTATGTTGTGGGTAGGATCTGGAAACTCCATAATGAACTCAAAGTTGGCTCTCAGTTGATTTTCTTTGGCAAAAGTTTTCCACCCATTTCCAATTTTGACGTTTTTCCGCCAATGATTGAAGACTAATTTGCATTGTGTTTTTCCGTCAAAGTCGATGTAGGTGAACTCATTATTTGTTAGGAAACAGTACATCTCACTTGGGAGATCCTGAAATAATGATTTTTATTGTTAGAATTGTATGGCAACACAAAAAATAAGCAATTAACAAAAGAAAGCACTAAGTATACATTGCTATAACTTATAAGGCAACTGCATTTGACCTTGTATTCAGTGAGCAGAAGGCAGAACACAACTGAGTTTGGATTTTGCTTATATAATGAGTGCCATTTAGGAAACGCTTGAGGTTCAGATATGATTTTATACATAGTCATAAAAAACACAGATTGAGCGTAATGGATCAATGTAATTTGATGGTTACCTTCCAGCTTATAGTGGTCTCTAATGGCTGTCCAGCCAACAGAAATTGCAGGATGTTGAAGGTTTTTGTTATATTTTACCATGTGATGTTGACCATTAGCATCTATAAGATGCCAGGTGCGTTCCAAATGATCATTCCATGTAAGGGCAAAACTTTTGCTTATCTCTGCGTAAGGCTAAATGAACATATCCAAAAAAATATCAGAACTTAAAATTACATGTTCGATGGTGAAATAATTAACATAGTAAATTTCTAACTTGGTCCTTCACATGAACTGTGCTCACAATCTCAATGGATTTGCTCTTAATATTCATCATTGTAAGGGCCATGTCCTTGAGGTTTAGTTGATTATCATCCATTGGTCCTAATATTATTCAGATACAATTACAAAATAAATATTTCGAGGAGTCAACATATACTGTAAAAAAGAAGGAACAGATATTAAAGTGCAGAAAAAATGTGTTTAGCAAATTTGAATTGGTAGACTAATACAAACCATTGAAACAGAATAACAAAATAATGGTTATATTCCATTGGTTCTAACACAAACCATTTGAACACATAGGCTAATACATACCATTGAAACAGAGTACTGTACTCATAAGTCATAATGGCAATGATACAGAGGATTGAAACAGAGTAAATTTGAAAGTAAGACTCCGAAAAAGATCGATGTTTGTACAATGATGAATACTTCTCAGTTTTTGGAACAAAAAATTAGTTGGTGTGTCAAGTTAAAGATTGAGTTTTTGTAATGATGATCACAAAGATTTTCAGAGTGATGACCAACAATACAACATAATACAAAGTATATTGACTTAGTGACAAATGACGCTGATTTTACGATTTTGTTTAATGTAAAGAAGAGTCAAGTTCTTTGAAAATACTGACCTCGAACAGGTGACGTTGCCTGAATCTCACGTTGTTTGGTTGTCGTGATTCTCCGTGGATGAGTTGCAGAGCTGTGTTGTGTGTCCTAGTTGTGCGCCTCAAATGTAGTCTCTCTTCTATTCACTAACCCTCATGTTATGCCTCTTCTTTTTTGTGAAATGTTCTTAAGTGCAGTGTAACATTGTGAGCTTGGCTGGTGAATGAATAGTTGCAGTAATTTATTGGCTTGGTCAGAGAAATAGACATGATATAATAGGTTTTTAGTAAACAGCTGAACCACTAATGCAACAAATGTGACTTTTAAGTTGCTTGCCATTAAGGGCCCAACAAATGGTAAAGCTAATCCAAGTTCAGATATATTTATATATGTGAATGTATTATTGTTTGCACGTGCAATATCTATATGAAGTTGGATTTCAATTGCATAACTATTCCAAAGTACATAAATATCTGAATTTCAATTGCTCTGTTTGTGCCACAGTCATGGGCTGCACCTATGCCTGTACATGCCTCCACTGTCGATATCCACTTCACTCACTGCATTGTTATTTGATTAGACATTGTGACATAATTAAGCATTAATTAGAAGAAGAAGGAGAAGAATAAATAATAAAAAAACCAACCTATCTTACTAAATAGTATAATTTCAGTTTAGTTATATTTTTAGTCCTAAAAATTTGCAAAAAATCCAATTTGGTTCCAAAAATTTGTAAAATATTTTTAATCATTTAAACCTGATGATGTTAATGAAAGTCATATGATAGAAACGTGGGCAATTTGGTCTGGTGTTTTGGTAAAAGTTTTGCTTCCTCCATATTGTTAGAGTTTAAGGCCCAACACATATGATGTAGAAAACAAAGGATTGGGTGTTTCTTACCAGATATTAAGCATGTTCCATGAAAGATTTATAGGAAAATGGCAGAATCAATTAGGTAAAGACAACACAACTTTTAGCAAAACAACATATTATAGTTGCTGATAAAATGCCTAAGGCATTTGATTTGTTTCATAGGAAAATGAAAGCTGGGTGTCTCAAGTAGCAAATCATATGTAGATACAAAATTGAATAAATTATATAGGGACTACTATCATAGGCTTCAGCTGCTTCCTACTGTCATGTTACTTGAAAGTTTTGGTGTAAGAATGTGATTAAAACTTTAAAATAAGAAAGAAAATCATATGTAGCCTTCAAATTGAATCAATTATATAGCAATTACTATCCTAGGCTTCAGCTGCTTCTTATTGTTTAAGGTTTGACACTTTAAGATCAGTGTGTGTGTTTTTTTTTTTAAAATAGCTTGGAATTCATATTAAGACTGTGATCTCCAAACATTCACCCAACTTTCATTTTCAACTTGGAATTATTACCCAACGCATATGATAGAGAAAAACAACATATTATAGTTGCTGATAAAATGCCTAAGGCATTTGATTTGTTTAATATGAAAATGAAAGTTGGGTGCTTATTATTGTGTAAGGTTTGACACTTTAAAATCTGTGTGTTCTGATTTTTGCTTAATACCTTGGGATTAATATTAAAAGTGTGATCTCCAAACATTGTATTTGGTGTGATGATACAACCTTCATGTATCTGTTTATTAATATACTGCATTTAATCAAGGTTCTAATGTAACAGAGTGATAAAAAAATAGGTGGTACCAAAAATGCAATATGACAGTGTGGAGAAACAAATGAATTAATTAAAGCATTTGAGTTTTTATCCCAAGGAATAAATGAGAAAAAAATAAGGTTTAGCATTAAAACTTTGATTATAAAAAAGTGTAGTAATTGGGCTTAAGTAAGCAGCCATGTGAATGATTTTGATATTTAAGCTGGTCTTCCATCAGAACACAAAATGTTCAGACAACTACAAACAACCTAATTTGCACTATATAAGCTATTAGGTGTGATTCTGGTGTTCTAAAAAAGGCATAAACTTACTATGAGCCTATCCTGTATAACAGTTGAACAAAAAAAGGGTGTATGATAGTAGCCACTTTTTGTAGTATGTTAAAATTTACATAGCTGATTACCAATATTTGTGTACATTTGTTTCATACAATTTGACATGATATAATGCTCTCATGTTGGTGGTCCTATAAAGAGTGGCAGTGTAATGCTGCATTCCATGTCCAACAATGTCACAATTGGTATAAACTAACCTTGCAATTTTGGGTGAGGATGGTGATAACTAATAGAATAAAAGACACATTCTGCATCCAAGGAAAAATTAATTAATTGCAACAGGTGAAAATCAAACATCAAATGTATAAAAGCAAATACACATGAGGACATACCAAAGATTTTGAAAAACTTCTTTGAAAACCACATTAGTAGTTACATTTTGTGGTTTTCCTTCTTTGTCGTGATTGAGTATTTTCAATCCACTTTTACTTTTGACTCTTGAGAATGCAACATAAAGCTGGTCATGGCTAAAAATTGGATTAGGAAGGTACAATCCAACTTGTTCAAGAGATTGGCCTTGGGATTTATTGATGGTCATAGCAAATGACATTATAACTAGAAATTGTCTCCTTATCATTTTGAATGGCCATGGAGATTGGGATAGTGATAATGGCATTCGTGGAATGTAGACCAAACTGCCAATGTTTTTACCAGAAATGATTCGAGCTTCAATAACATGATTAGCCATTCTAGACACAATAAGTCTTGTACCATTGCACAACCCTTCCACTTGATTAATATTTCTAATCAACATGATAGGCGTCCCTATTTTTAGTATGATTCTATGATTAGGTAATCCAGATGTTTTCAACGAATGTAGAAACTCTGGTGTAATGGTATGGTAAGCCTGACTATCAGCAGCATCTGTTATATCGATGGAATCAGAGCTTAAATATTCTTTTTCATCACCTGGAATAATGTTTAAAACATGGTCATTTAATTGATCGACAACCTCAATGGTTGTTGCTAATATAGCCCTCCTGCTAAGATAATGTTCATTGTTATAATTCTGCCTGATATGTGGGTAGGTATGGTTGACAATGGATTCAATAAGGTCATTGAAGTCTGTAATGAGAAAATCAGAGGGTATTTCTATTTCATAAAATCCATCATCACCTTTGCCTAATTTTCCATCACCCACATCTATAAGCCATTGAGAAAAGATTTTGATTTCTTCAGCATTTTTGATTTCTGAGTTCTGATGTAACTGCATATTCTTTGTAAGCTTTAACACTTTGCAATCATTCCACAGATAGGAGGCATTAATAGTAGCATACACAATGTTTGATCTGCTGCCTCTAGGTATAACAGGTAAGATTAGCCGAAAATCACCTCCAAAAACAACAACCTTTCCTCCAAATGGCAGATTACTGGCATCAGATATACACGTGATGTCCTTCATTGTTTTATCCAATGCTTCAAAACAGAACTTATGTGCCATAGGAGCCTCATCCCAAATTATCAATTGTGTTGCCTTTAACAGTTCAGCAAGTTCACTGCCTTAGTGGATATTACAAGTGGAGTTTTCCAATGTAGGCACAAGAATAACAAACTTTGAGTGTGCAGTTTTGCCATTGGGTAATAACAATGATGCTATACCACTTGAAGCAACAGTTAAAATAATTTTTCCTTTGGAACGTAATGCAGAGGAAAATGTCTTCCACATAAAAGTTTTGCCAGTGCCTCCATACCCATATAAGAAAAAGATCTCACCAGCCTATCTGGTTACATCATTCATGATTAAATTAAAAGCCTGCCTTTGCTCATCTGTATTAGACAACATCAGGTCAACAGTTAATTGTAGTGAAATTTGGAATGATTACTTTAATTGTCAATAGCTTTGTATCTATGGTTTAATTGGCTAACCTGTTAAACTTGCAAAGTATTCTTCAAAATCCAGATGCAACTGATTCTTGTCAAAATTAAGCTTAGCATATATATATCGATTCCCAACATTTGGATGATCTACACCTCTTGGAAAAGGCATGCATGGAAAATCCTTTAGTGATTTCTTATTTGATTGTAACATGTGTTCAATCTGGAGCAGGGATAAATTTTGCAAGTCTTCAATTGGCAATTGTAAATCTAAACACAAAAACAATATAATTAATGAAGGCATTTTAGAACACATGCTGTAATGCCATAAAGAAGTGTAAAATT
Source organism: Glycine latifolia (assembly GCA_013407115.1). Taxonomy (NCBI): domain Eukaryota; kingdom Viridiplantae; phylum Streptophyta; class Magnoliopsida; order Fabales; family Fabaceae; genus Glycine; species Glycine latifolia. The sequence goes on along the minus strand of CM023941.1, from coordinate 12,855,096 downwards.
TAGTATTTTTTACCTGGAATGTTTGTTATTTTTCTTTGATAATGTAGAAGACCATCAATTAGATACTCCTATGTTTGAGACCACACATGTTCTGGCCTCTCTATACTATTGGATATGAGCATGGTAACAAATAACTTTCTTAGAAAGTGTCCACAGCCCCACTGGTATGCTTCTTTTAATGCCTTAATATATTCCTTATCATCTTCCAAGAAGCCCATAGCAAAGCAAGCTTCTCTAAATGATGGATAAAGCTAACCATTGATTGTCCTAATTTCTTCATAAGTGGTAGGTCCTTTGACCACGGCCAACATGATCCTAAGATAAAACAGTTCACCACAAGTTGGAGGGACCCGGTTAAGCCTTCCAATGGTATAGCCTTTTTTTTTGTGGCTTCCAACGTCTATCCTTAGCGACATAAGTAAATTTTTTTTACAAACTTCACATAAGTTAGCTGCTTTCCTTCATTGAAAATGGAATTACCTTGTAGCCAAGAAGTAAACATTGAGTCCTTAACAGTTGTCCTGGACAACAAAGCATCAATGTCATCATCATCTTCAAAGATAATTGCATTTTCAACAGGTAAATGAAAATACAACCTTTCTACAGCAGGAAGTCTTTTGTGAATTTGAAATGAATATATCCTCCAACAAGCTTCACAAGGAGAAATATAGCTACCATCCAAATAATGTTTAACCTCATCAAGACATTGCCCTATTGTACCATCCTCATTTTGCACAGGTACAACAGCGGTAGTTATTCGATCATATCCTTTATTTATGTATTTGAATAAATACTTGATGGATGTCGACTGATTGCACCATTCTATGTTGAGGTGAGCTTGGAATTTCAACAACAAAGTTGGATTATATGGCACTACATGTCTGTTATCTAAAGGTATCTGATTTTTTACAATATGTTTTTCATCATTCCGCCTTCTATAAACAGGATATCCATCTTGCTCAACAATAGTTTGAGGTTGCCACTTTTTTGGAAAAAAATCTACTGCATTTGCCATCTTTCATGCATGGGGAGTTTCTGTTAGCTTGGCCACAAGGACCATGCATCATATGATTCTTCACACATTCATACAATTGTGGTTGTTCAATAGCATCTGGTATCTCAGCTGATATGATCTTATCAATGTCTACAGGACATGGATACTTGCTGTTAGGAGCTAAAAACAACAAGATATGAGCATGTGGTAATCCTTTTTTTTTGGAATTCAATTGTGTAAATATCTGCATTGAAAGATAATATGGTTAAACTGATTTATATAACAATGCTACAACAGAGAGGACTGTCTGAGTTAGGAGTGCAGATCTTACATGCTACAACATGGCCTAAAAGTTGTTTATCTTTCAATTCAAACATTAGTTGGTCTAGCTTGATTTTAAATACTCTTGTAACAATATCTGGCCGATCAGCTGCAGTTAACTTAAGAGGTGAAACAACCCATTGGATCTTAGACCAATATGGATTACAAGTGAAAGTGAGGAACAAATCTGGAAACCCAACAGTGCTGCATATGGCCATTCCATCGAAATATAATTGATCCATGTATCTACGGCTGCCAACAAAAGATGAAGGTAGAACAATATGCTTCCCACAAATGGTAGTGACATTGTTATGGGCTTCTTGAGAAGTTTTCAATGTGATGTATTTATCACAACGCAGTTGCTTTTGATGAGTTCTTATGAACAATAAGTATTCTGCTTCCATCATTGTGTAACCATCAACAATAAATTGCCAAAATAACCTTTTGGATCTCAATAAGGTTTGGCCTTCTCCATTTCTGGACTGTAGCCTAAAACACAACCATTGTTTGATAGTTACTTTGTTTCTCTTTTTTTCATTTGAATCGTTCATAACTCTATATTTTATATCATTACGATATCCATCTTCACCATACGGAAATAACAAAGGATATTGCAATCCAAGATAACTTGGATGAAGCTCATTGATCCTTTATAATCAGCCACTTTGTTTTTCAAGTATTATATCTCTATTGATAGGTTGAGTTGTATCACCAACTATAACTGCAGCCACTTCTGAAACAGTAGGCAGGGTATGAATTCTTCCATCTTTTTTCCTATCTGCTATCAGATGAAAATTTAGATTCTATGCTTCTGAAATGTTAAATCTGTCTTTTGCCATCCTAAAAGATTTAGCAAACACATTGTGTTCATCCAACATTTCTTGTAACTTTGACACAAGGTGTGAATCAACAATGTCTTCCCATCTAAACATGATAACATACTGTGAGTCCACATCAAATTTTGCAAAATGTCAAATTCTCCACAACAAAAAATAGCTACATTTACCTTGCTGCACCAATTCTGTTTTTGATTTCATTTTCAGTGTCATAGATATACAGTTGAGCAAACTTTGGTTGTTTTCCAGGCATTGGTAATAGGCTTCCAATCAAATGACATGATTGTCCTTGAATTCTATAAATGGGTGGACCTTTTCCTTTCAATAGAGTTCTATCTATATTGGCACCAGGAGAGCTAAAAGCAAACATCATATTATAAGCCCTGATATTTTGTTGGTAATTTTTGCTTTGTCGTGCATCCTGATCACATAGTAGATGTTTTAAGAGTAACGGTGGATCTTTTAGCAAAGGAAGTTGAACCCTCCCAATGCTGCAACAAAGGCTATATTTAGCATTAGCCTTCTTTATGTTGTTTGTCTTACTTTCTTGATACCACATACAAGCTTTGCAATATGTACATGTACTAATAGGGTCTCCTATATCAAGATATCCTAAGAAACAAAAAAACATTAGTCTAACATAATCCATAACAATCCTTATGTAATTATTTTAATTGTGAATAGACTTACAAACCTATGCTAATCTGCTCATTACAATTATGCCTTTCTTCTGATAGATCATCATCATCATCATCCCAATTAAGATTGTGTTCTACATAATCCATAATAGTCCTATACTTCAATTTTGACCATCTGTTCTAAAGCATTTTAAATTGTATATGAAGGTTTAATACCTCAATTTCTATCATTCACATTTTGAATAGTTCCATGTACATGCTACAAACCTGTGCTAATCTGCTCATCACAATTATGCCTTTCTTGTGATAGATCATCATCATCATCATCGCAATTAAGATTGTGTTCTGCATAATCCATAATAGTCCTATACTTTAGTTTTGGGCATGTGTTGTAAACAATTTTATATGCACAAGAATATCAAGGTTTGAAACCTCCACTTAAGTCTTTGGATATGTGAACAGTACCAAGTATTTGCTCTTTTGTCTCATGTTTGCGCTCGGGCACAATGCATTGAATATGGTTATGATTATGTTTATCAGCATTAGAAATCTCAGATGCAACATCAAATTGATTGAGCAAATTGGGTCGGACCAAACTGGTATTGTTGAAAGTTTTGTATCGCTTGTTTGGGAGGTCAGTTGCTTGTGGTTGAGTATTACTAATATCGGCTAATGAATCTGTCTACATACCTCCCAGCCTATTGTTCCATGTGAAATAACAGTACCTGAAAAATAAATCTTCTATCATCAGTGTTTCACTAATAACAACAATGTACATAATAAAATGATTCCATAGAAGTTCTGGCTATCAATGTATAGATGTTAAACCTGTTGTTTCCTTCAGTTTGTTAATCCTGTTACCACTACTATGGTTGCTTGTTGTTAATTTCTTTCCTTGCACTATAAGTTTTCTGCTTAATCTAGCATTTGCAGCATTGGTCAAATCTGATAGCTGAGCTGAAAAAGTCAGCAACTCATTGGTTATATTAATAATAATAACTACCATAATTAAGAAGGTGGTTACTTACATGTTCAATAACTTAACTGATATTCAGTTTAATTAAATTGGTACCTCTATTTTTAGTACTCTGTTGTGGTAAACGCTTTAGTTGTATAATAATTTTCCGTTTTGCTCTTGCAGCTTTTGTGGCAGCCTTTCTTTTCAAAACCTCTTGTTCCATGTTTCAATCTGTACAATTGTTCAAATAGCAAGATTGGCTTTCACAAGCACATGAAACATCAATTAAATATCTTGTAACTGCATGTACCTTTTTACAATAATTGACAGCCCTCCATAAATGTAGTGCTTCTGAGCATAACAAATGCTATTAAACAATGCACATTATTTTCAATGTTGCTGAAACATACATTTATTGATGACCGTTAATAGCAGGTTTATAATATTGAAAAGCTAAGTATCTACCTTTACTATTCATTTGAGTAAGGCTCACCAAACATTGTTGCAAACATGGAGTTACCACAGTTATTAATGCTGCTAAGCTAAAACAATAATGAAGACTGATGTGAATCCCATCATATACTGTGTTATTGATGAGCACAACTAACAACAATAATATGAAATAACTTAGTATATACGTTTACTTCGCATTTGGGCAGGAAGTATCCTCAATATTGCAAACAATCTACATTTTTGTGACATCATAATCTGATTATCTAGAAGGCAAGCTGTAGAGAAGTAATAGCACTATCTGAAACTATGTGTTTGATGTGAAGAGTGCTATGCGATTTTTTTCTGTCAATGAGTTTTTATGTGAAATGGATTATTTTGTTTGCATGTTCTATTTGATTGTCATACCTTGTAATAGTGAGTTTCAATGTAGGTTCAAGTGTTTCCAAAAGGTACTGGTAGGTTATTGGGCTTCCACTGTCACATTCAATGAGATGAGACATTATCACTCATAGCTCTCACTTGTCAGTTGTCATTGGGTGCAATAACCATTGACAACTTACTTTTTTCTGATGGGTTTCTTTAATCACACCAAATTAATGGTTCATGACAGTATATCATACTTGTAGCCAGGTTATAGCCACCTTGTGATAAGGATAGCTTTGGTGGACGACATTATTTTTGTTCATGACACCAACAGTTTTATTTTTCAAAAGGAAAAGTTATAACTTTCAGTTCTTAAATACATGCCAAAATCTTTTTTTCTGCAGTTTCTTATTATTTTTGTTTTGGTGGACAACATATTATTTTTAATTGGCCTAATTTCCCATTCACAAGACTAATAACATATTTATACAATAGAATTGAATACTTCTATAATGTATCAGTTGGTGTAAAGATATTATTCAGGTCAAATACTGGTCCAGTATGATATCATAACGTGGAAGGAAAATCTCAAGTAGTGATGGTGGATAAATTCATGCTTTCTCATTGACAACAGTATAAATATATTATTCAAGTCCAATTCAGTTGGTGTAAATACAATGAATGTCTTCAATAATTATTCTTTGATGTCAAGTATGCTAAATTTATAAATTGTGTAGACAACCTACACTACCACATTTATAGACTGATGTTTAACATAAGCTTGCGAGCAAAGTGAGACAAAGCAATAAATGATGTGTGCAACACGTTCTATTACAACATAAGTTGCAAAATGTGAAACTCGTTAACATTGGCAGAAGTAATATTGAAATAAGTATCATGTTTTAAAGACATAAATAATGTCTGGATCACATTGTATTACAACACAAATGTATCAAAAAGTGCCAAAATATAACCATACTATTTAATACAATGGTCCTAAGAAACAAAGAAATCCCACAAAGGTCTTCAATAACGCTTAATCATCATCACTCCTTTTTGATATGTTTTTTCAACCTAGTGCACGATAGTTGGATTTGTGATAAATCCTCAAATGGGATGCCATCCAATTGACTATCAGTGTTGGTACAAATGTGCTTAGTTGGTGTTATTGAAGACAATAAATTTAGATCAGATTCACCAGTCGCTGAGAAGCATTGCTGCAACCCAAACATGAATTGAATTAAATTAGTCAAAAGGCATCACTGATGTGTGTAATAACAATGAAACTCAATAAAAACATCAAATCACTTACACTATCAAGAAGATCATTAGTTTGGGATGCTAACGACATAGATGGCTGAGGATCATGCTTAATAATAAAATAAGATTTAATTAGTAACTGGCCACTTCAGTGTATTCCAATAATAAATACAGACATACACACACACACACACACATACACACACACACACACACACACACACACACACACATATACCACAAGGGCAAAGGTTGACAGTTTAGCAAGAACAGAGTTTATTAATCCATCATCTTCAGATAACTGAGAGATAGAATGACGTGTATTTCCCGGAACAACTTTGAATCGAAAGGCACAAGTTTTTCCCAGTACACGATTAACAACTTCTGGGATATCTCTTGGATCAAATTGCCCTTCCTATGCAAAGACAATTAGAAAAGTTTTACAATCAACTACAATATAATGAATTATAACCAAAAATAGCATATAATGGTAGACATAGCTGGGTTAACCTCAACAATCATTTTCTCTTTGATGTCAGTTGCAGTTTCTTGAATCAAGGCAACACACTTTCGATCCCAAAGTGTAAAAATAGAAGATTCACCAGGCTGAGATACTCTGACATCTATACCAAACCTGTTACAAAAAATAAATATTTATTTCTGACATATTTTAAGCTATTTGTATTTTATGCACACATAGTGAATATTCTACTAACCTTGGCATAGTCTTTCCACTTTGATTACCACATCCAACACAAATAAAAGGCAAAGCTTGTGGATCAACCTTTTTGTTGCATTTAGGACATGCATCATAAATCCAACAGTTGGCTACCAATAATTTAGATATAGTACCAACAATGACACAAACATCATCCTTCAACAAAATAAATAAATCAGTTTATACAAACTGCAATTAACACACCCTGTGAATTTGATATCAAACCTTTTTCAATTCGATAAGTTGATCCAAAGATTTTACATAAGCTTTGTGAAGAAACCGATCTGCCACAACATACAGTGAAGAACCTGACATTTGACTTCCTATTTGGGAACATGTATTACTGGTTAGCTGACTTGGATCCATTCTGCAATAAAATTGTTGAATCATAACAAAAATGTTAATATATAACAATACATACCATAACAATATTACACAAATTAAAAATGCAACCTATCCTTGAATTCCAAAATGTCCTTGATATCGTTGTCTGCAAATATTTTGGATCCATACATTGAATTCTGAATTCCTATAGTATAATTGCATGTATTAAACCGGGAAAGTATAAAATTAATGTTTGACTACATTGAAGCATACATTTAACATCTATTACTTATAATGTAACATACCTCTAGCTTCCTTTATTTTTGCCATAGTCAGAATTAATATGAATGGTCCAGCCAATGCTTTTTCAAAATACTCCTTAAATTCCAGAGCAAGTGCCTCCCATAAAGTACAACTGATTTCACTACCACTGTGTCATAATTGAGGGAGCTAATAACATAAACTATAGTACAAAAGACAATGTATAACAAAGTTTATAAAGGCTATATCATGAGGTATAACACCAATTTGTCTAATCAAATCCACTAATATTAACCACTTTCTTTGGCTGTCCTTCAAGATTCCACTGACCAATTTGAACTACCTCACCAATAACATCTTCAAGGAAAAACCAAATTATGTTAAACCACCAAATTAATTATAGGTTAATAAATGCACTACGAATTTTACAACAAAGGTTACCTATTAAATAATCAGCTGTGGCAGAGCCATTTTGAATGGCATCAAACATTGTGAATGTGTACATTGTGTTTGGTATTTCAAGTAAATCATGGGGCGTAACTTTGGTTGCTTGTATCAGTTTCTTTGATGTCAGTTGCAGTTTCTTAAATAATCAGTTGTGGCAGAGCCATTTTGAATGGCATCAAACATTGTGAATGTTTGAACAATTTCAAAATTTACATTAAGCACTTTATCATCAACATTCTTCATCTGAGCTACAATTTGATCACCCTGGACAAACAACAGTTAAGTACCACAATATTATACATGATTATATAACCATCAGAATACAAATAATGGACACAACATATCCTTACATCCTTGTCAATTAGTTTAAGCTCAGTCATAGACTTAGGTTATCTTGGTATAGTCCACATATTTATAAGTCGAATAGCAATCTTCCAAGTTTCCTTGGAATCATTAATTTCGCCTATAGAATTCAATCTGCGAAATACTGCTAACCAAATACACAAATAACAGTTGTGCAATTTTACGGACATGGATAAAAATATTAGTTATTTAATATGTTAAAAACTTACCGACAGCCATTAATAACCAAGTTGAAAATGGAGATATTCTCCAGACTAAAAGTCTGGTATTTGGAAATATTTTTACCGACACCTGAAAAAAAATAGATTTCTAAAAGGTTAGATTTTTATTACTACAAATAATACATCAAACTATATCTCCATATTGTTGGTGTTACATATACAAATAAGAAGTTTAGGCCAAATGGTGGATAATAGTTTTACAAATCTTTGATGGGTGATACACAAAGAAGTAAGTCAGTATCTTGGTCCATTACCAAAGGTGTACACGAATAGAAGTGGAAAAACAACCAACCTATTCAAGTAACATAGTAGATGCTTTTTTGATATTCATAAATGATAACAGGAAAAAAAGTCTCAAGCAAAAAATATCACCCAACAAAACTAAAATAATAACAAACCACATAGTTACCACAACCAAGGCGATAGAGTAACGTAACAAACCAAAGCAAAGTGAGTAATATGGTGATTCAAAAACATCTATTAACAGAGGCAAAACATTTTATAGAAGTAGAAAAACAAAAATATCTTGACTAAGATGTACATGAATAGAAGTAGAAAAACAACATACCTGTTCAAGTAACACAGTGGATGATTTTCTGATATTTACACAAAAAAAAAGTATCATAAGTCAAAAATATCGCCCAACAAAATGAACATAATAATAAACCACAGCAGTTATACAAACAAATAAGAAGTTTAGCCCAGATACAAAATAAGAGTTTTACAAATGTTTGATAGGTGATACACAAAGAAGTCAGCCAGTATCTTGGTCCATTACAACATTTAATAGGCTGATAACAAAAATATTTTGACTGATGTACACGAATAGAAGTAGAAAAACAACATACTTGTTCAAGTAACACAGTGGACGATTTTCTGATATTTACACAAAAAAAAGTATCATAAGTCAAAAATATCGCCCAACAAAATGAACAAAGCAGGAGGCAAAAAAAGGAAGCCGAAAGCAAGAAAAGTGTTTTCAATGGTGATTCAAGAAGTAACGTAGCAGAGGCAAAAAAAACCAAGCAAATATGAGTGGAAGGAGTTACCACAAGCAAGCCGAAAAGGTAAAGTAGCAGAAGCAAGGAAGGTAAGGAAAATGGTGATTTCGAAAGTAATAACGTAGCAGAGAGAAGAAAAGTATGAAAAATGGAGTAATGTTGCTTGTGGAAGAGGATATGAGCTTCTCAGCTCTGTAGCTCGGTGAGGTTACATGATAGGCAGAGTAGGCTGAAGACTCTCTCTGTCATAGGCAGCTTTTCAATTTCAAAATTTGAATCTATTACTTCTATTACTTCTCATAAGAGAATAGCTTCGCGCCAACCATCAGAGAAGTGGAAGTATGCACGTGAGGTGAGGAAGGAAGAACCTAAGAAATAACCTGAGAGTGACATGTCAGATTTTTGGGCTGAGGATGATTGTAGGAGTGTCACGGGTCCAAAAGATGTTCTTTTATTATAAGCAATAGATTGGTAAATTCGTCAGAAACTATGATGGTTAAAAATCCTCACAAAATACATTTTTTTCATATTGTATTTTCTCATTTTTGCATTTTCTAGCCGTTTTAAAATTGTCACAAAATTCATTTTTTCCAATATTACATATTTTCCTATTTATTATATCTCCTAATCATTATTTTACTTAAAATAAATACTATATAATTCACAATAGATCCATTTTTAACATTTAACCAATAGACAATTGAACGAAAGAAATCAAATTTAATAATTAAATAAGTTTTCTTAATAGTTAATCAATTAAAAAAGGACAAGATTTTTCTCAAAAACCAAATTTTATCTTATCAAATTTAACTAAATGTTAAGAGTTTATATATACAATTGGAAGAATTCTAACAAAAATTTTACAAAGTGAGGGGCTAGCAAAATAATAAGATATTTCTTGAAGTAAAATGTCACAAGTCTTTTCTTTTGTATTACTTTCTCAATACAGTATTGTCACAAGCTATTATTTTTCTCAATACCACATGCATAAATAGATACTATTTTCATCTGACTAATACAAATAATTCAGCAGTTAACAACAATGACTCGTATTACTACAAAATGTTAAAGTAATTAATAATTCTATATTTGAAACTTTATCAGGTGCTTTACAAGTTGGTCTTCCATCTTCTTTGCCAAAATTCGCGTGCATTGAATTTAGGAAAGCCAAGGACATTATTCATATGCCTTGATAGTAGGTTAGTTATTGACAGTGACAAGATATACCAGCAAATAATGATATCATACATTCTTAATGGTAGAAATGCTGTTGAAATACAGAAAGAACTTCTATTATTATCTCTAGTATGACTCACCACTATGCTTATTTGGAAAAAAATAGGTTTTCAAGAGCAAGTTACGATGTTGTACATCCATGTTTCTATTCCTATCTTGAAATATAAGATCTTGTTCATGTCAAAGTTCTACCCATGTACCCTTGGTTGACTTTATGTTGGTTCTAGCCAGTTCCTTTTTTTCTTCTTCCTTGAAATATGGGAAAATATATAAAGAAGTTAAAATTAGAGATGAGTCTGTTTTGATTTTGATATCAGAATTTGAGGTTGACAATAATACTAGTATTTCCCAAGTTCTAAAATTCCATACCTCTCGGTTTGAAGGAGTACAACTCATGATAGCTTATGAAGTACCTTTAACTTTGGTGTCAAGTGGAAGAAATCACCCATTAAGAAGTCAATTTGATCATCCACTGACCCTATAAGTAGTAGCTTTACACCTAGCAAAGAAAAAAGAATTAGATTTATTTTCCTTTGCGTGTAAGAACAAGCTCATATATTTTATTTTATTATGCATTATGCGCTCTGCCTCCTCTGAGATTAACAAAATACTTGCCCAATAGATCACATTATCGGCTCTGCCTCCTGTGAGATTAACAAAAATAAGACTCATATTTTTGCAATAAAGACACTCTTATGTTGAGTGTGTAAGAGAGAGAGAGTTTACTTGGTTCGTTTGTTCAAGCAATGGAGGGGTCTAACTTCTAACTTCTCTTACTTGCAATATCAACAAAATGAATACATTGATCATAAACAAGATAGTCAATCAACAAAACTTTCAAATTTGAATTAACTCACTCAAAATTTATTCCTATTTTTACATATTAATATAAATAAAAAAGATAGCTAACTTATTTATATTTTTCTAGATAAGGATAAATACAAGGATAAGTAACTTATTCCTATTATCTAAGCCGAATATCACCTAGCAATTTCCATTTTTGACAATCCTACATTCTAGAGTCACTTTAACAAGTTAAGCCCATTCTAGTATGAAAATCACTATAACAAAAAGGACTAGTAGTTAGTACTTACAGTAAAAATCGCGTATGGTTGCTCTCTCACAAGAATAGATATTTGGCTCCCTAGTGGTGTGTAGTTTGCTCCTAAAAAGAGGAAAAAGACTCATATTAATAAAAATGAAAAAATTGATAAGTGCCATATTTTAGTAAAAATAGGATTATAATGCTAGGCACTTATATTTTGAATTTAGTAAATTTCTTTGATTAAATTGCTCTAAATCTAGTTGTTCTATATTTTGTAATTATATAGGGTGTTATTCACACTTTGGAAGATTCATCCACTCAAATCCGGAGATTTAATAAAGTTTAATGGTATCCGGAGCATCCAAGTAACCAAAACAAGCACAAAAGGGCAAAAAGGACATTTCCTGAAGCAAATTCGCCCAGAACTCACCCAGGTTAACACCTTTCTTCAGCATTAAGACTTTAACTCCCCTGGACGAGTGATTCGTGTGTATTTAGCTCGCTTGGGTGAATGGCTGTTTCTAGAATTATGTATTAACTCGCCTAGGCAAGTGAAAACAGGCAAAATTGGTCGCCTGGGCGAATAAACATAAGTTGGTCACCATTTCCTATATATAGGCATGCAAAGTGAAGATGGAAGCATGGTTTTTAGAGAGAAAATGTGAGGAACAGCCTAAGAGGCTTAGAGAGAGGTGAGAGAAGAGAGAAAAAGAGTGGAAACTCTGTAGGAACGAACCGATGATCGCTACCTTTGTCATGTCTTCTGTTGATCTCTTGCTCTGCACCATGATTGGTTAGTTTCTCCTAAGGATTAGATGTAATCTTTGTACCCTTATGTATCTCTTTTAATATTTTATATATGTATGAATATTTTCTACTCATTCTGGTGATTTCATTCTATTCTTAATGTTTGATTCTACTTGATCACTAGTTTCATGAAATTGGATTCTAAGCTTGACTGGAAAGTGCCCTTAGGATTTGAACTGAATGATTTTACCCTTTACGTTACGTTGCTAGGAATAGATCATAACGTTTAGATTGCAAATAGCACGCGATTATGATTGTAATGCTGAGTTATTTACTTCATATGCGAGAGATCAATATTCGGTAAATATCCTTAGGATTCTCGAATGCGAGGGATTGATTCAAGGTGAATTAATGTGTGCATCAGTAATATTAGAAAATGATTCATATGTGTTTAAATGTTAATTGGATACTAAGGGTATGAATGATGAAAACCAATCCTACGTTCTCATAAATTAATTAAATTCAATTTTACTAGTTTTCATAATTTCTTAATTTTCCATTATTTCCGTAAACACATGAAATTCCACTCATACTCATTGTACATAACTATTAAACTATTACTTTTATTTAAATTAACTGGGTAAACTCAAGTCCATGTGGAAACGAACAATTATAAATTTTGTAACCTGCGACGACATTGATAAGCTTGCCAATAAATTAACCTTGATACAAAAACATAAAGGAAATACACTAATTCCAGTGATAAGCACAAAACTAGCATAGGAAGTCATGTTAAGCTATGCAAGAAATTAACTTTATTACACCGATCAATGTATTTGATATTTCATGTTAAGCTATACAAGAAATTAACTGTTACACCATTCAATCTATTTGATTTTTCACGTTAAGCTAATATAGGATTATATATGGTCAACAGATAAAAATATATCAATATCTTTTCAAAATTACATATCTTAATATTGAAAAATGGGACTCATGAGTTGCCATTGCAAGCATTATGAGATCACAACATTCTTCATTCCAGATTCAAATGCTTGTCTATATATTTGAACTAAGAACTAAGAATTTGAGCATAATTATTCAGGGTATAAAAGAGAAACCCATTTTGTAATAGTTTTAGATGACATGCCTAATACTACTGTAGAAAACCGGGAGCGGGGAAGCTCTAAATAACAACTCTTAACTATGATGCAGTAGAACAAGTCCTAGAAAATTAGTCTTTTAATCAAGAGCAGAAAAACACCATAAATGTTGTGTTTAAATTATTTCTTGCATTGCTAAGTAACTTTGTTTAATCATGGTTATAAAATCATATAACATCATGACAAATACATATCTCTTGAATGCTTTTAGCTTCACCATTGATGCTATCATTATAAGCTCTAGTCTCAACGTCACCCTCAATATAAACTGAGAAGCTGCATTAAAGCTTCAAACATGAGTTTGGAACATTGCAAAAGAAAATTGCTAAAACCTTCACTTAGTTAGTCATAGCAGAGCTAAAAAACAAAACCTGATAGACTGATTTAAAGTACATGAAAATACAACTATCTCACCATAAATTGAGTTCATAGATTGGTTTTTTGCATTTACCAAATAAAAATTCTATCCTATAGGTAATAATAATCCATTAACAAATAGCATCTACTACCTTATGCACAACACAAAATTCCCAAAGCCTCTTGGGATCCACACCTTACAGCTGACAGATGTAGCTCGGGCTTTCCACCAAGAAATCATCAACTTCTTCATTCTTTGGTCCATCATTATCAAGTGAAGGTTGATCATTTTCCCCTCCAGACAAAGAGGTCAAATACCAAATACCATAACGTTCCACTTCTCAGACACCACCTGATTTATTAACAAACAAAATCCTAGTTAAGCAACACACATCTTGCTATGCACACACATGTATGTCAACGAAAATGAAATGTAGTCTTAGCAAGCAAGTGTTTGACAAAATTCTCCTTTGAACAACAAAAAATAAATGACCATCACACACATAGTGAACGAGGAGTAACTTTATATGATTGAACCAAACACAATAAGCAAATAAATGCATTTGTTATTATGAATAAAGCAGAACAATATTTAATTTATGATTTAGGTTATGAAGAAAACTAAAAGAAACACATTGAGTAAAGATGAGGTTAGAGAAGAGACTCAGAGATGCTTCAAAAGTCTCACTTCCATAGAAGTCATTTTCGGCAACAACCTTTAAAGGCAAACAACTTCAATGGTATAACCAAACACTCCTCACTCGAAT
>CM023941.1:12798316-12825623 GCA_013407115.1 Glycine latifolia | reverse complement strand
TAAAACGTAAACCATACGCCTACAACCTAAACCCAACACTAAACTAAACCAGAAACCTTAAAATTAAACCATACACCCTAACTCTTACACCCTAAAACCTTAAACCTTAAACCATAAACCCCTAAACCCTAACACCTTAAAACATATACCTTTAACAAAACACCCTACACCCACAACCTTAAAACGTAAACCATACGCCTACAACCTAAACCCAACACTAGACTAAACCAGAAACCCTAAAAATTAAACCATACACCCTAACTCTTACACCCTAAAACCTTAAACATTAAACCTTGAACCCTAAACCCCTAAACCCTAACACCTTAAACCCAAAACCTTAAAACGTCAACCATACGCCTACAACCTCAACCCTACACTAAACTAAACCTGAAATCCTAATACATAACAGTTGACTACAAAACTAAACTACATCCTAACCCTTAAACCCTAAAATGAACTAAATAAATTTAACAACAAAACCCTACACCCAAAAACAGTAAACCCTAACCAATAACCCTATATCGTAGACCCTCAGGCCCACACCCTCAACCTAAACCATTCACCCTAAACCCTTCACTAAACTAAATCCTATAAGCTAAAACCTAACATTTTTCTACAACATGAAATAAATAGTGTGGCACTAATAAATTTAAAAATCAACAAAATAATATATTCAATAATACTCATAATTAATAAATTTACTTACTTGTTGGCAGAGTTTCGACAGAGTTTCGGTGCAGAGAAAAATCCCTCAGAAGCTTTAGAGAGAAGGAGGAACTTTTAGAGAGAAGGGGCAAATGGAAAAAGTGATCGAAAACTGAAATCGGATGGCTTTTATAGAAGTTGGTCACGCCTGGTTCTGGGCGTGACCAGTCATGCCTAGTTCTGGGTGTGACCAACAGCCCCAGATTGGTAATATGTTTCAAAACAGTCCCAAATTCATAATTTTTTATTAAAAATGTATTATTTGGGTTCTTTTGCCAAAGAAATGACTTTTGGGCACATATATTTTGGATGTAATTATTTTAAATTTTGATAAAATTAATTTTCACAAAACTAATCATTTAAAGTTTAAATTAATTTTAAATTGTAATATAGAAATAAAATATGACTTTTAATCAATTTTAAATATAAAGAATAACATTAGCCTAAAATATATTTTTGTTTTTTGCCAAAGAAAAATATTTTTGTTCTTTTATTTTGTTTTTAATTCTTTTTTATCTTTTAAAAAAATTATATTAGTTATTTAACTTTTAAATTTGATCTTTTATTAATGATAATATATTTAATGAAACATAAATTTTAAAATTTGTATAAATAATATATATATATATATATGCTTTTTTTTCTTGAACGATATACTTTTTCATTTTAATGGTAAACTCACGAATTTCATTATTGAACTGAATATAAATGTAATTCTTAAAAATTTGTATTATTTTTTAATTTTTTAAATATGTTATGGATATGAAATTGTCCTCCATCATAAGTAATGACAAATTTCGGTTGGCTCGGAGACAGTAAATATATATAAAGTGAATATTTTTTTTCAATATAATTTATTTCATATCAAAAGACACAAATAATTATCATTTGTATCAACTAACATTGTTGGTTAAAAATAATATATTATACTGAAGTGGATGATGTAGCCCCACGTTTCATAAAATATAATGGCAAGTTAAAATGAGTTAAAACCTCGTGAGAAAAGAGGAAAAAAGAAGAATAAATTGACTATTTGACTCTTTTTTCTACATAATTTTATATATAACAAAAAATATGTATATTAATTTGAATAAAGTTCTTGGAGTCCAAATGCACTTTCAGAAAAACCAATTTATTAGTATGTATATATATATTGTGTGAGAAAGAGAAAATGATTATATATTTATAGTGTAATTTTTTATATATAATTATTTAATTATAACCAATTTATTGAGTGTTGTGTTTTCTTGTACTAGCCGGGGTTCCAGTTTTTGGGCACAACTTGTGCTCAGCTGGTTTTAATAAATTGCTTCTTTAGTCGTTAAATTTTTTTATCATGATAAGCTTATTAATTTTTTAAATAATTATTTTAAATAATTCTAATAATTTATGATTAGATAATAATATAAAATTATTTTATCCGTATACAGATATTAAAGTGTTTTTCTTTCCTTTTCTCTCTCTATATCTCTCTATATATAACATTTTAAAGATAAAAAACTAAAATACATCTTAAAAATAAAGAATAAGTAGTATATTTAGCCTAAAATATATTAGAATTAAAAGATTTTATATATTGATCATAAATGCTTATATATATATTAACCTAAATGCTAATTTTTTATTAACGAATTTGTCTATAAATGTAATATATTATATTATTAAGGTATTATTTATAAAATTTATATTTATAATATTTTATTTTTTCTTAGCTAAAAAGTATATAAATACTCAAATAGAGCTGGTCAAATGAATATGTGTGTTATTTTTTAAGTGACGCGCCACTGAGGGCTTCTATTTGGGATTGGCAATTTGCCATGTGCATGGACTGCGCTGTGAGTTATCTCTGTACGACAGTTACTGGTCCAAGCAACAAGTTCATGTGTTAAAGCCGTGTGAAGTGGGCTTGCTATTGATGGATGGGATGGATGCTCGTGAAATCGTAGAACTGTTGTACTGTAGGTTGCAGCGGGTATTATGGTAAAAAAAAAAAGTAACATTAATGGTATTTGAATTAAAATATATATTTGCTATGAATAAGTTATTTGTGACTTTTTTATATTTTTAATTATCTTGTATTTTATTTATTTATTTATCTTTTGTATTATAAATAAGTTACTCTTTCTAGAAAAAAATTATTATCTTCAAATTCTTGTATTATATTTTTTTCTGTTTATATTATTTATCAATTTATATATATATATATATCTTTATTAACATTTGTTTTGGTCTTTTATCTTTAAAAATATTTATTTTGGTTATTAATTTATTAAATGCTAAAATATGTTTTTCATTCCTATAAATATCGAAAAGTTTGTAATCCGTCTTGCAAAATTTTTAGTATATTTTTCATCCTCGTAAAATTGACATGTGTTATTTTTTGGTCTAGAACTAGGTTTTGACAAATCCAAACCTAAGTGTCCACTAAAAATTGGACAAATGAAACTATGTTTTCTCTTTCTCTTTCCCTGATTCCCCCTCATTCGACCCCCTCCGATTCTCCTTCGACCATACCGCCATCACCAACCTACCCATCTCCTCTGCATTGCGCCGTCACTTGCACCACTTCTTCCATCGTGAATCACTACCCGCAATAGCCAGCACAACGTGCACGACATTGTCAGGGTCGCAGATGGTGATATGGTGGTGGTGCAGACGTGTGACGACATTGGGGTCGCAAATTTGAGGGAGAGAGGAATGCACACGATATTTGGTGGTTTGATGGTGGTGGCATTAAGGTGGTGTTTGGTGATTGTTGTTATGAGTTTGGGAGATAGGTTTTTCTTTTAAAAATAAATCCTACAATTTGTGGTGGTTTTTAACATGCACGAATTATGATCTGATTTTTCTAAAAAAAATATGTAATTTGTGACAATTTTTAACTTCTAGAAATTACATTTTAAAATATAAATTAAAAAAATGTCTTTAGGTTCAGATTCGTTCAAGTCTAACTTCGAGACAAAAACTAACATATTTCAGTTTTACGAAAACAAAAAATATACCAAATTTTTTACATACCAAAATTTTTACAAGAATGAATTCTGAACTTTTTAATATTTATAAAGACGAAAAATATATTTTATTATTAAATTTAGGCCCTCACCCTTTTAAATTAGTAATCATTATTTTATATATTTTTTTTACTGATTTAAGGAGCCAAAAATTTGCAAATATTTTGTATTTTATTTAAAACATTATAAAATTATACGAGGAGTTTATGTTAAAATTTTAAAAAATAAATGTGAAATTCAAATATTTTTATAATTTTAAAATATGAAATGATAAAATAATTCAATTATGTTATACTTATGCTATAAATAAAAGTAATTTTTAATAATTATAATATTAATATTTATTAATTTTTTTTTGAACAATTTAACATATAAAACTTAATTAATTTAGATGCATATTATTGAGATATAATACTACTTAAAATAAATTATTATTCTTATTTTAATTCCTAATAGAAAATTTTATATTTCAAAGAATTTGTGAAGATGAGTTGTTATAAGTATTTAATATTATCCTCAACTTACGAAAATAAAATGTACTAACTATTAAGTTATTTAATTTATGTAAATTTTCTCTTCTTAATATAATTATACAATATTAGCTTATCATAAAAAATATATTATAATATGACGTAAATATATTAAAAGTAACATAATATAAAATAAAATTTTAATAACATAATTTAGTATAAGTAATTTTATCCAACTTAAATAATTATTATATTTAAAATTATTAAAAATAGTGTATATTAATTTTAAATAGTTAAATAATTTAAAACTGTACGAACTTTATATTACATACAATTAATATAAAACTCAGGTATAAAATAATTTTTACTATATAATATAAAATATATAATAATTTTAAAGATAAATTATGTTTTAGTTCCTCTAAAATTACTAATATTTGAATGTGTCCCTCAAAATATTTTATTATTATTTTGGTTCCTTTAATTGTGCATGTATTGTTTTTAAGTTTTATCTAAATCATTTTTATCCTTGTATATAGAACTATCTAAAACACTTTTAGGATAAAAAGTGATACATTTTAAATTTAAAGGAAAAAACTATTTTAACATTAGAAGGTTGAAAATATTATGAAAAATTTTAGAGGGACCATATTAGTAATTTTAGAGGGAACCAAAACTTAAGTTATTGTATTTTAATATATATATATATATATATATATATATATATATATAATTATATATATATATATTATTAGTATTTAATATGTAACTAATTAAAGTGAAAATAAATCAATTTAAAATATGATGAGCGGTATTTTTTAATAAATTTATTTAATAAATTTTAATAAGTTAATATTATTTCCTCTTCATTAAATTAATTTTATTCATCAAATAATTTTTATTTAAAAAAATATCATTAGTAAGTAAAAAGAAAAAAATTGGGACTTAGGGATATACTTTTGGGCCGGATAATTGTCTAGACTACAATGCAATTGTTGTGCTCTTCAATTTATACTAATTTATACCATTTTCCTTTTTCATTCATATCAAACACATTTTTGGGTATGCATATATGAATTAAATGTTAGAATTTTATGTTTCAATAATTGACGTGGATTAATATTTAAAATAATTATGATAACTATTTATTATGAGTGGACTTTAATTTTATGTAAACATATTAAGTGAGTTCATTAAACTATAAGATAAAATGATATGAATTTAAATGGATAAATGTAAGTATTGATTTATTAGAGAATAATGAAAATCCTATTAACTTAATACACTAAAAGAAAATTATGGTCTCTAATATATCGAATTATCACATATTTTCTCTTCTCTCAATCTAAAAAATTACAAAGTGTCTTATTGTGAAATAAAGAAAGTTCCATTGACAAAAAATCACAAGATTGTCGGTTTCATTGTTTATATTTGTGATGGATAATCGTCAAAATCTTATAACAATTATCGAAAAATATTTTAATTAAAAATCAACTATAAATTCAAATATTTTGTCAGATCCTTAATAATCAAATATGTTGCATATCCGATTCTATGACTTTGGGTGAATTGTCTTAAGACATGTATATGTAAATCTAGCTTCTACATAAAGAATAAAAAATATGAATTAAAGGATTAAGATTTTAAACAAGTGGTATCGGAACCAAATTCTCATTATTAGATTATTAGGACTTAACATTTTCAATTATATGAAAATCTGGATGTAATTTTTCTTTTATTGATCCCGCTTTGAATACGGTTTTGGTATCTAAAAAGCTTTTCTTTTCCATTCGATAGAAAATCGTAAGGGACACTAACAGTATTTTACGATTTTATAGGGGATAATATATGTCTTATATGGGCTCGAGCTTATTGCTGTTTTATACGTTTTACACGCGTATCAGGGAATGCTTATGTGGAATTTGCCATTTTGATTGTTAATATATAAGGCTTCATGTTCTACGATTTACTGATTTCATTATAAGGTAGTTACATATGGCATATCAAGAGTTAGTGAATAATAATTGGATCCAGTAAATTGATATAAGTGTGGCTTTACAAGAAATGTGACCACATGTTATATAAGGAAAGTTTCTTATGGTTTTAAAGAATGATCACCGTATAATTGATTCGTGATTTCATCACTATGATTTTGTTTCAGCATATATATGTTGGCCTCACATTTGATATTAAATCTTTATTTATATATTGATTCAGAATTGGTAAACATATATTGTTGTATATATGTTTATGGATCTTGAAGTTGATTTTAGTGAATAATAAAGAAATATCTAATATATGAATATGCACGAATCATGGAATGTTTTATATATATGGAAAGTGAAATAGGTGGATGTCTTATGGATAATAATAGTCTTGCACATTTGGAATTAAGGAATTGGGTATTTTTTTAAGGCAGGAATTAGGCATTTGTTGAATGTTGAGAAATTGAAGTAAATGGATTGAAATATATTTTATTAATTTGTGATATGATTATCTAATTGCTAAGGAGTGATATGAATATATAGTTTTTTCTTTAGGTTTTGCATATGTGTGAAATATGTGTAAATTTAAGATTTCTGATATATTTTTTAATTATGTCTAGTGTTTTTAGTTAAATTAATTAAAATAATATATATTGTCAAAGTATTTTTTGTTGTGTAAGTTAATTTGATTGAATTTACATAAATATTATTTAAAATTATTCATGTAAGTATGCTTTTGTAAGGTCTTGTGTAGTCATTTACAAGTGATGCTGAAGAATAATCTATATGGGACAGTGACAATAAAGTTGCACTTGAAGTTATAATAACAGTTTTAGGTTGCTTTTAAAGATTTATTGTTTGAATTTGGTTGAGATATATGTTGTACTGTTTGTTATATGAAATTCAATTTCTATTTCTATTTTGGACAAATCCAATTATTATTGTTCATTTGGAAATAATAAAGTTAGTATCTCTTGTGATTCAAATGATGTTGGTTATGGGACTTAGATATTGAGTGTTCCTATAATGAAATGCTACGAAGGATTTGCATAGTACGAAACATAACTTAAATGAGAATTTCGTCACTTTATGGCATAAGCGCTTAGGCTAGATCTTTATACAGAGAATTCAGAAGCTTGTGCAGGAGGAAATTCTTGGGCCCTTAGATTTGTTAGACTTTTAAGTTTATATTGAGTGTATTAAGGGAGAACAAAGAAATAAAAAGAATTTTGGTGTTCAAAGAGTTAAGGATGTCTTAGAACTAATACGTACAAATAGTCATGGTCTCTTCCTTATGGATTCGTGGAATGAACAAAGGTATTTATCATGTTCATAGATAATTACTCGTTATTTAATTTATGAGAAGTTTTAATCTCTAGATGTTTTCAAGTCTTTCAAAGCTAAAGTTGAACTTTAATTAAGAAGGAAAATTAAACTTGTCAAATTTGACTGTGATGGTGAATACTATGATAGATATGACAAATAAGGTGAGCAACGTCTAGAGCCCATCACATTTTTTTCTTCAATAAGTGTGAAATTGTTTTGCAATATACAATGTTGGAAAAACCTAGCATGAATAGAGTTGTAGAATGATGAAACTAGACTCTTAAGGATATGGTAAGAAGTATGATTCTTCTTTATTAGAGTCATTTTGGGGGAAAACATTAAAGACTATCTTGTATGTGTGTGTGTGTCTATACACACACACACACACACACACACACACACACTCTACTATGTACCAAGTAAAGTAGTTACTAAGATCCCTTAAAAGCTATGGACAGAGAAAAACCCCAACATTAGGCACATACGCATGTCTAACTGAAGCAAAGGCCTTATAGGCCACATGAAAGTAAGCTAGACTTAAAGACAATTAGTTGCTACTTTGTCAGTTACACTGAATGCTCTCACATGTATAAGTCTTACAATCCTACTATTAGATCCTTCTTTGAGATGAGAATGTAAGATTCCTTAAGGAAATTGAGTTTGAAGGGGAAGGAAAAATAATAAGTGTTGTCGTTAAAGAATAACCAATTATTGACAATGGATAAGTCTTCGTACTTACCATTGTTCAGGAAATAGATTTGGTAATTAATAACAATGTTAATCTTGACATCATTAAAGGACAAGACTATTATCCAACTGGCCTCAATGAACTTAAGAGGGGAAGAGGTGAATTGAGTTTATAAATTTTTTCTTTGTTAATACACTTTAATTCCTTTTTATATGATAATGTATCAAAACCTTGACTAAAAACAGAAAAAGCAAACAATTAAGATCTCTACCAATATAAATGAATACAATAAATTTACAATAAAAGTAAAGAGATAAGGGAATAGAGAATTGCGAACTCGATTTATATTGGTTTGATCATTTCTTGTGCCTACGTCCAATCCCCAAGCAACCCGTTTGGGTGTTTCAATATCTTTCAAATCCTTTATAACAATAGATCACTCTTACACCTTGGGATATCACCCTTTGTGTTTGAGTCTCTCAAGAATCAAGAGATACCACACTCTTGTTATTACAAGGGATGCCTCACCCTTTTCAAAAGTTTATCCAAAGAATATAAGAATTCACTCTTTGATTTAGAGGAAATGTTACAAATTGAAGCACTAAAAGGTTTCTCAATAATAAGTATATTTGGCCAAGTTTTTGATCAAGAACTTAATCAATGAGAATAATTATTAACGAGATCTTTTCCAAAGTTTCTCATCATCTATTAAACATATTAAAATGATGAATATTTTTACAGGCAAAATCCGTGTAAACCGTTAGGGGTCATTCCCAAAAGATGTAACTCTCCAAAACACACTTTTTGGTGCAATTTCAAATTTCAAATTTCAAATTTCTGGTAATCGATTACTTGATGTGATAATCTATTATATTGATTCCAAAACTTGGAAAACAGCTTTAACACTTTTAAAATAAATTTGAAGACTTGATTTAAATTAACCAAATGACCAAATATGCTTATTGGAAAAACCGTTTAACAATTTCACCTAAGTATTAAATCTTTTAATTGCTTGACTTGTTCATGTTCAAGATTCTTAATGTTATTTTTCTTTCTCCTTTTTGTCGTTTGCATTTTGGCATCATGAAAACCTACAACATTACATAACCACATTCTCCCTATTTTTGATGATGACAACTATCTTAGGTAAGGAACAAATATTATAACAAGATATTACAATCACTTCCCCTAAGAATATGCATGGTTTTATTTGAAATTTGAGCAAAAATATCCATGAAGCAAAGATATCCATACCTTATACATATCTATACATATCCATACCTTATACATATCTCTCCCCCTATGGGTAGTGCTGTCAAAACGGGCCCAACCCGTGGGTCAACCCGTTTTGGCCTGCAAAATTGGTGGGTTGGGTTACAAAAAAGCTGGCTCACCAAGACCCCGGGTCATTTGAACCCGGCTCACTTAACCCGCAACCCACCCGGGTTGGCTCGCGGGTTGCGCCAAAAAAAAAAAGATAATGGAAAAAATGAAGATGATAAAAATGAAATTGATTTGTCAAACCATGATTGTAATACTCTTCCTAGACAAGTTAATATTGATGATTGAGATATAAAAATTTGACATTTAAGGAGTTAGATTGGTGTTTTACTATTTTAATATTGTTGAACATATTTATATTTGTTTGAGTTTCATATACATTTAGTTTGAGGTTAAGTTTGATGCGGTTTGTAATATTTAAATTTACTTAAATTGGTTTAATTTGCATTTTTCTACACTTATTTTGTGATTTTTTTAATGTTTTTTTGATTTTTTTTTTTGAATTTAAAGTGAGCCAACCCGCGAGCCAGCTCACGGGCCAACCCGGATAACCCACCAACCCGGGGTGGGTTGAGCCAGGTTGTCAAAAAACTAACCCACCACTAAAGTGAGCCAACCCGGGCCGGCTCACTTTTTAGCCAACCTGTGGTGGGCCAACCCGTCCCAGCTCTACCTATGGGATTATCAAAAAGGCATAAACATACACCAAAGTAAAAGATCGACAACCAACATCAATAGCACCATCAAACCAAGTTAATTGGGGTCGGTGGTAAATGAACCCAGTGATAAATCGAAAAAAAAGACAAAAGAGAGAAAAATAAGCTAAAATAAAAGAAGGGTGAAAGGAAGAAGGGAGAAAAAAGAGGAAAATAACTAAAACAAGGGAATGACTGGAACATAGAATTACTAATGAGTTTAGCCCTCCACCAAGCTTATAGATTTTTTCCACTCCGTCCTAAGACATACCGTCCGCCAATCTATATCCCACTTCATTAGGTCTTGTTTCACTACCTTTCCCCAGGTGAGTTTCGGTCGATCTCTACCTCTCTTTGTGTCGAGTTCTTGGTAACAAACTCTTGTTCTTATGGGAGCATCTAGTGGCCATCTCATAACTTGCCCAAACCACCTCAATCTATGCTCCCTCATCTTTTCACCTACTGGTACCACTGATACCTTTTGTCGTATATCCTCATTTCTTATCTTATCCATCTTCGTATATCCATACATCCACCTTAACATCCTCATTTCTGCTACCCCTATTTTATGCTCATGTTGCCTCTGTGCTGGCCAGCATTCCATTCCATATAGCATTGTCGATCTTACAACTATTCTATAAAATTTTCCTTTTAACTTAAGGGGAATTTTGCGGTCACAAAAATCTCGATGCACTTCCCCATTTCATCCACCCTCTCTAATTTTATGATTTACATCCTCATCAATCTCACCACCTTTTTGCAACATTGATCCCAAGTATCTAAAAACATCTTTCATGGGTACCTCCTGACCAAGTAGATGCACTGTGTCTTGATCACCATCTCTTATCCACGAAAACTCACACTTCATATACTCCATCTTGCTTTTGCTTATCGTGAATCCTTTAGACTCCAAAGTGTTTCTCCACAATTCCAATTTCATATTAACACTATCTTTGGTCTCATCAATAAACACGATATCATCTGCAAAAAGCATACACCACAACACTTCCTCTTGAATATCTTTTGTTAGTTCATCCATCACTAAGGCAAAGAGATAAGGACCAAGAGCTGAACCTTGGTGGACACCTAACGTGATAGGGAAATACCTTAATGTTCCATTACAAGCTTTTACATATGTGGTAGTCCCATCATATATATCTTTGATAGCATTAACATATTTTAATGCTACATTTTTCTTTTCAATAGTCCACCATAAGACTTCTCTTGGGACTCTACCATATGCTTTCTCAAGATCTATGAACACCATATGTAAGTCTTTCTTCTTTTCCCTATACCTTTCCATTAATTGTCTCATCAAGAAAATAGCTTCCATGGTACATCTTCCTTGCATAAATCCAAATTGATTTATGGAAACCTTGGTCTCCCTTCTTAGGCGATGTTTGATAACTCTCCCACAACTTCATAGTATGGCTCATAAGCTTGATTCCTCTATAGTTTGAACAATTTTGGATATCTCCTTTGTTTTTGTAAATAGGCACAAGCATACTTTTCCTCCAAGCATCAGACATCTTATTTGTTTGAAGAATCCTATTAAAAAGATTGGTCAACCATTTTATTACCACATCTACCAAGCTCTTCAACACTTCAATAGGGATGTCATCAGGTCCTAAAGCTTTATTATTCTTCATCCCCTTGAAAGCCTCCTTAACTTCATGTGTATTAATTATGCGCACAAATCTTCTATTTAGATCATAAAAAATGTCCTCCAAATCCACCTCACTCTTGTCGCCATTCCCATTAAAAAGTTTGTTAAAGTAGTTTAGCCATCTTTCACTTACATCTTCATCCCTTACCAAAAGTTTTTGATTTTCATCCTTGATACATCTAACTTGGGTGAGGTCTTTACTCTTCTTATCCCTTATTTTTACAAGTTTGTAAATACATTTCTCCCCATTCTTGCTCCCAAGATTTTTATACAAATCGTCAAAAACTTTGCCTCTAGCTTCCCACATTGCTTTCTTTGCATCTTTCCTTGCTACTTTAAAATTTTGCAAATACTCACCATTGGGACATTTATGCAAAGACCTAAAGCATTTATTCTTCTATTTAATAGCCTTTTGCACCTCTCTATTCCACCACCATGTTTCCTTTGTAAGAACTTTGTTTCCTTTGCCTTCACCTAGCACCTTCCTTCCCACATTTTGAACACACATAGCCATCTTATTCCATATTTCATTAGCTTCTCCAGTAAACTCCCATGGTCCTTCACGCAACATGTTTTTCTTAAACTCTATTTGTTTCTCCTCCTTTAGCTTCCACCATCTTATCCTTGGGTTTTGAGCCCTCAAATAAGAACTTTGTTGAACCTAACCTGACAACCAACTTATGTTGTGTCACCACACATTCTCCAGGGTAGACCCTATAGTCAATACACAAATTTCTATCTTCCCGTCTAGCCATAAAGAAATCAATTTGACTACGATTTTGGCCACTATAATACGTGATAAGAAGAGACTCCATTTTTCGGAAAAAAGTGTTCGCTAGCATCAAATCATAGGCTAGTGCAATGTTCAAGACATCTTCTCCAGTCTCATTTCTCGTCCCATAATCAAAACCACCATGAATTCTATCAAAACCTCCACTGTTTTTACCAACATGCCCATTTAGATCTCCTCCTAGGAAAATCTTCTCCTCTCTTGGGATCCCTCTCAGAACCTCCTCCAAGTCTTCCTAAAATTGGTTCTTTTCATCTGATAATAATCCAACTTGGGGTGCATACACACTAAGGATATTTAAAATAAGATCCCCCACTACAAGCTTAATCATCATAATCCTGTCGCCTTTCCTTTTGACATCAACGACTTTATCTCTGAAACTTCTATCGATCATAATTCCAACTCCATTGCGACTCTTGGTTGTACCTGTATACCACAACTTGAAACTGGTGCCCTCCACTTCTTTGGCCTTTTCTCCAACCCACTTAGTTTCTTGCAAGCAAACAATATTCACTTTCCTTCTGGCAAAAACATCTGCTAACTCCCTCAGTTTACCCGTTAATGTTCCTATTGAAAACACAATGAATATACTACAAATAAACCAAGAGGAGGGTGAATTGGTTTAAAATTGATATTTAAAATTTTCTAAAACAAATTGCGGAATTAAAATCTTGGATCGTATCACTAGTTCACCTTTTGAAAATACAAAACTCTTTCTTCAATCAAGATCAATCCTTGATTTGCATATAATGACAGAAATAGTTTCTTTGATGATAATATTTTGATTTCACAAAGACAAGCAATGAAATATACATAACTTAAAACAAGAGACAAGGTGTTGTGACACGGCAAGTGCACCGATCGTTCCAAGTAATAAAGTGATAAGAAAGTATCGTCTCCACGAGGATTGAGGCACTAATATCAATTGTAATTTATGATTCTTAATATTGGAGAAGGAATGAAATTGTTGAGAGGATTGAATTGTTGTTTGGATTTAATTATTGTTAATAAAAGAAGATTAAAAACAATGTAATTTAAATGTTGATCAAGACTTAAGAATAATTATGGTAAAGCATAATCACCGCAGTTCACTCTATGTAATTGAATTGATAATTTAACTCTATTTAATGTAATTATTCAGATGTATGCTTTTCTAATATAGTTAAACCCTGATTCCTCGGTCATTTAACCCTTTAACCTAATTTAAGAATCCTAATCCCTTAGTAATTCCCTTTAGATTATGCATGAAGCTAGCATAATAAGAATCTGCAATCCTTTATCCCTATCCCTAGGTAATATCGCAACTGTTACTCTACTGCGTTCAGAAACTAAAACCCCAATATTCCTATTGTGAATTATAGCCCTAAGTAACCTAATAGATTGATCAAGTCTAATTAGATATAATAATGGAAGAATAAAGTAGAGTAAAACAATTATAAAAAACTTTATTAAACTCAATTCAAGAAACACAGAGTTCACATTGGCTTTTGGCTAAGCCATAATTACAAGGAATTAGCCAGACATAATAATGTCTGGCCTAATACAATGTGAAGAAAGGAGAAAAGAAAGAAGCTAAGGTATACAGAGTCACAAACCCCTCAATCTTGCCTCCTTCTTGTTCTTCTTGGCCTTGAATCCTTGTTCCTTTGATCTTGCCTTCTTTGCTCTGTTTTCCAGTGTCTATTGATGTCTCTAATGCGTCCTACCAAGGTTCTATTTATACCTAGGTCATAAAACCCTAAAAATCCATCATTCTTATGTTATCTTTAAGCTAATTCAGAAATCCCGTGACGTCCTCGCGACTGGCGCAAGCCTCCAGTGTATCTGGCGCGATTAGCGTGGGCTTGGCGTGACTGGCGTGAACCTCCAATGCTTCTGGTGCGATTAGTGTGGCCCTGGCGCGGTTAGCGTGAGATCTCAACTTCAGTTGGCCCTTTATTTTGCTTGTTTTCTTGCTTTTCTTGATCCTAAACATCAAAATAGCATAGAATCAATGATAAACATAAAACTAATGAATTTTACACTTATTCTAGCATTTATTCACTATATTCTTCCTATTTTCCTAATAAAACTATCCTAAAAACTATATATGCTAACAACATATCACAAGACAATTTATATTGGTTCACCTCTCAACCTTGGAGGCTACATCTAGTTACTTCCAACCAACACTAGGTTAGAGTTTTCACTATATCATAGAATCTTTGCAAGCAGTTTACAAAGATCACCTTTATCCACACTAGACAAAGAAACAAAAATCTAAACCCTATAGACTTCAAGTGATCAAGACCCAGAGAACTCTACTCTGTTCTTCCATCTAGAGAATCCTACTCTAGAAAACAGCTTTAAAGAATCAAAGATATACACCAACATAATTTTAATACCCAGAAAAATTCTAAAGAAAGATTCAAGAGATACAACCTGTGATCCTTCAAATGCATGAAAGAATGAATGAATGATGTTACCAATCAGTCAGGTTGAATGCAATTCAAAGCTCAAAAGCAAAACTCTTGAAATCTCTTTTTTTCTTTAAAACCTCATCTCAAAGACTCAACTCTCTTGATCTCATGAGATGTTTTTTGTAATGACCTTGTATGCATCCGGTTCATTAACATTAAAATATGGTCTTAAGTGCAGCAATACTTAACGTAATTAAGTAAACATGGAAGCATTAAAATAAAAAGAAGTCATCATACGTCATACAACATCCCTAAAACATTATGTATGGAATATATATACATCCCGACACCCGAGTTCTGTTCCAAAAGATACATCATAGTACAAACCCATGCCGGGTTACAAAACATACAACAAAATTGAGCCACCAGGCTGGCACAAAATCGCCTTCCGATTTTCGCTCCCTTGAACCCGACCTCAGCCTCTTGTCCGAGATCCTCAATTAGTAGCCATCTCGGCCCCGACCTACCCAGCCTGTCAATTGAGATCCACCGAACAACCTCTACTCGGATCTCTTACCCCGGGCCTCGTCCTCCTCTATTTGGCTATCACCTGCAATAAAATATAATCCCTAACCGGGGTGAGATACAATCTCAATAAACTCAGGGTTCTTGGAGACTCACCTCCCCCTGGTTCACTTCCACAGTACATAGCATTTATATTAGCATTACAAATAGCATGGCCAACCCGACCTTTAGTAAAATAATACATGTACATAATCACACCAACATAGCATTCCATCACCAATAAGCAATTTAGCCAGCCAGTGCAGATATCGTACATAATTGCATATAAGATATACAAGTTAGATAGCCAGTACACAAATTATGCACTCTTGTATACCTTCCAGTGTACTCCGCGTACACCACGTATCCCGGCCTAAGGTCCCAGACCTCGGACTCCACGTGAATTCCACCAAAGACATGCACAAATGTAAAATCGGATATACAACTTAGCCAACTAGTGCACTCCACATACACAATTGTATATCCAGTTATACAAATTATACAACCAGTGCACATCTCCATTACATGTATGTTTTCAATCAAAAAGCAATAATACACAATGTAAATACACCCACTATGTCATCCAACAACCATCACTCCCAGGAGTATGGTGGAACACAATCAAGGGAACCAACTCCCAAGAACAGAGAGCTTACCTTCTTTGATTCCAGCACCGACGACCTCAACCCTGTGTTCACGACCACAAATATCTTCTTTATCAAGCCCTACATCAGGTACAAAAGATATCAAGAACGATTCTCAACTATCTCATGAAAAGAACCCAGTTCTTTTCCAGAACTCAAATATAAACCTCCAACGTTGACTTGTAAACCCCCAAAATATCTGAGCATACAAAATACTCAAAACCCACAAAAGTTAGCTTTCTAGGTTGAACCTTCACCACAACAACCTCCCAAGCATATTTTTCCAAAGACATAACACCCAAAACCAATCCTAACTCATATGGGTCATTTTTCCTCTTAACTTCAAACTCAAAGGAAATGGTAAAACTTACATATCTTACCTTAAAAACAGCAAGGACGGCTAGAGGACGACTTCTTCAAGCTTAGATGTCCCTAATGTGTCTTCTAACTCTTAAAGGTTGAAATTTTAACCTCCTTTGGAGAAATGATCTCCTCATCTAATGGTTCTTTCAAAGAACTAAAGGTGGAAACTAGATTGCATGGTGATTCTCTCCAATCCTTACGTTGGATGTGAAGATATTTAGGTTAAGGAATGGTTATCTAAGAAGCTTTTTCCCACTTTAACAATGGAGGAAATATGGAATAAGAGACAGAAACTGTTTTAACAAAAATGGTGGAAATAAGGTTGCTACTGAAATATCTCACTCATGCATATCTTATATAGCCTATAAGTTAACACGTGTCATAAAATAGCAGGATAGCTTTCCCGCTTCAAAACAACCAGCAGAGACAACATGTGTCACTAGGCTAAGTCCAGGTTAACAGCAAATACTGACTGTTTTAATATCTTATAAATACTTATGTGGTCGATTTCATAAGAACCCATCCTTGGTGCTATAGTACTTCCAATGTTCTCTCCTCCGACCTCATCCGACCTATCCCGACCTGATCCGAGTTCCTGCCTTGGTACTTCACAAGTCAAAGGTTCCTTCCAACCACTTCCGGGATCACTAACCCGGTAATTCTATCAAAAGGGGTTGCGAGCTCTTCCGATTTCTTTACTCGGTAGCTATTACAAGTCAACAAAATACGAACTCCTCTGAGCTCAACCGAGATCACAACGCGGTAACACATTCGAGTTTATCCGAGATCTCTACACGATCCCGGATTTGAATAGGTGTTATCTACACCCCTCCCATATCTGAGTTCCAAAATACACCTCCCTAATGTGACAACTCAGTCATACGAACCCAGATTTATCATAGGGTCATTATATTCACCCCTCCTTCTAAGAATTTTGCCCTCAAAATTATAACCATACCTGTCAAATAACTCGGGGTATAGTTCCATAAGCTCCTATTCCCGCTCCCAGGTCGCTTCCTCCGGGGTCCTCCCTTCCCATAATACCTTGACTGTGGGAATAGTCTTACTCTGAATTTTCTTCTCCATCCTGTCAAGAATTTAGGATAGTCGGGTAGGACAAGTCAGATTCTCTCGAATCTGAACAGAGTCAGGTTCTACCACATGCGAAGGATCAGATACATATTTCCTCAACTGAGATACGTGAAAGACATCATGCAACCTGGACAATTGGGGAGGCAAAGCTAGCCTATATGCCACTGGTCCTATTCTCTGAAGAATTTGGTAAGGATCGATAAATCTAGGACTCAGCTTCCTCACACCCAATGCCTGTCCAAACCCCGTTACTAGAGATAACCTCAAAAACACATGATCACCTTCAACAAACTGTGATGGGCGATGTTTGCTATCGTAATAGCTCTTATGCCGATTCTGAGCCCGCAACAACTTGTCTCTGATCATGTGGATCTTTTCAAAAGTATCCTGAACCATCTCGGGTCCAAGAAGTTGTTTCTCTCCCACTTCGGTCTAGCAAGTAGGAGTCTGGCACCTTCGACCATACAACGCTTCATAGGGTGTCATTCCCAAACTAGCATGGAAACTATTATTATATGAGAACTCTACCAGAGGTAGATATCTATCCCAACTGGGTCCCTGTTCCAAGGCACAAGCTCTCAGCATGTCCTCTAGAGTCTGGATAGTTTTCTCGATTTGTCCATCCGTTTGTGGGTGCTAAGCCGTGCTAAGTCGCAACTGGGTCCCAAACGCCTCTTGAAGAGCACCCCAAAATCTTGAAGTGAACTTCGGATCTCTATCACTGACAATGCTTCTTGGGACTCCATGAAGTCGGACAATCTCTTTAATGTATAACTGAGCCAACCTTTCTGCCGTGTAATCAGTCTGAACAGGTAAGAAATGAGCCGACTTGGTCAGTCTATCAACAACCACCCAAATGGAATCATATATGGGTTGGGTCCTTGGCAATCCAACCACAAAATCCATAGAAATACTATCCCATTTCCATTCTGGAATTTGCAAAGGTTGCAATAGACCTGACGGTCTTTGATGCTCAATCTTCACTTTCTGACATACCAAACATTTCATAACATGCTCGGCTATATCTTTCTTCATCCCAGGCCACCAAAAATTTTTCTTCAAATCCTAATACATCTTAGTGGAACCCAAATAAATGCTAAATCGACCCTTATGAGCCTCAGACAGCACCGCATCCACTAATACGCCCTTAGGTACAACAATCCTACCTTGATATAACACTAAACCTGAGTTGTCCGGGTTTTCCCAAGATACGTCCTTCTGCCGGGATAAGGACTTCACATCCTCATCCTGGTTCTGGGCCTCCAGATTCTCATGAATAACCCGTTGTCCACCTTGGTCTCTCTCAACTCAAGACCTCGGTCACCCTCAAGTATAGTCAGGTGCATATCCGAAAATTCTCTATCAACTTGCATTCCTCAATCAACATGTAAGCTATGCTCATGTGCTTCCTGCTTAGAGCATCCACCACCATGTTGGCCTTTCCGGGATGGTACCTCAGCTCAAAATCATAATCCTTGATGAACTCCATCCATCTCCTTTGTCTCATATTTAACTCTTTCTGATCAAATAAATATTTGAGACTTTTGTGTTCACTAAACACCACAAACTTGGCACCATACAGGTAGTGCCTCCATATCTTTAAAGTGAACACCACGGCTGCTAGTTCCAAATCATGCGTAGGATAATTCTCCTCATTAGGCTTTAGTTTTCGGGAAGCATATGCAACCACCCTTCTCTCTTGCATCAACACACATCCAAGTCCCTGCTTGGAAGCATTACAATAAACTTCAAAGCTTCCCTCAGGGTCAGGAAGAACCAATACCGGAGCCGTGGTCAATCTCTCATTCAACATCAAGAAACATTCCTCGCATTTATGAATCCATGCGAACGGGGTACCCTTCCTGTTATGCCGGGTTAAGGGCAACACCATTTGTGAAAATCCTTGAATAAATCTGCGGTAGTACCCGGCCAATCCAAGGAAACTTTGGATCTCGGAAACAGTCCTGGGCCTTTCCCAATCCATCACGACCTCTATCTTACCGGGATCAACTACTATCTCGGCTACCGAGATCATATGACCAAGGAACTTCACCTCGGTCAGCCATAATTCACACTTCGACAACTTGGCATAAAGTTGGTCATTCCTCAAGGTCTGAAGTACAACCCAGAGATGCTCGGCATGTTCCTCCTTACTCTAGAATAAATCAGGATGTCATCAATAAAAACCACCACAAATTGATCTAAGTAAGGTCTGAAAATTCGGTTCATATAATCCATAAACACGACTGAAGCATTTGTGAGACCAAACGAAATTACCTGGTATTCATAATGACCATACCAAGACCAGAAAGTAGTCTTAAGTATGTCTTCAAACTTAATCCGGATTTGATGGTATTCAGATCGCAAATCAATCTTAGAAAATATACAAGCTCCCTTCAGCTGATCCAGCAAATCATCAATACGAGGCAAAGGATACTTGTTCTTTATTGTGACCTTATTCAATTGCCTATAATCCACGCACAGCCTCATGCTCCCATCCTTTTTTTTAACAAATATAACCGGCGCTCCCCATAGTGACACACTTGGTCGAATAAATTCCTTGGACAAGTCCTCAAGCTGCACCTTCAGCTCCCTTAACTCCAAAGGAGCCATATGAGAAGGAGCTACAGAAATGGGTCCTATACCCCAGATCAAATCAATGGAGAATTCAATTCCTCTCTCGGGTGGGAGCTGTGTGATTTCCTCAGGAAACACATCCATGAACTCATTCACAATCGAGATCTCTGTTAGACCCCATCTCGACCTCTCTTCTGCTTCACTCAATAAGAGATAACCCCGGGCTCCTCTCTTCATCTCCTTGCCGACTTGCAAGGTTGTGATAAGCAAAGTGGAACTCGGCCTGATTCCATTCGGAGATACCACTATCTTCTTATTACAACAATCCAACATGACGCCATACATAGCCAACCAATCCATGCCCAAGATAAACTCAAGATTAGGCATCATAAGACAATACAGGTTGACACCTTATTCCAGGCCCTCAAAACTAAACCGCACATCCCAACAGTAAGTATCAACCCGACACTGCTCCTTAGAAGCAGTGGTAACATCCATAGGAGGAAACAAACTGAAAATCTGTAAGTTCAAACCTAAGGCAACACGATTCTCAATGAAGGAGTGAGTAGCTCTAGAATCAAACAACACTCTTACATCACAATTATCAATAAGAATCGTACCTTGGATCAAGTCGGGAGCTTGGACGGCCTCTTTAGCATCTATTGTGTAAATCCATCCTGAAGGTGGTGCTACTGAAATGACGGGAGCAGCTACAACCCGATGATCTCCTTGAGGGCATTCTCTAGCAAAATGACACCGCTGTCCACAGTTGAAACAATTAAATTGACAAGTGGGACATCTTCCCCAATGGTTCCTCCCACATGTAGCACATTTCAAAGGTAAGTTCGGTCTTGATGCAGCTCCTTTATAACCTGACCCCTTCTTAAACCAGTCATCTGGGGACGACACACCCAATCCTTTGCCCTTGCCCTTACCCGTCCCGGCTTGGCCTAAACCACTAGTCTTTCTCCCGTCCTGTCTAAAAGATGGAGCAGGATGACTGCCGCTGTGCTTCTTTATCATGTCTTCCACTTGGCGACATTGCCTCACCAGGCTACCCATATCCTGGGATCCAATCCCAACAATCTTCTCTTCTATATTCTCTCTAAGTCCCCTCCGGAACTTAGCAGCAAGCACCTCGGCATCGGGCATTGCCCTCGGGAAATGTGCATACTTAGCCAATTCATTAAACTTGGCTAAATACTCATCTACAAACATACGTCCCTGAACAAGGCCCTCGAACTTGGCTAAATACTCATCTACAGCTCCGAAAATGTGCATAAAAAGATGTCATCATACGTCATACAACATCTCTAAAACATTATGTATGGAATATATATACATCCCGGCACTTGGGTTCTGTTCCAAAAGATACATCATAGTACAAACCCATGCCGGGTTACAAAACATACAACAAAATTGAGCCACCAGGCTCACACAAAATCGCCTTCCGATTTCGCTCCCTTGAACCCGACCTTGGCCTGTTGTCTGGGATTCTCAATTAGTAGCCATCTCCACCCTGGCCTACCCAGCCTATCAATTGAGATCCACCGAACAACCCCTACTCGGGTCTCCTACCCCGGGCCTCGTCCTCCTCTCTTTGGATATCACCTGTAATAAAATATAATCCCCAACCGGGGTGAGATACAATCTCAGTAAACTCAGGGTTCTTGGAGACTCACCTCTCCCTGGTTCACTTCCACAGTACATAGCATTTATATTGGCATTATGACCAACCCGACCTTTAATAAAATAATACATGTACATAATCACACCAACATAGCATTCCATCACCAATATGCAATTTAGCCAGCCAGTGCAGATATCGTACATAATTGCATATAAGATATACAAGTGAGATAGCCAGTACACAAATTGTGCACTCTTGTATACCTTCCAGTGTACTCTGCGTACACATCACGTATCCCGGCCTAAGGTCCTAGACCTCGGACTCCACGTGAATTCCACCAAAGACATGCACAAATGTAAAACCAGATATACAACTTAGCCAACCAGTGCACTCCACGTACACAATTGTATATCCAGTTATACAAATTATACAACCAGTGCATATCTCCATTACATGTATGTTTTCAATCAAAAAGCAATAACACACAATGTAATACACCCACCATGTCATCCAACAACCATCACTCCCAGGAGTATGGTGGAACACAATCAAGGGAACCAACTCCCAAGAACAGAGAGCTTACCTTCTCTGATTCCAGCACCGACGACCTCAACCCTGTGTTCACGACCACAAATATCTTCTTTATCAAGCCCTACACCAGGCACAAAAGATATCAAGAACGATTCTCAACCGTCTCATGAAAAGAACCAGTTCTTTTCCAGACCTCAAATATAAACCTCCAACGTTGACTTGTAAACCCTTAAAATATCTGAGCATACAAAATACTCAAAACCCACAAAAGTTAGCTTTCTAGGTTGAACCTTCATCACAACAACCTCCCAAGCATATTTTTCCAAAGACATAACACCCAAAACCAACCCTAACTCATATGGGTCATTTTTCCTCTTAACTTCAAACTCAAAGGAAATGGTAAAACTTACATATCTTACCTTAAAAACAACAAGGACGGCTAGAGGACGGCTTCTTCAAGCTTAGATGTCCCTAATGTGTCTTCTAACTCTTAAAGGTTGAAACTTTAACCTCCTTTGGAGAAATGATCTCCTCGTTCTAATGGTTCTTTCAAAGAACTAAGGGTGGAAACTAGATTGCATGGTGATTCTCTCCAATCCTTATGTTGGATGTGAAGATATTTAGATTAAGGAATGGTTATCTAAGAAGATTTTTCCCACTTTAACAATGGAGGAAATATGGAATAAGAGAGAGAAATTGTTTTAACAAAGATGGTGGAAATAAGGTTGCTACTGAAATATCTCACTCATGCATATCTTATATAGCCTATAGGTTAACACGCGTCAGAAAATAGCAGGAGAGCTTTCCCGCTTCAGAACAAGTAGCAGGGAGTCAACACGTGTCACTAGACGAAGTCTGGGTTAACAGCAAATACTGACTGTTTTAATCGCTTATAAATACTTATGTGGCCGATTTCATAAGGACCCATCCTATGTACTATAGTACGTCCAATGTTCTCTCCTCCGACCTACTCCAACCTATCCCAACCCATTCTGACCTCATCCGACCTATCTCGACCTGATCTGAGTTCCTGCCTTGGTACTTCACAAGTCCAAGGTTTCTCCCAACCGCTTCTAGGATCACTAACCCGGTAATTCTATTAAAAGGGGTTGCGAGCTCTTCCGGTTTCTCTACCCGGTAGCTATTACAAGTCAACAAAAATATGAACTCCTCTGAGCTCAACCGAGATCACAACGCGGTAACACATCTGAGTTCATCCGAGATCACAACACGATCCTAGATTTGAAAAGGTGCTATCTACATCCCTCCCATATCCGAGTTCCAAAATACACCCCCCTAATGTGACAACTCAGTCATACGAACCCGGATTTATCATAGGGTCATTATATTTTTCACTCTTAGAACAAATCAGTATCTTGGCTCTGGAAAAATCTTTCTATCTTTTTAGTGATTCACACATATGCTCATGTTCGTAGAACAATTCGCTCCAAGTCTATTTATAAAGACAAGTTTATACAAAGCTATTAAAAAACTAATTTAACTGACAATAATCGATTAAAACAACAAGGTAATCGATTATTTAATCATATGTAATCGATTAAAATATCACATAATCGATTAATATGTTCTTGAGCTTCCTAGAAATGTTTTCATGAACATGATAATCGGTTAAACTGACACGTAATCGATTAAAGCAGTCTTAGTGTTTATGAAGCATGAAGAAATAATCGATTACATAAGACTGGTAATCGATTAAACCAGTAAAGCTCAAAACACATAAAATAGCCTGTGTAATCAATTACTAAAAATGGTAATCGATTATACCAGTAATGCATCATGACTAATGAATTAAAATAATCAATTACATAACAAGATAATCGATTATTCCAGTGATGCATGATTTTTTATATAACACAATGTAATCAATTACAAAAAGCTGGTAATCGATTAAACTGTTCTTCAAGGCTTTTCCAGAAATAGTATGAATGTCTTTAATCGATTAAATTGCTTGTGTAATTGATTAAAGCAGTAAGTTTTCCTTTTTAAAAGACTTAGCCATAAGAACTTAAATTTTTATGAACTCATTGGATTGCTTTGAGATTTTATCCAAAAACATGTATGCATAAGAATGAGAATGCAAATGCAAATAAAAGATCACAAGGCCATGCACTTGAACCACTTAGACAAATTACAAATGCCTTCAAATGATTGGGCATGTAAAAAGCTAAAACATCAAGCCTTCATCCTTGCTTTAATCTTCTTGCAGCTTCCCTTAAAATCAACAATCTCCCCCTTTTTGGCTTTGAGCATGCCAAATTAATTGTCAATATGTCTAATCTTTTAATTGCCTTAGAGGGATGAATGATTCCTAAAATTTAAGTCAGATTTCTGCAAGAACAAGCATAAGCATAAGTCATTCTTAAAAAATTATGCTCCCCCTGACTTGGGTAGATTTTACAAAATTAAAGCATACATGCACTACATGTAATATACAATTATTTCAATTATTTCTCCCCCTATGATTATTACACTTATTTCTCCTCCTATTTGGCTTATCAAAGACAAAAAAATGATTATTGCATGAACAAGGAGAATAAAAAGAGGAGAAAAAGATAATACTTGTATTAATGGAAATGCAAAGTTTACATTAATCAAGATAAAACTTAAAGCAATAAAAACAGTAAACAAACCATAAAACCAACAATGATTGACAGAAGACATCAAGAGCATAATCAAGCAGCAACTAGAAAGAAAAACACAAGCAACCTAAGCTAATTTATCAAAGTCATCAAGGACAAGCCTAGCCTCTATGTTCTCCAATCTATATTTCATCTCTTCCAAAGATGAATTTGTCTCAGCTCTGTGCTCATGATGAAGAGAAAATAAAGCATCCATCTTTTGAATCATAAGAGATTTAAAAGGACTGTAGGATGGTTGAGTAGAGCCTTCAGCCTCTTCTTCTTCTTCTTCACCTTCCTCTTCAAATTTCCTTTCTCCTTCAAAGGAAATGCCAACCACCTCTTACCAAACTTCAGGAGTGATTTCCACGGCCACTCCATTAACTTGAGACAAGATAGTCTTATCCATGGAAAATTTAGAACAGGTGTAAAACACCTTCACTAACTCAGGGTAGAAAGTACCCTTCATCTCAACAAATCTCTTCAAACCCTGGGTTTCAAGCATAGCAGGGAATTTAAAACCTTCTCTAGTGAACCAGGCAAGGTCAAGATGTTTAGGTGGACATATGATTTTAGTGGCATTAAACTAAAGGTAGGTCATTTTCTCACGCTCACTAGGAAACCAATGATCTAACCTATTCACTACAGGGTTAGAGGTTTCAGCACTCTTTCTCTTAGAGATTTTGGTTCTTTTAGGAGCAAACATAATGAATATGTGAGGAAAGATTATCTGGAGAGAGTATCTAGACTCAGAAGAAGAGAAACACAACAAAGCTTAAGGTTGAAGATGAGAATGGTGTGATTATTTCCTTCAACATAGGCTGTATTTATAGATGATTTTGGGCTTCAAAATTAAAATTTGAAAAGAATAACAGTTATTTCGAATTAATCCATTAATGTTAAAGCATAGAATATTCAAAATTTGAATTTGGTGACAGTTGGACAGTTACAATTTCCAAGAAAATCTTGCAGATTCTGCAGTAACTCCATGAATAATTGATTATATTCTTATGTAATTGATTAATTCGTAAGCAAAATTAGTTCCTATAGAGGCTGTAATCAATTATCTCGAAGAGTAATCGATTATTCCAGTGAAGATTCAAGCTTTCAAACAATTTCAAATAGTGTAATCAATTATTCCAGTGAGTTGAAATTTTGTAAAAGATTTTTAATCTTGTGTAATTGATTAATTCGATGGCGTAATCGACTATTCCAATGAACTTCATTTTCTGGAAACATTTTATTATGAAGAATAATTGATTATCTTGCTAATGAAATCGATTACATAAGCACAAACTTCATTCTTAAAAGCTTTTCAAGTTCATTTAATCGATTAATACGTGCCTTAATCGATTATTACAGAGAATTTATCAGTATGAACAATAATTATGTAGGAAATTTAGAATTTGTATAATTTGAGATGAATGGACAATAAATGATGCAATTTCATGTAGATGAGCATACTAACATCATGCTAACACATACTAGATTCATCTAGAATTCCTAGCATGTTTCTAAGTGTGTAGAATCTATCTCTATCCAAAGGTTTAGTGAAAATATTAGCTAATTGATAGTTAGTTTCAACAAACTCAATTTTGATGTTACCCTTTTGGATATGGTCTCTGATAAAATGATGTCTGGTCTCAATGTGTTTGGTCCTGGAGTGCATAATAGGATTTTTGGATATATTGATGGCACTAGTGTTATCACACAACAATGGTATCTCCTGTATCTCAACACCAAAGTCTTGAAGTTGTTTCTTCAACCAAAGACTTTGTGCACAACAGCTTCCAGCAGAAATATATTCAGCTTCAGCAGTGGATAAGGCAACACATGATTGCTTCTTGCAGTGCCAAGAAATCAAAGAGCTTCCTAACAAGTGGCGTGTGCCACTGGTACTCTTTCTATCTAATTTGCACCCTACAAAGTCAGAATCAGAATATCCAATCAAGCTGATAGATGTACCTTTTGGATACCATAGTCATACTCTTGGTGTAGACTTGAGATATTTGAGGATCCTTTTTACTGTAGTTAAATGAGACTCCTTTGGATTTGCTTGGTATCTAGCACACAAGCAAACACTTAACATAATATCAAGTCTACTAGCAATTAAGTATAACAAAGATCCAATCATTCCCTTGTATTTGGACTCATCAACACTTTTTCCTTTGTCATCTGAATCAAGATAGGTAGATGTTGCCATTGGTGTTGCAGCATCCTTGCAATTTTCCATTTCATACTTCTTGATCAT
>CM023941.1:12764784-12798216 GCA_013407115.1 Glycine latifolia | reverse complement strand
GAGACTCCTTTGGATTTGCTTGGTATCTAGCACACAAGCAAACACTTAACATAATATCAAGTCTACTAGCAATTAAGTATAACAAAGATCCAATCATTCCCTTGTATTTGGACTCATCAACACTTTTTCCTTTGTCATCTGAATCAAGATAGGTAGATGTTGCCATTGGTGTTGCAGCATCCTTGCAATTTTCCATTTCAAACTTCTTGATAATTTCCAAATAGTACTTGGCTTGACTAAGGAAGGTTTCATTCTTCAATTGCTTGACTTGTAGTCCTAGAAAGGATGTAAGCTCCCCCATCATTGACATCTCAAATTCACTCTGCATTGAGACTGAAAATATCATTTTTCGATACACTCGGGGCCCAATGTAACGTGTCGCTATGAAGGGTACGCCCCAACAAAATATCATATAGGTTCATCACATAAAAATAGCTAGTTTTTTACGGCCGGTTCGCAACTCCTAACGCCAACCCTCCTCCTTTATCCTGGCTTGGGATATGCCATGCGTGCAAACACACATAGGCGGAGTTTAAAAATAAATAATCATCATAGATTTGAGATATTTAATAGTACTTAATCAATAAAAAAATAGAAAGATTGATGATTTTTCAAACTATCATAACAAAATAAATAAATAATAGAAAGATGTATAACAAACTAAGTTAATAAGGAGTGTTTTGTAATTTATATATTTGAGATCGATGATTTTGCTGGGTGTAATAGTACTTGAAGAAGTTTTCATTGGGTAAGGGTTTAGTAAATATATCTGCAAATTGCTTTTTAGTTTCTACAAATTCTAAAAGACAGTAACCTTTTTGCACATGATCTCTTAAGAAATGATGTCTTATTTCAATATGTTTAGTCCTAGAGTGAAAAATGAGATTTTTAGATAAATAATTGCACTAGTGTTATCACATCCTATAGGGATATGGTCAAGTACTATACCATAGTCTAAAAGTTGTTGTTTCATCCAAAGGATTTGAGCCCAACATCAATATATTATGCTTCGACAGTGGATAATGCCACATTATTTTGTTTCTTACTATGCCAAGAAACTAATGCAGATCCAATCAAGTGACATGTTCCACTAGTAATTTTCTATTAGTTTTACACCCAACAAAATCAAAATCAAAATATCCTATTAAACTATATGAGGTGTCGTTAGGATACCATAAACCTATATTCATAGTACCTATTAAATATCTAATAATTCTTTTGACTGCACTAAGATGTGATTCTTTCAGATTGGCCTAATATCTAGCACCTAAACAGACACTAGACATTATATCAGGTTTACTAGCAGATAAATAGAGGAGGGTTCCGATCATACCTTTATATGTCTTGATGTCAATTGACTTGCCTCCTTCATCCTTATCCAAGTAACAAGCAATGCTCATGGGAATAGTAATTTCCTTTGCATTGTCCATTCCAAATCTTTTGAGCAACTCCTTGCAGTATTTGATTGATTGATAAATATGTGAGTCCAAGAAATAAATTTAATTCACCTATCATAGACATCTCGAACTCATTTTGCATGATTATTGAAAAATCCTTGCACAAAGATTCATTAGTGGCACGAAAAAAAATATCATCTACATATATTTGTACCAAGAGTATATCATGCTCCTTTCATTTAATGAAGAGAGTAGTGTCAACTTTTCTTCTTGAAAAATCATTTCTAATAGAAATTTGCTCAACCTTTCATACCAAGTCCTAGGAGCTTGCTTTAAACCAGATAAGGCCTTCTTCAATTTGAAAACATGATTGGGCAAATAAAATCTTTCAAAACCTGAAGGTTGGTCAATATACACTTCTTCTTTAATAAGACCATTTAAAAATTCACTTTTGACATCCATTTAGAAAAGTTTAAAATCCATGATAGATGCAACAACAAGTAGCATTCTAATTGCTTCTAGTCTTGCTACAAGAGCATATGTTTCTTCATAATCAATTCCTTTTTCTTGGTTATATCCTTTAGCCACTAATCTTGATTTGTTTCTAACTATAATACCAATCTCATCTAATTTATTCCTAAAAACTATTTAGTGCCTATAATTAGATGATCATTGGGTCTAGTAACTAGTTCCCAAACTTGATTTCTTTCAAATTGATATAATTCATCTTGCATAACAATAATCCAATGTTAATCAACGATGGTTTCATCAATGTTCTTAGGTTCAATTATAGAAACAAAAGCCATATTTTAACATGCATCTTTAAGAGAGTTTCAAGTTGTTAACCCTTTTGATATATCACCTATGATCAAGTAAATGATTCTTTGAAGCTTTCCATTCTTTTGGAAGATCAGTGGTTCTTAACTTCTCTTGAAATGAAGTTTCCTTTTTTGTTTTTCTTTTCCTTATTCTCTAACTCATTTTCATGAATATAAGTGTTTTCCAAGGCATCTACAATATCATCAATAATTTATTTTCTTGGCCTAAGAAGGTTAGTCTCATCAAAAGCAACATGAATAGACTCTTCTATAGTCATAGTTCTTTTATTATAAATTCTAAATGCTTTACTATGTAATAATAAGCTAAGAAATATTCCTTCATCAAATTTAGCATCAAATTTTTCCAAGTTGTCTATAGCATTATTCAAAACAAAACATTTATCGGCATTACCGACTCCAAGAATTTTTCCTTTGTTGCTGTCTTTATATGTTACATGTCCATCATTCTTGAGAGTAATGTGTGTAAATTTTGACGCATCTCTCCTCATGTGAATAGAACATCCATTATCAATGTACCAACATTTCTTCAAAAGATCCTATTCATCACTTTCACAATCTCTAGCCATGAGACTTAGATTTGCAACTTCATTTTTGGAGTTACTTGATGAGTCCATGTCATTCTCCTTCCATGTTATGTATGCTTTCTTTTCTTTGAGAGATTTTTTCTCAAATTTTTCCATTTTGTTTTTGTCAGTAGGACATTCCATTTTCATGGGCCCTAGTTGATTACATTCATAGCATCTT
Source organism: Glycine latifolia (assembly GCA_013407115.1). NCBI lineage: Eukaryota > Viridiplantae > Streptophyta > Magnoliopsida > Fabales > Fabaceae > Glycine > Glycine latifolia. Next base: position 12,795,236 of record CM023941.1, on the reverse strand, counting down.
GGAATTGGAGAGGATTCTTCACCTTTCTTGAAATTCTTCTTAGGATTCAAATTTGGTCTTCTTTGATTTCCCTTTTTCCTTAAAAACCTGTTAAGCCTTTTTACAAAAAGACTGAAATCATCATTTTCATTCATATCATCTTGGTCATCAATGTCATCTCTATTACTTTCTTTATGTGCGGAAGATGAAACTTTGAGTGCAATTCCTTTCTTCTTCTTTTTCATGTTCTTCATGTTGACTAAGTCTTGTAAGTTCCAATTCATGTTCTTGAAGTTTTTCAAAGAGAGTGGCAAGAGTCATAGTGGTCAAATCCTTTGATTCTACAATAGCCGTCACTTTTGGTTGCCATTGCCTGTTTAAACATATCAACACTTTGTTTATAAGATCCTTATTTGGAACTGTCTTTCCCAATGAGGCAAGATGATTAACAATATGAGTAGACCTCTTTTGCATGTTTTGAATGATTTCCTTTTTATACATTCTAAAGAGTTGATATTTGTGTGTGAGAGTGTTTATTCTAGATCTTTTGACATCACTTTTTCCTTCATGTGTAACTTCTAAGGTGTCCCACATTTCTTTTGCTCTGTGACAATTTGATACTCTAAAGTATTCATCAATTCCTAAAGCAGATGTGATTATATTTTTGGCTTTTAAGTTTGTTAGACTTAGGGGGAGCTAGCGAGGATCAATGAAGTTGAGGTTCTTAGACATTGAAGTGTTTAGGCTTTTTACATGCCAATTCAATTAAATGACATTTGTAATTTGTGTATGTCTAAGTTGATACCTCCTATGATCCATTGCATAAAACTCATTCATGTTTTTGCATTCATGTTTTCATAAAAGCAAAAGTTTCATAAAAGCAAAAGTTTTATAAAAAGTTTTTCTAAAACACAAGGTTTTCATGAGTGCATAAAAAGCTAAGTGTTCCATGTTTCAAGTTTTGGAAAAATATTTTCTCACTGGTTTAATCAATTACTAGCCAGTGGTAATCTATTACTTGAGAACTAAGAACATTTTAATTGATTATGAGATTATGGTAATTGATTACACAGTTCAAAATCACATAATGGACTTCTTGTGATAATTGATTACAGCATGGTGGTAATCGATTACTTGACAACCATTTTAAATAAAGCTTCCTGTGATAATCGATTACATTATTCATAAGTATTTTCCAGAAAGCCTCAAGAACACTAAAGTTGATTACGTAAGTGATTTAATCGATTACTGACAGTTAAAATAGTTTTATCTATAAATAGGTGTTGCTTGTTTTAACTAAATACAACGAATATTATAACCCTTTTTGAAGAGAGAAAATATACTATGTGCTAGTAAGTGTTTTGACTCACAAATCCTCACTTTCATCATTCATAAAGAAACTGTGAGAGGATTTCGTTTTTGAGCATTGTTGCTAAAAGAAAAAGCTTTGGAGAGATTCTTTTGAGATATTCATTCAACCTTGATTCGGAATCTTTATCATCTGCATTCATCTGAATTGGATCATCAGGTTGTTTCTCTCCATACTACTTTGGTTGTACTTCTTTTTAGAATTTTTGAGTTGTGTAACTAGTGCAATAGTTTTCTTAAAGCTTGTCTATAATAGGTTTTTCTAGAAGGAAGATTAGAAAAGAGTTTTCTCTAAGTCTTGATCACAAAGAGTCTAAGGGAGTTAGATTTCTTGTTCTTAATCTAGGTCTGATTGAGAGTGATTGTATAAGCTTGTAAGAAACAAATTGCAAACAGTTGAATTCTAACTAGTTGGTTAGGAAAATTGGATGTAACTTTTGTGGATTGATAAGTGAATCAGTATAAATCTTGGTGTTGATTACTTCTTCTTTATCTTTTCTTTTGATTATTAATTGTCATTTGTTGGTATAACTTTTCATAATCAACTGAAACTTTCTTGGTGTAATTGCATTCTATAAAGATTAGAGTTTGATTGATTGAAAGTGTTTAATGGTTGTTTTGTGATACGATCCCTTTCAACTTTGATTGTTAAAGAAATTTTGTTTGGCCAAGAATAAGCAATTCACCCCCCTCTTGGTTTGTGTGTTGTTCATACTGTTTTCAAAGTTATGTTGTACCTTCTTTTTATCATCATCACTCCACCTATCTCTAGATTTATCAATTATTTGATCTCCTATCCTACTTTTAGGGATGAAATGCCATTTTGCACAGCATCCCATATATCTAAATCTATGACTTGTATAAATATTTGCATGTGAGTTTTTCAATAATGATAACCAACACCATTAAAAATAGGAGACCTATTCATAGAGTTTTCCTCATGAAAGAAAGAGTTTGATGAGACCATAATTATTCTTGAAGCGTTTAAGCCTTATACAAGAATCCTGCTCTGATACCACTTGTTATCCAAGTGACCTCAATGAACTGAAGAGGGATGGCGGGGGAGGGGGGTGAATTGAGTTTATAAACTTTTTCTTTGTTAATACACTTCAATTTCTTTTTATATGATAATGTATCAAAACCTTGATTAAATAGACAAAAAGCAAGCAATTAAGATCTCTACCAATATAAATGAATACAATAAATTTACAACAAAAGTAAAGAGATGATGGAAGAGAGAATTGCAAACTCGATTTATACTGGTTCAATCACTTGTTATGCCTACGTCTAGTCCCCAAGAAACCCTCTTGAGAGTTTCACTATCTTTCAAATTCTTTACAACAACAGAACACTTTTACACCTTGGGTTCCCTCACCTTTTATGTTTGAATCTCTCAAGAATCAAGAGATACCACACCCTTGTTCTTACAAGGGATGCCTCACCCTTTCCAAAAGTTTAGCCAAAGGATATAAGAATTCACTCTTTGATTGGAAGGAAATGTTATAAATTGAACCACTAGAATATTTCTAAATAACAATTGTATTTGGCCAAGTTTTTATATCAATAACTTGATGAATGAGAATGATTGTTAACAAGATCTTTTCAAAAGTTTCTCATCATCTATTAAACGTGTTTAAATGATGAATATTTATAGGCAAATTTTGTGTAAACTGTTAGGGGTCATTCCCAAAAGATGTAAGTCTTCAAAACACACTTTTCGATGCAATTTCCAATTGCCAATTTCAGATTTATAGTAATCAATTACATGATGTGGTAATCGATTATATTGATTCCAAAACTTGGAAAAAAACTTTAACTCTTTTAAAAGAAACTTGAAAACTTGATTTAAATTAATCAAATGGCCAAATATGCTTATTGGAAAAACCGTTTAACAATTTAACCTAAGTATTGAATCTTCTAATTACTTGACTTGTTCATGTTCAAGATTCTTCATGTTATTTTGATTTTTCCTTTCTGTCATTTTCTTTTTGGCATTATCAAAACCTACAAAATTACATAACCACAAATACAATACTAAGATTCATCCTCAAGCACCACCTATTGCTCAAACTCAACAATTTCAAGAAGTGTCATTGAGAAGATCCACTAGAGAAAAGAGAAATGCATTTCGGATTATTATGTTGTATTTGTTCAAGAACATGAGTATGACATTGGTTTGATTGAGGAAGATTTAGTATGCTTTTAGTCAAGGCATACGATGTTCTAACTCTTAAAAAGTGAATTGATGCCATTAATGTGTGATAAAATCGATGGTCGATAATGACTTTTGGAATATCATCAAATTACCTGAAAGTGTGAAACTCATAAGTTGTAAAAGAATATCTATAAATGAAAGGGATTCAAAAAGAAATATTGAGATATATAAAACTTATATTATTGGCAAAGGCTTTACTAAAAAAGAAGACATCAATTATAAAAAGACTTCCTCTCTAGTTTCTTAGAAAGACTCTCTCATGACTGTAATGACACTGATAGCTCATTTTTATTTAGAGTTCCATTAGATGGATGTAAAGATTATGTTTCTAAATGACAACATTGATGAAAAAATCAATATGGTGCAATCAGGAAACTTTGTTAAGGTGATTCTTAGTTTATGGTGTGCAAACTAAAGGAATCCATCTATGACTTTAAATAGGCTTCCTGTCAAGGGTGTTACAAATTTCATCAAGTTATTACCTCTTATGGCTTTGAGGCATTTTTGGTTGATGAATGCATATACCAAAAGTTTAGTGGGAGTAAGTTTTCCCTTTTGATATTATATGTTAATGACATCCTGCTAGCATAATATAGTCTTATTGCCACAAAATAATTATGAATACAATTTTGTATATATTCAACATGAAAGATAGTAAATCAAAAGATACACTGGTTGCTAAAGGAGACAAGTTACTTACAGAAAGTTCCTTGTTAGTATTCTTAAAAAAACAGAGGTAAAAGATTCCTTATGATTTAGGTGTGAAGAGTCTTATGTATGCTTAAGTTTGTTTTCGTCCTAACATAGTTTTTTTAGTGGGAGTCCTAGGGAGATATGTGAGTAATCATGGTATGCAACACTTAAATGTAGTAAAGCGCATAATGCACTATTTGAAGAGAACAAGAAACTATATGCTTACATATGAGACGTCTGAAAGTTTAAAGATCATAAGATATTCTCACTCCACATTAGGATACATCTTTAACCATGATGGTGGAGTTAATAGCTTTCTTTGATGCATCAAATCATATGATATGATTGCTAAATTTTTTCATTAACTTGCCTGTTGTTACAAATATTGAAAGGCCATTAAGTATTTATTGTGACAATAACTCAATAGTGTTATACTCTAACAACAACAAGATTTCAACCAAGTCAAAGGTTATTGACATAAAGTATTTGGTTATTAAAGAAATAATTCAAAAAATAAAGATATTTTTAGAACTATAGGAAAAGATAGTATGTTAGTTATTGTCTTGTTTCAGTAGTAGTCTTACTTTATGTTCTATGATGGTGGAAGCTAAAGGAAGAAAAACAAATTGAGTTTAAGGAAAACATGTTGCGTGAAGGACCGTTGGAGTCTATTGGAGAAACAAATAAAATATGGAATAAGATGGCTTTGTGTGTCCAAAATGTGGGAAGGAGGGTGCTGGGAGAAAGCAAAGGAAACATGGTGGTGGAATGAAGAGGTGCAAGAGGCAATTAAACAGAAGAAGGAATGCTTTAGATCTTTGCATAAAAGTCCTAATGAAGAAAACTTACAAAAGTTTATAGTAGCGAGAAAAAATGCAAAGAAAACAGTGCAGGAAGCTAGAGGCAAAGTTTTTGACTATTTGTAGAAAAATCTTGGGAGCAAGGATGGTGAAAAAGGTATATACAAACTTGGAAAAATGAGGGATAAGAAGAGTAAAGACCTCACCCAAGTTAGATGCATTAAAAATGAAAATCAAACACTTTTGATAAGAGATGAAGATGTAAATGAAAGATGACTAAACTAGTTTAACAAATTTTTTTAATGGGGATGACAATAAAAGTGAGGTGGACTTGGAGGATGCTTATGATAATTTGAATAGAAGATTTGTGTGCAGAATTAATATACATGAAGTTAAGGAGGCTTTAAAGAGGATGAATAATAGTAAAGCTTTGGAACCTGATGACGTCCTTATTGAAGTGTGGAGAGGCTTGGGAGATGTGACAATAAAATGGTTGACCAATCTTTTCAATAAGATTCTTCAAACAAATAAGATGCCCAATGCTTGGAGGAAAAGTATGCTTGTGCCTATTTACAAAAACAAGGGAAATATCCATAATTGTTCTAACTATAGAGGCATTAAGCTCATGAGCCATACTATGAAGTTGTGGGAAAGAGATTTGGATTTATGCCAGAAGATGTACCATGGAAGCTATTTTCTTGATATGACAATTAATGGAAAGGTATCGAGAAAAGAATAAAGATTTACATATGGTGTTCATCGATCTTGAGAAAGCATCTGATAGGGTCCCAAGAAAAGTCCTATGATGGACTCTTGAGAAGAAAAAAAGTATCATTAAAGTATGTTAATGCCATCAAAGATATGTATGATGGGGCTACCACATGTGTGAAAGCTTGTAATGGAACATCAAGAGATTTTCCTATCACAATAGCTGTTGGATATAGGGGGAGCAACTTGAAGTTTGAAGCTTAGGACTTGAAGAATGTTTTAAGCTTTTCACATGCCTTGAAGAATGAAATTCAAATTGAAGTGTATGAAGAGGCCAATCTGTTGATCCTTGCATTGCATGCACTTAGTCATTTACATGGTTAAATGTTTTCATCAAACAATTAAAGCAATTTTTGAAAAAGAACTAAATAGGCAATGTTTTTGGAAAAATGCAAAACTCACTATTTTAATCGATTACACTACGGTTTAATCGATTATTTGCTTTGATTTTAAATTTGGAAAAGCATTGAAGAACAATTTAATCGATTACATAGTGTCAAAAGAAAAACATGTTTCACTGCTTTAATCAATTACCATTTCTTGTAATCGATTACATAAGGTTTTTAGAAAAGCTTGTTTCACTGATTTAATTGATTACCATTTCCTGTAATCAATTACACAAGGCTTTTCAGAAATACATGGTTTACTGCTTTAATCGATTACAGCTCGTTTTAATCGATTATTTTGTTCGTTGTTCAAACCCAGAAATCAGCATGAACACTTTAATCGATTAAGTGGCAATTTAATCGATTACATAAGGCTTTTTAATCGATTATTTGGAGCGTTTAATCGATTATAGTTAGTTACTAAAGTCTGTTATAAATAGAAGTGAGGCTTGGGTTGAGATTTAACTTGAATACTTCGAATTTTCTGAATACACACAAGCCTTCACAAAGTTAGAAAGTGATTTTCTGGGTTAACTAACTTCTTGTCCCACTCTTTAATCTTCATGGGTATTGAATGATTTCTTGGGCAAGAATTTTCAAAGAAGAATATGAGAGCATGTTCTGAAACTCATTTTGTTCATTCAACTCTGATTGGTAAACCACATGCATTCATATTCATTGGATCATCAGGTTGTTTCTATCCATTCTCTTTGGGTGTAAATTTGATTTTGCAATTTTTGTTATTTGGTGCTATTGTATATTGTTCTTTGAAGCTTATACTAGAGTAGTGTTCTCTAGGGAAGAACATAGTAGTGTTCTCTGGTTCTTGTTCACTAGAAGTCTAATAGGGTTTTAGATTTCTTTTCTTTATCTAGAGTTGATAAAGAGTGTTTGTAATAAAGCTTGTAAGAACTGAAATTTATAATAGTGGAACTCTAATCTAGTGTTGATTAGAAGAAACTAGATGTAGCTTCTCTTGAGAAGTGAACCAGTATAAATTCTTGTGTTGATTTGCTATTCCTTAATCTCTATTAGTTATCTTGTTCATTTGTTCTTGATATTTTTATCATTACTCAACAAGTTCTATTTTGAACTATTGATTTCTTGAGCTGAGTGACTTGATTGATTAAAAGCATTCTTGGTTTTAAAAGTGATTAAGATCCTTACTCTGATTTTATAAAGAAATTTTAAAAGACCAAGTTTTAACCAATTCACCCCCTCTTGGTTATTGTGGGTATTCCTATTATTTTCAATAGCTGTACACCAAGGTTCGACTCTTAGTCCTTATCTCTTTACTTTATTGATGGATGAACGATCAAAAGATATTCAGGAGGAAGTGTCATGGTGTATGCTTTTTGTAGATAATATTGTGCTTATTGATGAGACAAAAAATGATGTTAATAGAAAACTTGAATTGTGGAGAAACACTTTGGAGTCTAAAGGATTCACAATAAGTTAGAGCAAGACTGAGAATATGAAGTGTGATTTTTTGCTGGGAAGAAATAGTGATCAAGACCCACCCTGTGCCTGTGCATCTACTTAGTCAAGAGGTACCCAAGAAAGATGCTTTTAGATACTTGGGATCAATTTTGCAAAAAGGTGGAGAGATTGATGAGGATGTAAATCATAGAATCAAAGCTGGGTGGATGAAATGGTGGAGTGCATCTGGGTTTTTGTGTGATTGCAAAATTTCCCTTAAGTTAAAAGGAAAATTTTATAGAACAACTATAAGACCTGCAATGTTATATGGAGCTGAGTGTTGGCCAGCACATAGGAAACATGAACATAAAATAGGGGTAGCAGAAATGAGGATGTTAAGGTGGATGTGTAGGTATATGAAGATGGATAAGATAAGAAATGAAGATATTCGATGAAAGGTAGCAGTAGTATCGGTGAGTGAAAAGATGAGGGGGTATAGATTGAGGTGGTTTGGGCACGTAATGAGACGACCCTTGGATGCTCCTGTAAGAACAAGAGTTTGTTACCAAGAGCTCGTCACAAAGAGAGGTAGAGGTAGACTGAAACTTACGTAGGAAAAGGTAATTAAACAAGACTTAATGGAGTGAGATATAGATTGGCGGAAGATGTGTCTTAGGACGGAATGGAGAAAAACTGTAATCTTGGTAGAGGATTAGACCCATTATTATCTCTATGTTCTAGATAGTCCCTTTTTTAGTTCCCTTCCTCTTCATTTTCCCCCTCCTTCTTTCACCCTTCTTTTCTTTTATCGTATTTTTCTTTTCTTTTGTCTTATTGTTTTTCAACTTATTCGTATCTATCATTGGGTTCATCTACCACTGACCCCAATTAACTTGGGTTAAAGGTGTTGTTGATGTCGTTGATTCCTTGCAGAGATAAAGATTACACTTTATAAGTTTATATTAAACTTGTTTATTTATGTTTAATATTTAAATTTCACTGAAAGACTTCAAATCGATCTCATTAAAGACTTAAGTTGGACTAGTTGGAAATAGGTATGATTTAGATCACATTGCATGTAATTTCCATGCTTCTCATCCATATTGACCTATGTTATTAAGTGTATTGGGGTCTAGTCACATTTGATGTAGAGACGAAAATTGTGATGGTTCCATTATTGATTCATGAGATGAACCAGATTGTTAAAGTGAAAGTCTAAGGATAAATAGTGTACAAATGCGCGCCTAAGGAACTGTGATATAATTGTTACAATATGTAGCCCAAATGCGAGTTTTTTGAAATTTTGTTTTCAATAATGAATGTGGTCTAGTATTTAAGACAATCATAATAATTATTTATCATTAGGCAGATTTAATATTTTTGTTTGGTCAAATTAAGTGAGCTTGTTATACTACAAAATAAGGTGATATGGACTTATATGGGTAGATGTCAGTGTCGGTCCATTAGGGGGATAATGAGAATCCTATTAGGTTAACACACTGTAAGAAGACTACGATCCCCAATATACTGTGTCATTGTACATAGTTTATCTTCTCCCCATCTGAAGAGTTACGAAGGTCCTATTATGGAGTAAAGAGGTTTCGGTTGAGGAAGAACCATAAAGACGTTGGCTACATTGTTCATATTTGTGATGATAGCCACAAAGATCTTATAATAATTGTTGAAGAACGCTTACATTAGGAACTAACTACGAATTCAAATATTTTATCTAATGCTTAATAACCAAGCATGTTAAAAGATCCTAGGACTTTTGGTGAATTGTCTTAGAACATCTACCTATGAATCTAACTTCTACATAAAGAATAAAAAATAAGGATTGAGATTTTCAACATTACATCACATCCATTATCCTCTTTGTCATGTACTAATATCTAGAAATAATTCGATCCAAAATTATTTTTATTTTAGTCACAGGAAAATTGTAAGGATTTCCATCCAAAATTTGAGAATAAGCGTATACTTGATAGCAATATTGTTTTCAACCAAAGTCAAAATAGAACGATGAATTATATAAGCAATCTGACATGCACCAAAGAAAAAAGGGTAATGATTTATGTACATTTCAAAATGGGGTGGATTAGGGGTGGAAATAAGAGAGAGATATGAAGAAAAGAAAAAATGTAAGAGAAAATAATAGATATGATAGTTGATGTGGTTAAAAAAAGAGGGAGAGATAGAGAGAAATTGGGTGAAAGTGAAATGAAAGAGAGAATGAATGAATGCGTGTAGTTTTTCAAGTAAAAGAGTAAATGAAAGATTGTTTCGATTTTTAGTTGGGGTTGTTATTATAGGAGTTTTTACATAGCACTAAGGTGAATAAGTTTGGTAGTGGTTGTTGGATTAATTTGTTAGCAATTTCAAAAGTATAAGTCTCACAACTTGCTATTATAACTCTTAAAATCTTTATTATCTAAAATGTGTTTAAAATTTACAAACAAACTAGTAATGGGATTGGACATGAATGCACAATTGAACTATTAGTGGTTGGAGATAGGAAAGTTCACTTTGAAACAAAGAATATATATATACACACACATATTGAAGGAATTAGACCTGTTGAAATTGATTTCAACTCTACCAGAGTCATACTGTTTGACAGATTCAAGGCTTAGTGTGCTTTATGGTTTGGCCAGAGCCTATCCAAACCCTTTTGGCCCTCCAAGAACAAGGTTTAAACCAACTTCCTAAAGGCCTTCCATCCAAATCATGAGTTGACATGGTTTTAGAAGAAGAAGAAGAAGACATCGAAAGTCTTTCAACCATGATTCAAAATCTAAAAAATAAACAATTAATCCTTCAGTAATCCAAAGGTAAAGCCCTTGTTCATTAACATGAACCTTTGGCCTCCTAAAAACCCAAATCTCAAATCCAATACATCTTGAAACCTAATTGTTAGGATGTTATTAAAATAGAACCAAAATTATGGGATCCTAAGCCAAATAAGATTCCCCAAAATATCTTTTCGAAAGATTTCCAGGGAGATAAATTTCATTACAGACCAACATCAATCTTTAAATCAAGACATTTTTATGATTTTATTTTGGTCGACTCTAATTCAATCCAAATCAAACATCATAAAAATAATAATTCAAACCAAATTGCTTATTAAACGTTGCAAATTATTAAGGTTCTAACACCAAAAGAGTTTGAAGACTTTAATAAGATTAAAATTTATTCTCAAAACTGTGATCCCATTGGTTTTAATTACTGGGATTATCAAATAGCCTAGCATGATGTCTTCTTTTTTCAAAACAAAGATTTTATGCACTCATGGCTAATTTATTTCAAACAAAATGTTCAATATAAATTTCCTCAATGGTTCATTCATTGGTGGAATTATTTTGGACCAATATATGGTAATTGATTAACACAATCCAAAATAGTTTTTCCAAAAACTTGAAAGTATGAGCACATGTCTTTGATGCAATCATGAAATCTTAGACCTTTTTAACAAACCATGTGCTTTTGTAAAATCATGAATGCAAATTAATGAGTGATGTTTATGCAATGCAATGGATCATGGGATGGTTCTCTCCTACATCAAGCAATTACAAATGCCTTCAATTGAATGACATGTTAAAAGTTAAAAGACTCATCCATCTTTAGCATATATCTTGATCTTGTTAGTATATGGATGTCCTAGAGACAATCTTTTCATTAGATTAGGACATACATGTACTTTTCAATATTGTCATAAATAAATTATAAGCACTCTTTATCTTGTTTCATATTCTGTCTCGATATCATTATTAATATATGAGTAACTGGATAAAACCCTTGGAATAGAATAGGTATCTCTTGAGTATCAGTGATGGGATCACGATCATGAGGATTCAAGGATACCAGATGTCTACTCCTAAATTTTAAGTTCCTAGTCTAGAGACACTGAGAATGGGGATCAGTGATCTCGGATAAGACTAGCACGACTTATCTACTTGTATGCAGATACAAGGTAAAGACCTCATGAGCTACAGACATGGAGATGTCTTAGCTAAAGTCGTGGGTGGACCTATAAGGGTATAGCTAGCATTGAACGGACCCACAACGAGACTCTATGAGGAAATCTCACAGATAGTATCATTAGAAGTAGTCTCTTATTATTTGGGTGTGTCTTTCCTTAGACCAGAAGTTTCACCTAGACTGTGTTCTAGAAGACATGCTTTGATTGTATACCTCGTCTGCCTGAAACATAGAGACACATAGGTATACCTTTGGGCATGTCCTGAAAGAACACGAGTCTAGGGTGGCTAGCTGAAGGAATTCGTCAAATCTCAGTGAGAGATTAGGTTATCTGTAAACCGGAGAAATTGGGATGACATTTACGGGACTCGGCAATCTATGCATAGTAAAAGAAATCATGAGATGATTTGCCTTTAGAGTCAGTAAAATTGGAGACTCCCTATTTCGTATTAAAGCTTACCCTAGACCGTAAGGGCTGATATGTTTCCTTACCCTAGGTTTTATGGGAAGGTAACCGAGATGAAAGGAAATATACACGGAAACCAAATAGATTTAATAGGATGATCTTGTCATTTACCTAACTAGTTTTGGGGCAACAAAGCATTGCTAGTGCTCTGTGTTGTCATTAAATGGGTAGTGGCCTTGTTGGGCCCAAACTCATTTATGTCAGTAGCTATGTTGGGCCTAATGGGTCACACACTAACACTTTATTGTCATGACATTATAGCATTAAAGGTTTTGGGCCTAATAATGATTGTTGACCCAAGAAAGAGTTTGGATACTTATCTTAAAGAGAGATGGGCGCATGAATAGAGTGAATGAGCTTGGATAGTCCAAGACATTATTAATTAATTTAAATAGTTAAATTAATTATCTAATATTTAAATTTGATAATTTAAATTTTGAATTTAAATATTTGAATTTAAATATAAATTAACTATAGTAGTTAGTTTCATATCAAAAGGAGAAGATAAGAGCTAGATTTGAATTTGAATTCAACTAGAATCTTATCATGATCATGTCCTAGATTTTAGGAAGAAGTTTGAGGGCTAATTATAGGCATATACACGGCTGAGATATGATTATCTTTTGGCAAAAATAAATCCCAAGTAATTGACTTGGTCTTAGGAAGATAAGATAGGAGGTTGTTGGCAATTTTTGAAATGCAACAACTCTATCTTATCTTCACGTGTGGGATGCTTCATGATCAGATTTTTTGGTTAAAAATCTTACTCAAACTCTTCTATAAAATGTGCTATTATGATCATAGTTTGAATAATAGTTTTTTGAGAGGAAAAACCCTAATCTACTTTCCTCTATTTTCACGTGCCCCTTTGTGTGAGTTTTGGCTGAAAATTCAGCCACCAATATCATCTATTGGTGAGTCTGTTAGATAAGTAAAAACACTCTAAAACCTAACCTTCTTCCTCTCCATTGGTGCCCCTAGCTTGCCTCCTTTGGTGTTTGTTGGTGGCCTTCAAGAAGTGTTCTTGAGTCTTGACAAGAAGTGGTGTGGATCAACATTAGAGGGCTTGTATCTTCAAGCCTATCCTTGATCATCAAGTTTTGAATATAAACAAGGTAACATCTATGTCTTACAGAATGATTCTTGTGTGGTATGTGTGTTTCTGCTTGGAAAAATTTTGTTTTTTCTTCTCACATGCCTTCGGGCTTCAAGGCCCAATCTTTCAGGGATAAGGTTAGAGATAAGATCCAAAGCCAATACCCCAACAATGAAATCCCTTATAGGCAATTAAGTTATGGTCAAATTATTGCTTTCATCCAGAAAGTAGCCTTAAATGTCAAGATGATAAAATCCAATATCAGCTTGCCAAAGAAAAGGCTCAAAATCGCAAATATTTGGGTAATTTTTGTGAATAGTTTGGTCTTCCTCGCTCTAAACCTAGGAAACCTAAAAAACATATTCATAATTCTGATAGGCAAAAACCTAAAAAATTTGTTTATCATCATCATAAATCTTGAACTCCACCTAGGAAGCTTAGGAGTGAATTCCAAACTAAACCTCCTTTTTATAAGGTAAACATTCCAAAGAAACCTATAGTCTACTGGACATGCGATAAACCTGGCCATAAAAGCCAATATTGTAGGTTAAAAAAGAAACTTAGGAATCTTAATCTTGAACCTTCTGTTGAAGAGCAAATTAATCAACTCCTTGTAGAATCTTCGTATGAGGAAGAAACTGACAAGGATTCTTCAGATGGCTAGTCTTGATAATTTGAATCAAATCCAACAAGATGACTTATCTTTAAATGATGAAGATTCTCCATCTTTTTCTCAAATCAACATTCTCACAAGAGAACAAGATCTTTTGTTTGAGGTCATTAATTCTATCACTGATCCTTATGAGAAGAAAAACCTTTTGATAAAACTCAAACAATCTTTTGATGAACCATCTTCCTCGACCAGATCAAACAATTTGTTAATGAACAACAAATTTAACCTAAAAAATACTCATAAGAAATTTGAGAAGAGTATTGTCAAACCCATAACCATCCAAGATCTTCAGCATGAAGTTAATCAATTGAAAGCTGAAATCCGCCTTATCAAAGAACAACAAAATGTTTTCATCAAAATATTTTGTTTGTTCTACAATATGGTGACCAGACTAATGAGGAAAAACCTCCTTAGAAACTTTAAACTCCTTATAATGATTCTTCTGATGATTCGGTTATTCCTCCCAAAAATTTTGAATTTATTAACCAATTAACAATTCAAAAATTTATATCAAAATCAAAATTATTGTTGAAACATTTGTCCTTGAAACTGAAGCTCTGTTTGATACAGGGACAAATTCAAACTATATTCAGGAAGGATTAATTCCAACCAAATATTTTGAAAAAACCTCTGAACCTCTTAGTATCGCAAGTTTTTCTAAGCTTCAAGTAAACTACAAACTTTCTAATGCCATTATTGAAAAGGAAGATTTAAAAATTAAAACTTCTTTTCTTTTGATCAAAAATCTTTAAAATGTAGTTATTTTTTGAACATGGTTTATCAAATCATTTTTCCAATTTTATCTCAAATAAAGTTATTTCTACCACTTATTTGGATAAATCAGTTATCTTCAAATTTCGTAAAGCACCTATTATAAGAGATTTGAATCCTATAATTTCCAAACAAAATCAAATCAATCATCTTAAGGAGGAAATTTTGTATAAGAAAATTGATGATTTGCTTAATCAACCTATCATTTAGAACAAAATCAAATTTTTATTTAACCGAATCCAAAATTCCATTTATGTTGATCTTCCTAATGCTTTTCGGCAAAGAAAACAACATATTGTTGATCTTCCTTATGAAAAGGACTTCAACGAGCGTCAAATCCCTACTAAGGCTCGTCTATCCAGATGAATCAATAACTTCTTGTTAGGCATGGCAACGGGGTGGGGCGAGGGTGGGTATTGCATTTTCCACCCTCACCCCCGACTTTATAACTGATCCCCGTCGGGTTTAAAAATACATACCCATCCTCGTCCCTGTTGGGGGTCGGGTTTCCCCACCCCACCCCGCCCCCACTAATATTGATAAAAATTAAAGAAATTAGAAAAAAATGTAACTTTTGTTATTGAAAAAATGAGATGAAAAGACTAGTTACGTAACAAAAAAAAAAACAAAGCCAAATTCAAAATATGAGATCATAATTTATAAAATTATAAAACCAAATCAATCAATTCAATTAAACTCACAAAATCTAGGTATTGCATAAAAAAATAAGGACTTGCATATTTAATTTCTCCCAAAATACAATATCATTTAAAAATATATTGTCCCAAAAATAAGTAGCATATCATATGATTATGTTTAGAAAAAAACAAGTATACTAATATACAATGTTGTGTAACCTTCAAGTTCTAATTTAGTAAAAAGAGAAAACTTAAACAAGTTTTATTCCTTCAAATTACATAATAAAAAAAGAAACAACTTAAGTTGTCCAGAAAATAAATGTTGATCATTCCTCCAAATTAGTGACACAAGAATCCACCATTTCACCTTCATAAAAGAAGAAGAACAATTAGAACAAATGGCTATATTATATAATATCGAAAACTGAAATTCAAAACATTGTTTACCTTCATCATCTTAAACCATTTCATTCATTAAAGTAGCACAGTCAACAACAACTTTATAGCTCGTAGAACCTATAAAAATACATTACAAGTATTAGTTTGTTGATTAAACACAAATATCAATTTAACAACTTGTATGAATAAAACTTTACCAGTATTTTCAGCACTTCACAACCAACTTCTAGCACACATTAAAGCCTCTAAAGTAGTCCATTGAAGTCGATTATGATGTGGGCTTAATATTTGACCACCAATGCTAAATGCGGATTCTAAAGCTACAGTAAATACTGAAATAGATAATATATCCTTAACAATTGCTTGAAGTGTTGGATATTTGACACCATTAATATTTCACCACATCAAAATATCAAAGTCAACAACTCTTGGTAAAACATCTTCTTCTAAATAGTGGTCCAACTCTGATTTAACATAATAAATCTATCATACTCAGATAATGCATCACTAACAACTTCAGTACTAGTAACATCTCCAACATTACTACCAAAAGAGTCTTTGTTCATTTTCATTTGGTAATCAGAAACTAAGTCATAACACAATTGTTAAATGCACCTCACTTGATTAAAAGAGTCATGTTCATACAATTTTTCATAATAATACTCAAGCAACTCCATCTTGTACCTAGGATCTAACACAGTGGAAAATCCCATCACATTATGAATCACACCCCAATATTTATCAAATTTTTTGCCATTTGTTGAATCATTGGGTTAGGAGAAGTAATCCATTGTTTGATTGCCAACTTAATCTCACATATATTTGGAAAATACAAATTAGCAGTTGGATGTTTAGCAGAAGAAAATAGTTCAATGATAATATTGAAGAACTTCAATCTCCCACACACATCCTTTGCAAACTGCCATTGTAAAGTACTTGGCAAAGAATTATATTGACATTTTCATTGTTTTAATAGACAAAATACATCCTCATATCCTATGGCAATTTCAAGCATTTTGTAAGTTGAGTTCCACCTAGTTGGACAATCTAAGGCCAAATTCTTAGTGTAAGGAATCTCAACTGTTTAGCTATTTCCTCAAATTTTTCCTTCCTTTTAGGTGTTGTTGTCCAATATGCCACACTATCCCGAATCTTTTCTACACCTTCTCTCACCATTTCCAACCCATATTTTACTATCAAATTAAAGATGTGTGCACAACAACGCATGTGAAGTAAAGACCCATCCCTAAGAAAACTACCTAAGTGCAATTTATCCTTAATTTTATCAATCATAGCATCATTTGTGGTACATTTATCTAGAGTGATAGTGGATAACTTTGTGTCAATATTCCAATCCATCAAACAGTCAGTCAATACATTGAAAAGTCTATCACTTGTATGAGGAGTAGGAACATAGATGAACCTAACATAAATAAAGACATATAATATAAAAACAACAAAAAAAAGAGATATAATATAATCATATTCAATCAATCTTTTTATAAAATAAAAAGGCCTAACAATATAAAAAGTTCAAATAATTTTATTACCTCAAAATATGACTTTGTAAGTTCCAACACCCATCAATGTAATGCATTGTAATAGCCATATATCCCATCTTCTAATTGGTTGAAGTCCACATGTCTGATGTGATGACCACTCTTCCATCAAGACTATTCAACAACTTCAAAGATGTTGCTCGTTCATTCTCATAGATTTTCAATATCTCTTTCTTAATTGTATTTCTAGTAGGAACCTGAAACACAGGTTGGAGGGCAATAGAGTATCTCTTAAAGCGAAGGTGATCCACAATTAATAGTGGATACTCATGCATAATAATTATTTTTGCAGTTGGTTCCATTTTTTTTATTTTCCACCAAGAAGTTCTTATAATACTTGCATTCAGCCTTGTCCACACCATTGACTTTAATTTTTTGAAAATGTTGTCAAATCTTACTTTTCAGCCTAGTGGATACTCCTTATGTCTCCACATTATTAACTTCATCTTCATGAGGTGAGGGAGTAGGATCAACTTGAATAGGTAATGTAGTTTGATCAATTGGTGAAAGAGTCTAATTGTTTGGTGAAGGTGAAAGAGTCTGATCATTTGATGAAGGAATAGGAGAAATTCCTTCCGATGAAAAACTAATATCTTCCATTACTTTCCTGAAAAGAAAAAAACAAACACTAATTAGTATAAATTGGGAAAAAAAAAGCAAACAACAATTAAAATGGAAGAATGAACATACCAAACCGAGGTCAAATGCACCAATTAATAAGGAATAAATTGGAAAAAAATGTTCTTACATATTCATAAATTTTCCTATTTCTTATTGAATATGTATGTAACTAAATATTCCTATTTGATTTGTATATAGTTACATGATTCCATTCAATTTCAGAAAATAAGTAAATATGTATGTAACTAAATAACCTAGAGAGGAAGTACAATTTTTTCCATCCAAAATATTAAATGTTGTTGGCATTATGTCATTAAGATTGATAGGTGATGACCCATAAAGTTGCATATGAATATATTATTAGTATAGCGAGCTTTCCTTCACAAATTGAATATGACGGTTACAAAAAATCTGCCACACCATCCTACCATTGTGGCTATGGCACTGCAATTTAACAACAGTGGAAAAAATTATAATATAGTTCTTATTATGTTTTAGCTTGACTCCTAATAAATTATTTAATAATTTTTAAATAATTTTTTATGTTGAATGTCTAATAAAATAATAATTTTATCTTTAACCTTTGATATTTTTTTTTACTCCATAATAAGTTTACAAATTTTGTCTTTGTTCTGTAACGCCCCGTATCCATCCGGTTCATTAACATTCAATTATGGTCATTAAGCGCAGCAATTATCAAAGCTAATTAATTCGGAAGCAAAACAAATATGACATCATCATACGTCAATAACAATAACATATTTACATTATGTGTGGTGATATCTCAATAATATCCAACTAGAGGACCAAATCAGCCATATACATATATCTCAGTAAATGTATGACAACAATGGCTGTACAAAACAAGAAGGTATCATATACCATGTCCTCTTAACATACATCCATATCTCTCAAGATATACAACATATACACAATATACATCAACTGCGCATCTTCCCTTCAAGGGTACAAAATACAGGCATAACCAAAACACTGAGCTAATATGCTCTCAAAATAATATGCCTAGGGTTCACATAGAACCAAGTCCCTACTCGGGCCTCTTGCCCTGGCATTCATCATCCGCTTGCTGAGCATCACCTGCAAAACATAATCCCCACACACAGGGTGAGATAAAAATCTCAGTAAACTCAGGGTTCTTGGAGGTCTCTCCTCCCCCTGGTTCACTTCCATGACATATAGCATCAAAATTGGCATCACACCATCTAGCCATCATGGCTCTCATAAAATACATCACATGTATGCACAACACACGTGCCATTCCGTTGGGTGCTACCAACATTAGGAATGCAACACTGATATAGCATATATATATATATATATATATATATATATATATATATATATATATATATCGTTGCCTGAGGAAGATCATCCGCAACGGTACATTCTCTCAGGACTTATTCGCAACATAATATATATATAACATATAATATCTAATTCACACATATATGGCTATTCTAAGAGAAGATCATCCGCGACGGGTATATTCTCTCAGAACTTATTCACACATATCACTGCTTGAAAAAGATCATCCACTGGAGGGCACATTTCCTCAGGACTTTATGTCAATGCCTGAGAAAGATCATCAACTAAAGGGCACATTTCCTCAGGACTTATATCAATGTCTGAGAAAGATCATCCACTGAAGGGCACATTCTCTCAGACATACATGGCACTACCAATGGAAGATCATCCACTTAAGGGCACATTTCCAAAGGAAGTCCATAACTAGTCTATTCTACTGGCCAGAGAATCTCATCAATTACACAACATATCATCACAGGAACCTCCTAAGCATACTTTCCCAAAGGACCCAAGCCTAATTTCAGCTCTAACACAAATGGGTCATTATTCCTCTCAAGAACAAATTCTCAATTAATCGATAAAACTTGCGTTTCTTACCTCTACAACGTCAAGGAAGGCTAGAGGAAAACTTCTCCAAGCTTGAATGTCCTTAAAACGCCTTATTTCCCCTCCAAAATCAAACTTGGTGAAGTTCCCTAGAGAAAATGATCTCTCCGTTTGATGGTTTTCAAGGAAAATGGAGGTTGAAATCTAGGTCATTGGGTGATTTCCTTCAACTTTCATGTTGGAAGTGAAGTGTTTTGGTCAAGGAATGAGTGGGTATGAAGCTTCCAAAGCTTATCAATGGAGGAAAACGCAGGGAAGAAGAAGAGTGAGTTTTGGGCCAGAAATCATGATAATGGCCTTTTATAGAGGTCATGCCCGCGTTCTCGTGCTAATCACGCCAATTTCACGCTATCCGCACCATATTCCAGTGAGAAATGGGTTTCTGGTGCATTTTTGGCGCTAATGGCGCCGCATCTGGCGCTATTCGCACCAGGAACTAGCCGTCGCTAACACTTTTTGTGACAGAATATTGTAAATTTAAATTTTTTATGCTTGGTCATTATATGTTCCAAAAAATGTTTAAGGAAGGTTGAAAACAAGCACCAACGTAGATGCACTAGTGCTACTCTCACATGTGATTGTGAAGCATAGATTAATGAAAAAGTTGAAAATAGTTGTATAATAGCTATAGTCTACTTTCTTCATTTCTTGTACAAAGGACTGATATCATTAGCATGTTTTAGAATTCTTTCAAGTCATTTCATGATTTATTTATTTTACATTTTCCTTTCATGTTTAATTTTTTTCAAGATTTTTTAGAAACAATATGGAATCTACATAGATGTTATATTGCATTGTTTTAAGTCTTCAAGTTTCCTAAAATTAACTTAACTTTTTCCTTTTCATACTTAAATATGTAAAGCCTCCATATAGTCAAACCATATTTAGAAAAACTTTGCAGGCACATTGATATAACAAGACATATTTATGGTGCCAGAAGAATCATAGTTATCCATTATATCTTTCAAAAATAGCAAATAATCTTCAAACAATTGAAATAATTGTAACACAAATTTGCATGGACAAACAACTTTAGATACAAAGGCAAGACAGAACCTAAATTGTCTATGCAAATGCAGGTCTTGTGGTGAAAATTAGTTGCCAGCGACCCTCGAACAAGTTTGATTTTGTCTGTAGAACGTAATCACAAATAATTTGTCGTGCCTAATAGTATGTTGTGTTACACCTACTGGAAAAATATGTCTAAGAATAAATAGATAATTCATTAGTTTCTAAAATTGTGATTCATTCCACTTAAGTCACTAAAATTATAGGTTATAGATTATATAGTTATATCTTATATGTGATTGATATGCTTCCAGCATATAGTAGTTTTTAGGATTAATTAATTAATAAGTTGTTTAAGATTTAGTAAATTAGATTAGGATTTGGTAAATTATTATTTAATTGCATATTAATTTAATTTCTTAGTTATTTTGTCATTTAGGAACCAACAAGAGAAGAAAAGAAGCAAAAAGAGCAAGATAGTGCTCTCGAACAAGCCACGCTAATCGTGTGGACTCCCGTGCGATCAGCGTCAGAGGGAAAAGATCAAATAATCAGTTCGAAGAGTCCACGCGAGTAGCGCCAACCACCACGCCAGTCGCGCCAAATGTTGAAAACCAAACTGCCAACTCGAATTAACCACGCTATTACCGTGGCCATCCACGCGAGTAGCGTGGGACTACCAAAGGTTAACTTCTCAGCTCGAACAAGCCACGCTATTAGCGCGGATATTCACGCGAGTAGCGCCATGATATCAAACTCAGGCCTTTAGCTCGAATGATTCACGCGATCAGCGTGGTACTTCACGGCATTAGCGCCAGAGTCCCAGAACAGTTTAATCAATTCGCATATCCCACGCGATCAGCGTGGGACTCCACGCTAGTCGCGCCACAAGCTCGATATTCCCTAAATTAAAAGATTTGACACTGATTTAGCTGGGGAAATAGTTCCTCATTACTGGAATTAAAACCTAGAGCGTATGGGGGATAAAAGGAGACCTCTGGGTCACAAAGAAATAGCTTTTTGCTAGACCTATTGAAGAATTCTGCAGAAGAAGCCATTGAAGACCCTTGGGAGAAGATTGGAAGCATTGAGGAATTGCAAAAATACAACTCTGTGTAATCTTTTCTTTTCCTCTGGTAATTTCTCTCTAGGAATATGTTAGTTATAGAAGTAATACCTGTTCTGAGTATGCTTGGCTAAATTCTTGTATTGTGGTTGAGCCATGAACCTATGAAACCTCCTCTATGTCTTGATTGGTTTTAATAAGAATTACCATAATTGTTTTGTTTTATTATGTTCTTCATTGCATTATTCTTAATTGGGACTGGCCATTCTATTAAGATGTTTAGGGATATTGGAATTCTAGTTTCTGAAATGAGTAGAACAATAATTTATACATTGCCTAGGGATAGGGATGTGTGGTTGCAGTAATTTCAGGATTTGTTTGCTAAATGCTTGGTTTAAGAAGGAATCACTAAGGGATTAGGGTTTTTAATTTCACCAAAGGGTTAAATTACTAAGGGATTAGGATTTAGCTACTTATATGAGAATACATCAGCTGAGTAATTAGAAGTAATTCAAGTTAATAATCAATCGAAGCATAGAAGGAAGGAATCATAGGGGATTGCGCTTAACTACAATTATCTCTCACTACTGCAGTAAAATCAAATTAACATTCGCTTACAATCTTGTTAAATTTCTGTCATTTCAATTACGTTACTTAAATACAACTTAACAAATTCTCTCAACTTATTATTTGTCTTCCAATTTCTAAGACGTTAAGTTAACATAAAATTGCATTCAATCCCTGTGGAGATGATACTTGACTTACTCACTTTATTACTTGAAACGAACGGTACACTTGCCGAGTTCGCAACAAGTTTTTGGTGCCGTTGCCGGGGATTGCAATAGCCAATTTTATATTAAATTTATATCTTGAGATTGGAATTTCTTTTGTTACTAAACTATTTTTCTTAGTTTATGCGAGGTGTAGTTAATCCTGATCATCTACAGTACGACCCTGAAATAGAAAGAACTATTAGAAGAAACAGGAGACTAGCCAGAGAAAGAGAAGCAGAAGATTCTGATTGTGATTCAATCTCTGAATTAGAATCAACAATGGCTGACGGCGGAAATAATCAGCCACGACCAGAAGATGAATTAATGGAGGATATTCTGGCTCCATTGTTCACTAGACCAAACTCCAGTATTGTGAGACCACCAATAGAAGCAAATCACTTTGATATTCACCCTTCATTGATTACATTGGTGGAACGCAGTCAGTTTGGAGGGAAAGATAATGAAGATCCCCACGATTTCATTGACAGATTTTTGAGAATATGTGATACCATTAGACACCAAGGAGTGTCAGATGATGCTAAAAGATTGAGGTTATTTCCTTTTGCTGTTAAAGGGAAAGCACTTAGATGGTTAGATAGACAAACCTCAAATAGTATAACCACTTGGGAAGAACTAGTTGCAAAGTTTTTCGCTCAATACTTTTCAATGGATAAATATAATAGGTTGGTGAACGAGATCACCAATTTCACTCAACATGAGAGGGAAACTTTGTGTGCAGCATGGAATAGATTTCAAGAACTGATTCGGAGGTGTCCACAATATGACATGTCTGTGGGTAAAAAGGTACGTATTTTCTTTAATGGTATGATACTTGAATCACGCCTTATTGTTAATGTTGCAGCTGGGGGTTCGATAAGATCAAAAACTGCAGTTCAGACATATGAATTGATTAAAATGATTGCGTAATCGATTAAAATGGTAAGTTTTCATTTTTCAAAAACTTAGCCATGAGAACTTATCTTCTTATGAAATCATTGGATTGCTTTGAGATTTTAATCAAAAACTATGTATGCATAATAATGAAAATGCAAATGCAAATGAAAGATCACAAGGCAAACCACTTGAACCACTTAGACAAATTACAAATGCCTTCAAATGATTGGGCATGTAAAAAGCTAAAACCTCAAGCCTTCATTCTCACTTCAATCTTCTTACAGCTTTCCTTAGAATCAACAATCTCCCCCTTTTTTAGTTTGAGCATGCCAAATCAATTGTTCATTTGTCTACTCTTTTAATTGCTTTAGAGGGATAAATGATTCCTGAAATCTTACTCAGTTTTTTGCAAGAACAAGCATAAGCATCATCATTAAAAAAACCCCTGACTTGGGTAGATTTTAGAGAATTAAAGCTTTCATGCAATACTTGTAATTATTTCTCCCCTACAATTATTACAATTATTTCTCCCCCTATTTGGCTTGTCAAAGTGTAATATCACTAATTATAATTAATGTAATTTGGGTGATATTTGCGTAATTAAAAGGATTAACGAAAGGAAGGGCATTTTGGTCTTTGTTAGTGGTAAGGGTGTGAATAAGTGAATTGTTGAATGCACCCCCGCCTCATGTTAAAAAGCTGGTTATCCACATTTTCTCTCATTTTCTACTTCTTCTTCCTTCTTCTCCATGACTCTCCTTCACACCCAAGCTCATTTTCTCTTCACTTCTACTTGTTTGGTAGCTGAAAACTCTAATCAAGCAAGAGAGAAAGCTCTTCTCCTTGTGCTTTTGTGTTGTTGAGTTCGGTTGTGAGCGATTTGAGGAAAAGAGTGGAGCTAGGAGTTGCCCACTTTGTTTGGAGCAGCTGGGCCGAAATTGGAAGCTATAGAGAGCTGGTCCACCTTCCATTTTGATCAATTGAACTCTAAGGTTGGTAATCTCCTCCTATTTCTCCATGATTCTTAAGGTGAGGGTTAGGGTTTGGAGTGAGATTGATAAATGTTGAGTATTGGGAGGGTGAGACAGTTTTAAAGTATGATTTGGAGTGTGTAGAAGTTGATTTAAGGTTGAAATGGTGTTCCATGCATGAAACATACATGCAGGTTCATGACAGCAAAGAACACCGATCTGGTCAGCCCTGATGTTTTGTGCATAATAGGAGCTATCGGTATCCAAATGGTCTAAAAATGGTACTATTTGAAAGCTAAGAGATTTAAGTAGGTTCTAGAATTTTCGTGCTATTTTTGGAGGTTCCTAGAATTTATTGTGCAAAGTTATAACTGGCTGTTATACTCTATTTTTAGCAGATTTTACTGGTGCAGAGGGCAATCTTACAGAAATTTTATCTCAATCTAGGATAATCCAAATTGAGTGCTTTTAGTGGAAATATAAAGATGTGTATGTGTGCTTTATACCTGTAAAAGATCAGGTCATTTGGATGAGTATCCTGGTGTTGGCGGGCGTTTGAAAATGGCTGGTTGGACTGATATGTTGCTGTCAGCACTGATATAGTGCGTGACAGTTCTGGTATTTTAATTGTTATAGAGGATGTAGTTTATGAAATTGGATGGAACCAGTCTTGTTTGAAATATGAGAGATAAATCTAGATGCCTCTAAATTCTCTTGATTTTAGGAGCTTCCTACAGGGATTTATGATTTTTCTAAGTGGGTACAAAATCTGCATAATTTTATACAGAAGATTCTATCTCTGTGTGTTTTGGTATAATTAAATGCCTTGTACGGATAGGATGATTGTTGATTCATGCTTGTGTGCCTTTGTATAGGGCATGACACCGAGGGTGTCAGTGGCGGAGACCATAGTTCAAGGATTTAACAGCAGAGCACGGCTTTGCCAGGTAAGTTTGTGGTTCTTAGGAGTGTTTTCCACTGCTTGAGTTCCACCACACTCCGAGGGAGCGATGGTTGCATACATGATTCATATGCATTGAATTGGATGTTACAACTTTCCTCATGATAATATGTACGCTTGTTTCTGTGCTTTGTGTTTGGTTTCCTTTCGGATAGATGTTCTGGCTAGTTAGATAGATATGGACCTCCCTAGGAGCAGAGCACAACTCCTAGTCAGTTTGCTCACGTAAAGGGTGTATGATCCCTTAACACCAGAGATAGGTAGTCCCGTCGCGGTTGAAGCCTATTCTCGGAGGTGCTATATACGTGCATCCATGCGTAAAGGGGTAGCTCCCGATGGGATGACACGGGTTTGAGTTCCGGTCTCACACTAGGGACTAAGAGTCCCGATGCTGATGATGATGCATCTTTGGCGACATAGTTCCGCAGATACACATTAGAGCTAGAGAATGCTATGTGTGGTTGTGAAGGCCAGGAGGCCTGGGTTGTAATGCCTTGATGATATGTTATCATGAAAGTGAGCCAGGGAGGAGGAAAAGCCTCCAAGAACCCTGAGCTTACTGAGATTGTTTCTCACCCCGTGTGTGGGGGTTTATTTTGCAGGTGATGCATCTGGCAGAGATGATGGGTCCTAGGGCGGAAGACCCCAGTAGGGACAGACTCTATGTTTATGATGTATTTTGTACCCCTGCGAGGGAAGGTGTGTGTACACATATTTTGGATCCTGTATGGATGTGATGTACAGACGTTGTACGTATTGTACCCTCTTGTGAGGATGTGATATGTGAGATCATGGCACTGGGTGCCTATCATTTTGTGTAGCCACAATGGTGGTTTTGATGATGTATATATGTTTATACCCATAATGATATATCTGCTGGATATTATTGTTTATCTGCCTTTCTTTATGTTATCTGGATCGAAAAGGCTTATTGTGGTGCCTTGGCATTCGTAATAGGTAGTTGGTAGTTGGATACTTTCCATACATAATGAATCAGGAAATATGGTTTTGAAAGGAAATGACGATGACATCATGTTTTTATTGAAAACGCTTCCTTTGTTTTTACTTAATTGGTTTAAATTAATTACTGCGTTAATCTGATTAAGTAAACTGTTAATACACCGAATGCATACGGGGTGTTACAAAAAGACAAAAAAAACTATTAGAGTATCAATAAGGAGAGTAGAAGGAGAGAAAAATAAATACTTGTATTAACTCCAAATGCAAACAGTACATTAATCAAACTAAATTTTAAAATACTGAAAAAAATAGTAAACACGACAATGATTGACAGAAGACAACAAGAGCATAATGAAGCAGCAACTAGCCCTAAAACTTATTCATCAAAATCATTAAGGACAAGCCTAGCCTCTATGTTTTCCAGTCTAGATTTCATCTCGTCCATAGATGAATTTGTCTAAGCTTTATGCTCATGATGAAGAGACAATAAAGCATCCATCTTTTGAATCATGAGAGATTCAAAAGGACTGTATGATGGTTGAGCAGAGCCTTTAGCCTCTTCTTCATCTTCTTCTCCTTCCTTTTCAGCACCAGCAGGAGGAATTTGTTGCCCAGCCATCTGTCATCCATATGGGGTCTTAACCATTCCAAGCTTGGTAAGATGTTTCTCCTTAATAAGGCTATTGTTAGAATTTGTGTGGTCAACAACCTCATTAGTTACATCTACCTTGAAGTAGTCAATAAATCTGGAAATCAAGACAGCATATGGAAATGGGTAATTCATCAATCTTTTAGACTTGAGCATAATTTCCTCAATGATGAGTATCCAGTTCATTTGAATACCATTCTTCAGACCATACACAATCTGAATATCATCATTTGTGGCTTGTGCATGATTAGTGTACCTAGGAGTCAAATATAGGTGATGATGTAATGAAGAAGTCTATCTTCATGAGTCATGGGACCAGTGCTAAGCCTCAGCTTCAGCCTCATTTGAGGGTCAAGAAGCATCCCTCTATAGGTGTCTATCCTATTATACCCACCAGCCTCATCTTCAAATTTCCTTTCACCTTCAATGGAAATGTCAACCACCTCTTGCCAAACCTCAGGAGTGATTTCCATGGCCACTCCATTCACTTGATACAAGATAGTCCTATCCATGGAAAATTGGGAGTAGGTGTAAAACACCTTCACTAACTCAGGGTAGAAGGTACCCTTCATCTCAACTAATTTTTTCAAACCCTGATTTTCAAGTATAGCAGGGAAATGAAAACCTTCATTAGTGAACCAGGCAAGGTCAAGGTGTTTGGGTGGACATTTTCTCACGCTCACTAGGAAACCAATTGTCTAACCTATTCTCTGCAGGGTTAGAGGTTTCAACATTCTTTCTCTTAGAGGTTTTGGTTCTTTTAGGAGCAGACATAATGAATTGTTTGGGGAAAAGGCTATCAGAACAGTGTTATAAGACTCAGAAGAAAAAAGAACAGCAAGGCTGAGATTGCAGAAGGAGAATGGTGTGAATATTCCCTTCACCATAGGCTGTATTTATAGAAGATTTTGGGCTCTAAATTTGAAATTTGAAATGAATGACAGTTAATACAAATTAATCCACTAAATTTAAAGAACAGAAGATTCAAAATTTGAATTTGGTGGCAGTTGGGCAGTTACAATTTTCGAGAAAATCTTGCAGATTTTGCAGTAACTCGATGAATAATCGATCATATGCTTGTGTAATCGATTAATTTGCAAGCAAAAATAGTTCTTGCAGAGGTTGTAATCGATTAATTCGAAGGCATAATCGATTAAATCATTGAGTGTAGTTCAGGAAGATGAGGTGTAATCGATTACATAATCTTGGTAATCGATTATTATGAAGCCCAGATTACAATAGAGCTCAGCTTACAGTGGAGCTCGGCTTAACGTGGAGTCTGGATTATAATGCAGCTCAGTTGACAGTGGAGCTCGGCTACTTCATAAGAACCCTGAAGCCCAGATGAGTTAGGAACCCAGCCCGAATTGTCTTTAATGGTATTAAGCTAGGGAACCCGGTAACTAATTTATGAGTCCAGGATGACCTGGTACAGGGTTATATATGACATGAAATATAAAACATTTTTCTCCTTATGTAATCGATTAATTCGATAGTGTAATTGATTATTCCAGTGAACTTCATTTTCTGGAAACATTTTCTTATGAAGAATAATCGATTATACTACTAATGTAATCGATTACATAAGCACAAACTTCTTTCTAAGAGGCTTGTTAAGTCCATTTAATCGATTAATCTGTGCTTTAATCGATTATAACAATGAATTTATCAATATGAACAGCAATTATGCAGGAAAGTTTGAATTTGTAAAGCTTGAGATGAATAGACAATAAATGATGCAATTTTATGTAGATGATCATATAAACATCATGCTAACACACATTAGATTCATCTAAAATTCATAACATGTTTCTAAGTGTGTAGAATTTATCTCTATCCAAAGGTTTAGAGAAAATATCAGCTAATTGATAGTTGATTTCAACAAACTCAATTTTGATGTTACCCTTTTGGATATGATCTCTAATAAAATGATGTCTGATCTCAATATGTTTGGTCCTTGAGTGCATAATAGGATTCTTGGAAATGTTAATTGTGCTAGTGTTATCACACAGCAATGGTATCGGCCTTTTCCCCAAAAGGGGGCAATTTTTTTACTTATTTACCAATTGGGGACAACTTTTGAAAAATTCCGCATTGGGGGTAAGTCGTGCCACATGTCACGATTTCTTTTTTTTGTTTTAAAAAAACAAAAATTGGTCGCTAATTTTGGTCTCTAATTCCGTCTCTAACACTTTTTGCAACAAAATATTGTGGTCGCAAACATAAAAAAAACACAACATTTTGTCGTAAAAAGTGTTAGCGAAGGAATTAGAGACCAAAATTAGCGACCAATTTTGTTTTTTTTCTTATAAAAAGAAGTCATGACACGTGGCACGACTTACCCCCAATCTGGAATTTTTTTAAAAGTTGCCCCCAATTGGTAAATAAGTAAAAAAATTGCCCCGTTTTAGGGAAAAAACCCAATGGTATCTCCTGTATATCAACACCAAAATCTTGAAGTTGTTTCTTCAACCAAAGACTTTGTGCACAGCAGTGGATAAGGCAACACTTGATTGCTTCTTGCAGTGCCAAGAAATCAAAGAGCTTCTGATATGCGCCTAGCATATAAGGTTTCCTAAGCTTTTAGAAGCAAGAATTAAGCATTGAGCATGGATAATTGCCCTTTTTGTGTTATGATTTGAGCTAATGTGATAAATTGCCAGGAAATCAATCAAAGGTACCAAGATTAAGGAAAAATCAGAAGAAAAGAACCAAGCTTGGAAGAATACTCTGGCGCCATAAGCGCCAAAGACTCTGGAAGTCAGCGCCACCCGCGCCAAATCCACGCCAAGGGCACCATCAGCTCTGGAACCTGGCGCCATTAGCGCTAGTATGGCGCCATCAGCGCCATTACCACTGGCATCCCGCGCCATCAGCGCCATTCGTTCTGTAAGTTGGCGCCATCAGTGCCAAGTTCGCGCCATCAGCGCCATAGGTCGACAGAAGCTCTGTAATTAAAGCTGTCAAGGGCAAAACAGGGACTTCACAAGCTAGGTTATAAATACTCCACCTTCAGCATTGAATGCAGGAATTTCTTGGAGGGAAACAACACAAAATAGGGTCTTAGAAGCTTGGGTGCTATAGCTAGGGTTTAAGGGAGTTGGAGGCTCAAGTGGAGGTTCTTCTCCATCTTCTTCTCCTTGCACTTCAACTGGGTATGCCATTTTTTGTAATACAGCCACCCACAATGAGGTTTGGCTGATTTTATATTGTAGTTAGGGCCAAGCACTAAATGTAATCTCCTTTGGAGTGTATTGGATGCTATTCTTCATTTATATCAAGTTATTTCACTTTACTTTGATTCTTGCATTTTCTATCTTGCTGGAACTGATCACTCTAAGTTGGGTATTGAAAGCTAAAGTTTACAATAGGAATATTGGGATTCTACGCTTGGACTTGGGTAAAG
>CM023941.1:12617262-12743312 GCA_013407115.1 Glycine latifolia | reverse complement strand
TCTGATCTCAATAGTCCCATCTCTCCAGCTTAGTAGTGCAGGAGATAGTGCAAGATGGTAACTTAAAAACCCAACATAAAGAATGCACATAATACAGAACAAGGCAAGATTGAGATTGTCGTTTCGGAGCACCCATGTTGATTTCTTTCTTCGATAATTACTGAAATTCATTTTGCTTTTCCTGAATGCATGTTACGTAGTAGGGAATTCTAGATGTAAAACTAATTCAGAGAAATTATCAAATTGAGCAAACAAAGAAAGCGAAATATACTTTCAATACTGATCCTGGGGTCTCTAACAGGATCATCCAGCTTGTTTTAAAAGACAATTTTGTTAGTATAATCCATTCATTGAATATAATATGTTAAAAAGTATTCATTGAAACAAGGACTATCACACAGCCAAAGCCCCAAACAACAGGTCCTCAGGCAATACAAGTGAATAACTTGATTCTAGTTTGGGTTAAAGACCACACATATTCATAAAAAATAACTAGATTCCAGAGAATTTTGGACATGGAATTTTTACACCTGATGGTATCCACGGTGGGGGGAATCTGTAATACAAAACTGCCCGTAGCGAACACTAGAAAGGTTCTTTACACATGATGAACACCAGAATCAAGAGCCAGCATGGAGAGACTCTTTATCACTAAGGTAGGCACCTATGGTCGTCCATAGCTACCATTGTTCAAAACCATGTTTCATTAACTACTAACATCTACAGCGTGAAAAGCATCTTTAGAAGAACAATTGAATGAAATTACATTGATTATGCCTCCTACTACTTATAGTCAAGGTTTTAAATTGTTGCAGGTCAGTCACAATTAGATTGCAGCCAATGCAAACCGTTATGAAAATTGGGTTAAGAAGCTTCTACTAAACCAGGCAACACAGCAACACAAGCACAAAAAACCACAAAACCAAAAATAATTAAGATTGGGATAAGGGAGATTAACATCATATACACATGTTTCAGCAAATGTGGCCTACATTCACAAGAGATGGCACTTTTACTATATATTTATCAAGATTCAAGATCAAGTTTCTTTAATAGAGCCTTTCTCACTTGGCTTCTCTTGTCTCTTCTGTTTCACTCTTTAAAAAATAATTCCAAGAATCCCCCCTACCTTTATCTCTGTTGCTCACTCCCTCAATATCTCTGTTTACTTTGATTTTTCACAGTATAAAGTTTCAGTGTTATTGCAGAAGGTTTAGCATATATCAGTTAGATAATGATAAAAAAATTATACATCTATATATGCATCACTACCTGTATTACCAACGATCTGAGATCTTTCAACTATATGTTTGTTATGGCCAGTAACTAACCAACATCTACTGTTTCACAACTTGAAAACTGATTCTGAGACACAATTCACACAGACCACAGACACAATTACATTGCAGACCAAATGTGGTCTGCAATCATAGCTTAATCCAGTTTTGACAACAACAGCAACTGATATGCCATGGTGGAATGCAGTTACGATCCAAGATAACCATTAGTTTTAATACCACAACACATTCAAGCAATTGACATATTGCAATCATTGAACACAGCCTAGGAGAAACATTCAATCCAACAGAGTATTTAGATCAATAGTTCGTTCATTGGCTATAAGCAGAAACATTCAAGCAATCGACCACACAAGATAAAAACAGCACACAACCTACGAGAAAGAGATAAATCATTGATAGTGGGTTCCTATCTAACAAGGAATCCACCGTACCCATAGACCACATATTGCAAGGCAGTGAGGCATCAATTGCAAGAACACCTGCAGCTAATGCAAATTAGGCATCAATAAACATTTGTAAAATACATTGACAAAGCTATAATTAGCCAATCAAAAGATACTGCAGAGGATAAAATTTAGATACAATTCTTTAAGTGTCATTACAGTTGTATTCCAATCAGAATCAGAATTTCACCTTGATAATCTACATTAAAAGTAAAACCAAGATAAAATCTCAATTCTAAATCGAGAACAACATCAAAGTCACAAAAAACACTGCATCTAAGCTTTGTACTAGTACAAATGTGCATGCTATCCATGGCCATGTCTAAAATAAATAATCAAAGCTATAAATCAAACAAAAAACCAAAAACCAACTATCCCCTTTGGCAAACTACAAAAATCAATTCCTTCAGTCATAATGTTTCAATCTAAAATCTGTGTTTGAGACTAATTCATATCATCACAAAGTGACCAAAAATACCGAACTAGTCCTTATTCATCAAAACATTCATATGATCCAAAATTACACTGTAAATCAAATATACAACTCAGAATGCAAAACCCTATCCCTACCCCTCCCAATTTTCAAAACCCCGTCATCACTCAAACCAAACTCGAACCCCCGAAGCACGCCCCGTCGAAGAAAACCTTTAATCAACGCCACCACAGACATATCAAACCGAGGCCACGAGACGCACAAGCTCGCCCTAACGTTCATCACCTGGCACCGCGCGAGGATCGCGGCACCGAGCCCGTCCACAACGCTCCCGGAAGGGTAGTAATCCAATTCCTCCCCCAAGAGCTTTACGGAGGAGGTCATTTTTCTCTCGGCGGAGGTCTCGAGCGTGAACGCCACGGCCTCGTCGGAGGAGAGCTTGCCGCGGAAGTTGGTGGGGTCGAGGGAGTCGAGGACCAGGACGGAGTCGGGCCGGATCGAGAGGAGGGCGCGGGCGACTGCGTGGGCACGGCGGGGAGCGACGGGGAATGGCACGGCGGCGAGGAGGGTATCGGGAGAGAGGGGGACGATGGAAACGTTGTGGTCGGGGAGGGAGAGGGGGAGTTCCGGGAGGATGAGGGAGGCGAGTGGGGTTAGGGTTAGGGTTTGGTTGAAGAGGGCGAGGGAGGAGGGGGAGAGGGCGATGATGAGAAGAGAGGGTTTGAGGGATTGTTGGTTGTGTGGGAAGATGAGGAAAGGTGTGGGGAGAGGTGGGGATGGGGGTGTGAAGATGTTTAGGTCTTCTTCCAGGAACCTTGATGGGGGTGCTGCTTCTGTTATCACGTCTTCCATTTCTTTTCTGTGCCCCTTCTTTGTTTCTCAAAGGAAGGAAGGAAGGGTGTTGCTGTTTATCAGATTTGTAGTGTGTAGTGTACTAGCAGTGCAGGGGCTGGTACATGTGTCACTTTTGACCACTTGGCTCTTGATTTTTGGTTTTTTTTTTTTTT
The DNA here is from genome assembly GCA_013407115.1 of Glycine latifolia. Classification (NCBI taxonomy): domain Eukaryota; kingdom Viridiplantae; phylum Streptophyta; class Magnoliopsida; order Fabales; family Fabaceae; genus Glycine; species Glycine latifolia. Next base: position 12,740,128 of record CM023941.1, on the reverse strand, counting down.
TTTAAATCATTTTGTAGAGAGTTATCGATTATCATGATTGTCAAAATCGCGATTTAACTCGTAGAATCGTACGATTCCACAAGTCCACATAGCTTTTGCAAGTTAAAATAGTAACATAATCATTTTTGAGTAGAATCGGCCTAGTTTACGCAGACTAGGGTGAGTTAGCATAAACTCGCGAGTCTACGACGAATTTACGGATCTGGACAAAAAGAGAAACGACATCGTTTCATATTCTTTCTTCCACCTCCTTTTGTCTCAGTGCCGCAGTTGATTCAGTTTTCTTTTCTCCTTCTCTGTGCGAGTGGTCGAGACAAGACCGTGGCAATGCATGGGCGACTTTGAAGGGAGCCTATGGCCGTGGCAGTGGGTGGTGGCCACAAGCTCGCAATGACGGTGAAGGCCGAAGGAAGTTAGAGTTTTGTTTTCGTGCTCTGTTCCTCTTCTTTGTGTGACGACGATGAAGGCTGAGAGCCTGAGACGAGAGTGCGTGGTGCAAGTGTGAGGCGAGCTTGTGACTGTGATCGTGCGAGTGATCCTCTGCGCAAGGTTTTCTTCTTTTCCTCTTTTATTTGTAGGTCTGAGTTTGAATACTGTGATCCTGTGAATTTGTGAATGAAGAATATTGTGATCATGTGAATATGTGAATGAAGAATCTTGTGATTCTAGGAAAAATTGTAGACAAATATTGTTAACAATTATATATACATTGTCCATGTTTCAAGTCAAAGGACTCTTTTGTGAGAAGGATTTTTTGAGATATAAAATCATTCATGAGGCTTTACCTAACTCCTTAAGCTTTTGAAAAGTTTGTTTTTGACAGTATGAATAAGCTGAAATTGTAGACAAATATTGCTAAACTGCATTTGAAAAATATGCCTACATAATTGATAAATAAAATGTGCATTGTGCAAGAAAGGGACAATTTAGTGTTTGGTTATAACATTTCTTAGATGACAAATAAATATTTTCTATAAGAGAGTTCAATTTGATAAGCATAATCAAGATGTCTACTCCTGAAATTTAAATTCCTTACATTTACGTTTCAATGCCTAGAATTGAGATTAAAGGACAAATGAATAAATGAGTGTTTAGTTGCAACCTGAAATTATATATCTAGTTTCTGCAACTTATCTTTGTGTCTCTAGCATACATAATGTTGATAAAGCTGATACTAAGTGACTTAGATATATTAGTTCTAAATTATTTTAAGAATGGGAATTAAAAATACGATTGATGAATGCTTTTAGAGGCTCTTATTCTTAACTTGGTATCTCATAATAGTTATTTGGTGTGTTTGTGGCTAGTCTCTTCCATAGAGGTTAATATGAACCAATACAATACCTGATATTATTAGCTCAAGCCTATAAGTAACAAACAACATACTGAAAAAAAAAAACATTTACTGTTACAAGATTGTGTTGGTCTTGTTGTGTGTTAGTAACATTAAAGTTGATAGAAAATTCTATTAACCTATCATTGTCCAAAACATGGCATCTGCAAAGTTCAGGAAAAATCATGACCTCGTGGCTACAAACATTAGAATTAGAATTAGTTATTTCTACATATGAATTTGAGTTGTGACTATGGTCTTAGACTCCAATCATAATCATTTTGAATTTATGTTTGATTGAGTGTGCACTGTAAATTATGTTAATTTATTGAATTATTGTTAAACTGTTGAATTTGTATGATATTTATACGTAATTTACTATTATTTTTGTTTGAAGTAGACTTTTACGAGTCTACGATTCGAGTCTATAAGTCGAGTCTACAGAGCTCCCACGAGTCTACATAGACTCTCGAGTTTGATAGCCTTGTCGACTACAATACACAATTTTCAAATCCAATAATTTTACTTAAATGCTAGAGTCAGTATTACACATACCATTTAAGTTGTTAATGCTTGGGGTCTTAACTTAAGAAGTCATGAAATTCTTTATGGGCATCTGGTTAATAATTGGAATATAATGTATAATTTTAAAATTTATATTTTTATATTTTAAATTGGGATATATAATTAAAAAAGAAAGACTTAAATATATTTTTAATTCCTAATATATAGTCAAATTTTACATTTGATCCCTGATAAATTTTTTATTCACATCCGCTCCCTGATATTTGAAAAGTTTTATTTTAACTCTTTGTCGTTAGTTAAGTGATGATATGTCCATTAAATATTTGATAACACGATTTGTGGTAGCTAAAAAATTGTCAATATTTGTTTCAAAATCAAATTTAAATTTTCTGGCGGTTAAATCAATTTCTCACTTTCCTTCTTTCTCTTTGTTTTTAACTTTCAAATCCAGAACATTTCTCCCAATCATCGATCTTTAACTTTTAGATCTGAAACAACTTCTACACCACCTTCGAAGTCACCTCCGTCGCAAAGCAAGACTACCAGAAGAAAGTCAACTGCGAACACAACTCTCCCATTTCCGGCTCTTCCACCGCAACCTCGGAGGTTACCGACATTGAGTAGTTATTTTTTAGCAACTGCGGGTTACCTGGACAAGCCTTCTTCAACTCCACCCTGACTGGGTTGCTAGCGACGATTGCAACCCCTCCCTTTGCACCTTCCTTTCCTGCCTCGATCTCGTCATGAAGGTCATTCAAAATCACTGTTGTTGCTCTGAATTTGCTTTGAGCTATAGAGATTAATTGGATTTGTGATTTGAAATTTCAAATGTGTTGATTAATCTGGGGGGATTTGTTGATTTTAAGTTAATAATATTAATTCCTAAATGATGTTTTTCTAACTTTTTAATTAACCCACTACAAAAGCATCTACTTCAAAGGCATTGAACAAAGATGATGAAACATACATGAAAGCAATAGACCAATGGGGTTCATGACTATGGTGATGTGTTCATGACAGGAGAAAGAAAGAGAAGAGGACGAAAGAGAGAGAGGCGAAAAAGAAGGGTGGAATACGAGAGAGGAACAAATTCATTTTTAATTTGATTTTGAAACAAATATTGACGGATTTTGAACCGCCATAAATCATGTTATCAAATATTTAACGAACACATCATCACTTAACTGACGGTAGGGATCTAAAACATAAATTTTCAAATATAAGAAAACAAATACGAAGAAAAAATTTATCAGGAATCAAACACAAAATTCGACTATATTATAGAGATCAAAGATATAGTTAAGCCAAAAAAAATTCAATATTTTATCATTTGACGTGCACATCTTATTTTTTTCATTGTCTTACTCTTTTTCTTTTTTCTTTTTCTTGTATACTTGTTTTTCAGTTGTGATTTTTGATCTATTTATTTTTAAATTTGTATTTAAATTAAGGATTAACTAAGTTTTTAATTTATGAACTTTTTAAAATTTTGAGATTTAATTTCTAAACAAAATTTTGACTGATCAAGATTTCTAGAATTTTTTAGTTGATTATGATCCCTATCGATTATTTACACCTTTAAACAATGACATGACACTATTTTTATAATTATTTCATTGTGATTTATGGTAGTTTGTTCTGCGGCACTTAAAAAAGCCGTTAAACATTTGTTGAAATTTTTAAAAAATATTAGACACTAAATGGCAACTACAGGGCCATGCCTTCTCCCCCTTCTCAGTGGGGTTGCCAATCTTCCTTCTTCCTCCTTGTTGAAAGGAAGCTTCCAATTCGATTTGTTGTTACTTCTGATGAGATCAAAGTTGTTAAGGATGTTTGAATTTAAACATTTGTTATGTATAGAGTATAAATAGTTTAAAATAATAGGTTGTTTCCTATTCTTTTGGTGGGATATTCCTTATATTTTTCAGATTAGTTTGTTAGTCTCTTTTGTATAAATATCCCTCATTCAAAGGAAGAAAATAATAACTAGCAGAACTTTATACCAAGTATCGAACTTTGACATGGTATTAATCAACTTCTGATCTTGGACCTCTTTCTATTTTCCTTCTTGCTTTTCATTCTCTCATTTTCTAGTACCCATCCTCTTCTTCTTTTTTCTTCAGTAAATCCACTTTTCCGTTAATCCCCATTTTCTCGAATGGCAGAATCCAATTCCCCACCTGTCCCTCCCTCTCCATACTCCCAAACCCCCACTATGTCTACCACACATAACTACATCACTTGCTATGGACAGTCTGAATCTACTACTGAGGTTGAAAAACACAATGAATATACTCCAAATAAACCAAGAGGGGGGTGAATTGGTTCAAATCTGAAATTTAAAATTTTCTAAAACAAATTACGAAATTAAAATGTTGGATCGTATCACTTGTTCACCTTTTGAAAATCCAGAATTCTTTCTTCAATCAAGATCAATCCTTGATATGCATGTAATGACAGAAATAGTTTCTTTGATGATAATATTTTGATTTCACAAAGATAAGCAATGAAATATTCAAAATTCAAGACAAGAGACAAGACAATTTATACTAGTTCACTCTTAACCATGAAGGCTACATCCAATTACTTCCAACCCACACTAGGTTAGAGTTTTCACTATATCAAATAATCTTTACAAGCAGTTTACAATGATCACCTTTATCCACACTAGATAAAGAAACAGAAATCTAAACCCTATAGACTTCAAATGATCAAGACCCAAAGAACCCTACTCTATTCTTACCTATAGAGAACCCTACTCTAGAAAACCACTTTAAATAATCAAAGATATATCAATAGAATTTTTAATACACAGGAAAATTCTAAAGCTATGATCCTTCAAATGAATGAATGATGTTACCAATCAATCAGGTTGAATGCAATTCAAAGCTCAGAATAAGAACTCTTGAAATCTCTTCTTTTCTTTAAAAACTCATCTCAAAGATTTTACTCTCTTGATCTCATGAGAGGTTTTTCACTCTTAGAACAAATCAGTATGTTGACTTTGGAAAAAGTTTTCTAATCTTTTAGTGATTCACACAAATGCTCAAAATATATCTCAGAACAATTCGCTCTAAGTCTATTTATAAAGACAAGATAAGCAAAGTTGTTATAAAACTGATTTAACTGACAATAATTGATTAAAACGACAAGGTAATCGATTATTTAACCATATGTAATCGATTAAAATATAACATAATCGATTAATATGTTCTTGAGCTTCCACGAAATGTTTTCATGAACAAGATAATCAATTAAATCGATGCTTAATCGATTAAAGCAGTCTTAGTATATTTGAAGCATGAAGAAATAATCGATTACGTAAGACTGGTAATCGATTAAACCAGTAAAGCTCAAACATGAAAAACACAAACCCGGCCTGTGTAATTGATTACTGAAACAAGGTAATCGATTATACCAGTACGGCACCATGACAAACGAGTTAAGATAATCGATTATTCCAGTGATGCATGTTTTTCATATCTTACTATCTAATCGATTACAAGAAGCTAGTAATCGATTAAAAGTTCTTCAAGGCTTTTTCAGAAATAGTATGAATGTATTTAATCGATTAAAATGCTTGTGTAATCGATTAAAACAGTAAGTTTTCATTTTTCAAATACTTAGCCATGAGTACTTAACTTCTTATGAAATCATTGGATTGCTTTGATATTTTAATCAAAAACTATGTATGCATGAAAATGCAGATGAAAGATGAAAGATTACAAGGCAAAACACTTGAACCACTTAGACAAATTACAAATGCCTTCAAATGATTAGACATGTAAAAAGCTAAAACATCAAGCCTTCATCCTTGCTTCAATCTTCTTGCAGCTTCCCTTAAAGTCAACAGAGGTAACTCCTAACTCTAATGAAACTCACTCATCTCCTACCCCTTCCAACACTCAAGAAACAGTAGTTAGGATATCAAACCGACCCACTATGTACGCATATTGGGACGTAATCTTTTGTACTTGTAATTAAACTATGTTTTGTGTGTGCACACATATATTCGAAATGTCTTATGAGTACCTTCATTTATGTGTATCTTCTATGATGATGGTCGATATATATATATGTTCGCGAAAAAAATAATTATCAATGTTTTTCACAAGTAACCAAAGAGGTGTTCTTTTTTATCAAAAATTACATTAATGATGTATTTAAGAATTAGTGATATAGTAGCGACATGGAGGGTCGTTACAAATGGAAGCATAGATAGATACAAGGCACACCTCATAGCAAAGGGATATACACAAAAATATGGGGTGAACTATCAAGATACGTTTGCTTCAGTGGCTAAACTCAACATAATCCGGATCCTAATTTCCATAGCAGCCAACAAAGATTAGCCCTTAAAGCAATTTGATGTAAAGAATGCTTTTTTAAATGGTGATCTAAAAAAGGAAGTTTACGTGGAGGTGAAAACAAGGATGAACATGCACAATTAACCAAGAGGGGGGGTGAATTGGTTAAAACTTAGTCTTTAAAAAATCTTTGAAAAACTAGCAATGGAATTTTGATCGTATCACAAATAAAGCTTGATAAAAATTCCAGTTTTTAATCAATCAAGACTCACCCTTCACCATAAGCAATTTCAGAAACTTTTTTGTTGATCTTGAAAGAGATAAACCACAAGACAAGTTAGATTCAGATAGCAAGACTTAGAAACAAGTATAACACCAAATCTATATTGGTTCGCCCCTCAAATGAGAAGCTACATCCAGTGTCTTCTAATCAAAACTGATTAGAGTTCTACTAAATCAAATCTATTCTTTACAAGCTATTACATGTGATTACCTTTACCAAACCTAGATAAAGAACCTGAAATCTAACACCCTATTAGACTTCTAATCACAAAGAACCTGAGAACCCTACTCAGTTCTTTCCCTCTAGAGAACACTACTCTAGAATAGCTCTAAAGAAAACTATTTGAACTTAGCACTTACATAACTACAAGATACAAATCAAAACAATGTAAAAGTTCAAGAGAGATACAACCTTGAGATCCTCAGGATATGAATGAATGAATGTTACTAATCAAATAAGGTTGTATGAATGCAAATGATGAAAATCAACTCTCTTGACACTTCTTGTTGAATCTTGTTTACAACATCATCTTCAATGAAGCATGTGACTTTGTGATTTGAAACAAGATGAATGACACTTCAGAAAATCTATTTCTTGAACCTTTGAAAGCTTTGGGATTATTGGGAATTTCGTAAGCTCAGATTACTTTACTTGTTACAAATGCACATACCCAATAGCTTTAAATAGAAAACAGATTTAATTGCATGTAACTGATTAAAACGATATGATAATCGATTAATATCCCAATTAATCAATTAAAGTGTTCTTGAACCAATCTGGAAAACTGCTAAGAACAAAGTAATCGATTAAAACAATATGTAATCGATTAAGGCAATTCATGTCAATTTAGAAATAAGCCTATGTAATCTATTACGATTATTGGTAATCGATTAAGGCAGTCCAGCACAGTTTTTGGAATAAGCATGTGTAATTGCTTACTATTAAATGGTAATCGATTAAATTGTTCTTCAAGGCTTTTTAATAGATTACACAAGCTGGTAATCGATTAAATCAGTGCACAAATGTTTTTCCAAAAACTTAAATCATGAAAAACTTCTTTCTTAATGCAAACATGTAACCTTATATGCTTTGCTTAGATCTTGAATGCTTGTATGTGATTATGCTCATGTAATGCAAGGATCATTAGATAACTCTCTTGAGCAACTTAACAAATTACAAATGCCTTCAATTGATAGGCATGTAAAAAGCTAAAATTTTATTAAGCAAAGGCCTTCATTCCTAACTTGATCTTCTTCCCAGCTCCCCCTATATCCAACAGAAGGTTCCACTAAGAGTAAAATTGCAACCTTCACAAGAGAATGTAGTATGCAAGCTAAAAAAGGAGTTGTACATACTCAAACAATCACCAAGGGAATGGTTTGGAAGATTTTCTTTGGCAATGAAACGGTTTGGGTATAAACAAAGCACTGCCAATCATACCTTGTTTATAAAAAAAACAACAACGGGAAGATAGACATTCTCATTGTATATGTGGATGATATCGTGCTAACAGGGAAAGATTTAGATGAAATAAGAACTCTTGAAAAATGACTAGTAAACGAGTTTGAAATGAATGATTTTGGTCAATTAAAGTATTTCCTTGGCATAGAAATTGCAAGATCAAAAGAAGGAATTTTTTTTGTCCCAAAGAAAGTATATTTTGAATTTGTTATCTAAAACAGGTATGTTAGTATGTAAGCCCGCAGATACACCAATTGAAATGATCACTCACTTGGTGTATACCCAGATCAGATTGCCACAGATAAGAACATATATCAAAGATTGGTAGGCAAGTTAATTTATTTGTCACATACTAGGCCATACATTGCCTACTCAATAAGTGTTATAAGTAGATTCATGCCAAGTGAAGAACACATGAAAGTCATGGTCTGCATCTTGAGATATCTTAAAAGCTCACCAGGTAAAGGCCTACTTTTTTCAAAGAATAACAAAGCTTGCATGGAATGCTATATAGACTCTGACTAGGTAGGAGACAAGACAACTAGGCAATCCATCTCAGGGTACTTTACCTTTGTAGAAGGCAAACTAGTTACATGGTGGAGCAAGAAACAAAAAGTGGTGGCAAGATCTAATGCTGAAGCTGAATTTAGAGGTATGGCTTATGGTATTTGCGAATTGCTATGGGTAAAAAGCATTTTAACGGATATGGGAATCAAATATGAGAAGACTATGAGCCTATATTGTGATAATAAAGCTGCAGTAGAAATTGCTCAACACCCAGTCTAACATGATAGAACAAAACATATTGAAGTAGATAAGCACTTCATTAAAGAAAAGTTAGATGGAAAAACTGTTCAAACTCCTTATGTGCATTTTGAAGACTAACTTGCAGATGTGCTAACCAAAGCTGTATCAGGAAAGGTTTTTGAAGAGATGATTGGCAATTTGGGCATGGTCGACATTCAAGCACCAACTTGAGGGGGAGTATTGAAAGGAAGCTTCCAGTTCGATTGGTTGTTACTTCTGATAAGATCAAAGTTGTTAAGGATGTTTGAATTCAAACGTTTGTTATGTACAGAGTATAGATAGTTTAAAATAATAGGTTGTGTTTCCTATTCTTTTGGTAGGATATTTCGTATATTTTTTAGATTAGTTTGTTAGTCTCTTTTGTATAAATATCCCTTATTCATGGGAAGAAATTAATAAAAAGTAAAACTTTATACCAAGTATCGAACTATGACACTGCTAGACCCTCGACTCCAAACCCAACCTTTTACAGGACCCCAATTTCGACAACAAAACCACTTTGTGTTTTTTTCCCTTTTTCTGTAGATCTGATAAAGGGATTGTGTTTTTTATTTTATTTTATGATTTGAGAAAGGGGCCAAATTTTGGTTTCCATATATAAGAAAGGGAGGAAGATTCGTTGTTGTCGTCGCTTCTATGGTGGGTTCACGATAATGGCTTGCAGTGGTGGTTGGTGGTGGGTTTCGTAGTGGCTTGTGGTCTTTTTCATTGTGCTTTGGTGTGGTTTTGCGATAGTGTTTGGTGATGAGTTTCGTGGTGGGTTCATTGTGTTGTTTGGTGGTGGGATCTAAAATCTGAACCCTTAGTTTAAAACAAATTTGCTTTCAGATTTATGATTTATGTTTAAAATCTGAACCCTTCATTTATAAGGTGTATCACAATCGAGATTCAGATCGAGAATGTAGGTTTAGTTTCGATCTAAAACAATTTTGCATTCTATTTTGTTTTTTTTTAGTTGCATCAGAAACTGTTTTTCGTTTTCCAAATCGATTGTTCTTCGGAGATGGTAGGGGAACGAAGATGTAGTGTATTTGAAAGCAGTGGAGGTTTCACTGCCATTGTCGGCTTTGGTATCGCTGCAACGACAATGACAATGACAAAAGTAGCAAGTGAGAGGGTTAGGTTGTAGCAGAGTTGAGAGTGAGAACTGAGAAAAAGGGACAAGGACATATATGGCCAACAAAGTTTCTCTTAATGAAGAAATTTTTAGCTGTCATATAAGTTTAAATTTTTTTTAAAAGCTTCAGCAAACATTTATGTGATGTTTTTAAGTGCCATATAGCAAGTTATCAGAAATAAAAAAAATAGTAAACGTCATCATTTAATTGTGTAAATTGATGACAATAACTAAAACCTTAATGAAAAAAAATCTAAGAATTTTGACCAGTTAAAATTTTGTTTGGGAACTAAAATCTGAAATTTGAAAAAGTTGAGGGATTATAAACTTAGTTAATGCTTAAGTTAAATACAAAGAGAAGAAGAGAGAGAAAGAGGAGGAAGATGAAGGAAAAAAAAAACTTATATTTTGTGATGATTTTTAGCCGTCAATATTTTTATTCTATTATTGGCATTAACCTTAGATGAACAAAAGAACAATTTTAAATCAATTTAAAAGATAAAAGATCAAAATAAATCTTCTAAAAGATAAAGGGCCTAATGAACAAAAAAAAGATAAATGACTAAATACGTTATTTGACCTATTTTAAAAATCTAAAAGGAATGTAAGTGTCTTTTAAAAAAGAAATTAAAGTGATGCACTGATAGTGTAAAATGATTTCACAGTGTGATCCAATCACAAATTATAAGTCAACAAACTTATCATAAATAGTAGTTTCTAGGGTTAATTAAGTTTTAATCCCTCAACTTTTTCATATTATAATTTTTGGTCCTTCAAAATATTTTTGGCAACTTATAGTCCTTCATTAATTTTTAGTCCCTCATTTATTTTTATTTCTCAAAAGTAGTACAAATATAAAATAACCAAGAGACTAAAAATTGGCAAAACAATGACTAATTTTGAGCAATAAAAATAAACAAAATTTTAGAAAGACTGGAATTGTTAACATAAAATTAACGAAGTACTAAAAGTTGTATAAAAAATTTTGAGGAACTAAAAATTGGAATCTAAAAAAATTGAGGGACTAAAAACTTAATTAATTCTATTTTCTAATTAAATGATAGTATAAAGCTTTTTTTTTTTTACATTTACATTGTTAGTACATATCCCCTTTTCTCTTAAAAAAATCTAGGAAGGTTAGTGGAAATTTTCCTGATAATGATGCAAATATTGAAATATTTATATTTAAAAGATCATTAATGTCAACTGTGTAGTGAATGCAAATTATAGTTAATGTATATGTATAATATACTACAAATATTATTTAGTATTATATTTATGAGGCTGTTCGGCCAGGCCTTGATTAACCTAATGGGTTAAGCTGGACTCCTAAAAACAAGATCTAAAAAAAGGTTTATTTGATCCAACTCCATTAATATATAAAAGGAGTGCTAGGTACACACTCCTTACTTTCTAACAGACTCCGTTAAATACATTGTCAAATTGGTTAAATTTATTAAAACCTATAAAATCAAGGAGAATTATTAAATAAATTGTAAGACATAAAATTTTGTTATTTTCCATAAATTTTAATCAATAAGGGTTGCTAGCATTTCTCTAATATATTCATCCAAAGAAACTCCTTGGGTTTCTTTCTTTTGTTTTCACCCTAAACCATTTATGATCTAGAATTTTATATTTCATAAATTTAGGAGCTTGTCTTTTGTCTTTGCTTCCAATCTGCTGAGCATAAGTTTTAAACAAGTTCTGCACACATATCACAACGTTCACTACCATGAAAGGCAAGTTGTCATCAAAGGTATACCAAAAGGGTGATTGACAAAATCATTAATATATGATGTGAGAAAGAAAAAGAAAAAGAAAAAAGAAAAGTGCTTGAAAATCAAGGTGGGTTAAGGCAATGAGCACCAAAAAATTACTTACATTGAAGAAGCTCTAGAAAGCGTATACCTAACTCCAAGTTGGGAATAGTGTTTGAATTGCACAAATTATAGAAGGCCTCAGTAGGAAAATCAAATAATATCATTTATCTTATATTCCACGGTTCCTACAATATAAGGTAATGCTACACAATAAATTGCATATAATTATATTGAGAGTGAGAATGTCAAACTTAATTTGATCTACGAGGATCATTTCTTGATCATTCATATAGTTTCCTTTTATGCTTTAATTGTCAGCTTGACCTAGTAGCAGAAGTAATTTAACAGGCAGCTTCCAGTTTATACTTTATACTGTACTTAATAACTTAAGATTTTTACATTGTTTTGTTATCTTGGTGCCACACAAAATGCAACTCATTCGAGACTTTTATGGTGTGCATGCAACAAATGCAATGGTATTCAATCTTGTTTTTCTGTTCGTTCTTCATGTTTGTGTTCATCTTCATCTTCTGAATCTGCATAAAGAAAATGTGAATTGAAGCAGGTTACAATCAGATAACAAATTAAATTTTCTATTAAGGCCACTACTAAACCTGAGGGAAGATGTTTAGGGATCATCAGCATCAAGATCGATTCAATTAAACGTAATATTTTCTCATCTTAGAAAAAAAGGCATATATGTACTGCATCTTTCAACTTACCAGACCGTATATCTTGACTAACTTTTCCTTTTTCTTGGATTTGTTTAACAAGCATCCTAAGCATCAGCACCCACCAATATATATGAAGGACGAACAAGAAGTATAGAAGAGCATTGAACACATAATAATATAATGTACCATCCACCAGGTCCATTTTCAAGGCGTGAACAACTTCATAGCTGTGAAAGAGAGAAGAGACTGAGTTAAATGGAAGAACAGAATGATATGTGAACGATGGAAGCTCTAGCATTACTTTTTAGATTGAGTCATTGAAACTTATGCAGTCTGAAACATGTTCTTTTTCTTGTGGCGCTTATAGGAAAACTAAAAACAATTAATTGAAGTATAAATTTTAAGACAAACTTTATTTTATAATCCTGCCCTGACAAGACTGCTTAAATTCCATAATCCAACTAAAAACTTTTCCCAGATAAATTTATTACAACCCAGTTCAAACTTGGAAACTAATGTCATACTTGACGCTAAATTTAGCCTTGACTTTGATGATGAACAGTGTGAATCAGCAAAAGCATGAGACGGATCATAGATAACATGCAGAATAATGATTGTTGACAATCCACAAAAACTTAAGAAGTTCACTCAAGAAAACATGCATTACCACACACACTTCATCAATTAAGAACAACCAATCATATCAGTTGAGCAGGCCATTCAAATATTAGATTGGAACATGCCAGGCCATTCAATATCAGATTAGAACATGCTAGAGACAACTGTTGGATAGACAGAGAAACACTATTAGTGTGTAGTGCCATTACATTTGCATGCAGAAAAGTTTGATGTAACAAAGAAAATCCCAAGGAAAACCTATCAAGGTAAAAAGGGTATCTTTTGTCTACAACTTTTATTTGAGATTTTAAGTAGCATTTAACATATTTTGCCAGATTCTGAAACAGTCCAAATGAGAGTCTCCGTGGGCAGTGAAAGGGCACCGGAATATAAAATTAGCATTATAAAAAAGTAAGAAAAAAATAAAGGTTAGGTGAACTATTTTATGGCATTGTATATCTTAAACTAGTACTCCTTTGTGTGAAGAGTGTTGGAGAGACAAGGTGTTATTCTGCCCCACAATGACAACTTTTGAAGCTGAAGAGCAACAGACAAGGTGATCACCATCCTTTTAATGTATGTTTAGGATTTTTTTTGACTTTCCAATAAACATGAGTAGGAACATTGGATAATTCTCCTAGATTAGCAGCTACAGAATACAAACATGAGGAATTCTAACAGACTACAGAAGGAAAACAGAATGTAAATTAGTATAATTAATACAAACCTTGTACTCCTAAGAATCCAGAATGGGTAGTAAATGATCCGCATTATGGTAAAACACAAAACGAAAAGAACAAATGCAATGCTAGCTATTGTTTCAGCACCACTGTATTTGGACATTTTCCCTGTCTCAATAAACACATCACTAGCATCATGAAGAGCTAAAACTACAGATCCAACACGAACAAACCTGTATCGAACATAGAAGCAAAACACTATACCAAGTTAAACATAGAAGTAAAACACTATACTGAATTTATTAAACATAGAAGTAAAATGAACTAGTGAAGTAAAATAATAATCAATAGAATTAGTGCAGGTATCTAGTTCACAATTTCCATATAGAAACAGTTTTGGTAGACACACTAATGATTTAAAATCTTCATACTCTCACTTTATCTATCTCTATCACATACAGGCACAAAAACCTTGACACATTTCACTCTTTTTGTGAGGAGTTTAATGACAGAAGATACACCTAACTGATTTAGTGAATTAGTTTCTTATTCTAACTTTCTGTTATTGGTTGTTATGACAGCTGTTAGTTGTTAGTTACATTTCTGTTTTTTAGTTTCTCTGCTGACCATCTTGTGAGTACTTGACTCTCTTGGGCTACATTTTATCAATATTCTAATACCATATCAGATTTAAACTTCCACCCACACCTATTCTCTTCTTCTTGTAACCTCTTTTCATACTTCAATGGCTTCCAATATCCCCTCCTCTTTGCAAAATCCATCAAACATCTATTACATTCATCCCAATGAAAACCTTCCTTTGTTCTTGGTTCCCCCATTCTTTAATGTTTGAAGTATCACACATGGGCTAGAATTATGTAAATGACCCTCCAAATGAAAAACAAGTATGAGTTTGTTGATGGTTCCCTGCCTCAACCTTCTCCCATGGATCCTTTATTCGTCGCTTAGAAGAGATGAAATATGTCTCTTGATATTGCTGCTAGTATAATTTGGATTGACGTTGGTCAAGTATTGCAAGATTTCCAAGATCGATTTTCATGGAGTGGGATATAGATTGACGAAAGGTGTGTCTTAGGACGAAATGGAGAAAAGCATAAGCTTGGTGGAGGGTTAGACCCGTTATTATCTCTATGTTCCAGATTTGTCCCTTTTTAGTTCCTTTCCTCTTCATTTTTCCCCTCCCTCTTTCACCCTTATTTTTTTTTATCTTATTTTTCTTTTCTTTTGTCTTTTTTTTTCAACTTTTTCATATCTATCATTGGGTTCATCTACCACCGATCCCAATTAACTTGGGTTAAGAGTGTTGTTGATGTTGATGTTGAATCCTTTTATGTTTCTATATTATACATGCTTCTGACTCATTTGTAGATGCATTGGATTTTCATAACCATTTTTAAAGGCTTGGATACTTCATGGATATGTACCAGTGAACTATCCAAGAGTATTAGTATCGGATATGAATACATGAAACAAATTAAAGTATCGATGCTTCATAGGTTACTAACAACAAATAGCTGTCAACTAATAAATAAGCAAGTAATCCACTAAATCAGTTAGGTGTACATTCTGTCATTTGAAAATTGAAATGGATCACATTCAAACAAATTAAACAATTACAAAACAGTATTGCCTGAAAATCTTAACACTTCACCAAATTCTTGGATTAAGAGAAAAACATACCTAAAACTGTAAGATAACAGGATGAGAATGACAGTAATAACATGATGGCCCATGGAAACCACAAAGTCGGAGCGCCTTGTTTCCCAAAATATTAAAGCAAGTATAGAGTATGAATAAAATCCAGCAGCATACATATAGAGCCCTTTCAATTTCAATCTGAAATGCTAAAAGGTTATTGCTCAATCCATCAACTTAGGTTGAACACATGGAAATCACAGAAGGACAAATAATGACAATTAACAAAATTAGATAAAAGATTGTAACAGAAAAGCCACAACAGTTGTGCACGTAAATGCATAATCTTACGTAATCTTTTGATCTGGCCATATCTGATTCCCTGGCCCCACCCAAAAGTATCTTGTATCAGTAAACCAAGGCTCATCATATGTTACTGCCAAAGCAAAAATTTCTGCGGACAGAAAATAAACGAATTTCCATGCCGATTCTTTAAATTTCCTAATCTGTTTTCTCTCATGCGTTTGAAAATCCATCTTCTTATGTCCCTTTCCAAAAATCAATCGTCTGGCCACTTTCTGTAAATGCAATTCACTTCAGATTGACTATATCACTAAATGTAATCAAAATATCCAAAAAAGGAAAAAAAAACTAACAAAATAATGTAGATAAAGAAATTATTACACCAATAGATTAACCCACTTTTCTAGATATAAATATCGCTTATACTTATTATAATGCAATAATCCTATCTTTCAACCATTCTATCATCGAACAATGCCCACCCAATGCCCTGCTTTTACTTTATAGGTGTAGCACTTACTATTCTCCCTTAGCATGTTCCTTCATCCACTAAGTACCTTCAACTTGAAAGCTTAATTATAAATTTAATGAATTTAATTAGAGAGTGCTAGCCATTATGCCTCGATGACAAGTTGATAATGAGTTTAAATATATAAATAGTCTATTTGCATATGCAAGAGTAAAACTCTCCCTCGTACCTTCACGTATTATAATTCACTACTATGATTGTCATGTACTTTAAATTTGTTGACTTTTTTTTAATAGTTATCCTAAAAATCATCTCAAACAAGTTTTTAAATCAATTCACGTTGTAAAATTACACTAACATCACATCAACATTAAAACTACACCTCTTAGTCCATCCAACCGCTTCTTCAATTACTTTCCAACTCCCTGAGTTCAAATTAAAAGATGATGGTGGCAAAAAACAGAGTCAACAAAGCTAAATTGAACAAAAACTGTAAAAGTCAACGCAAGAAATTACTATCGAAACATTCAACAAACATGAATTTAGAACTTAGAAGTGATTAGTACCTCGAAAATGAAAGTGTCAAGAAGGAAGCGAAGGGAGGGAAAGAAGAGAGCGAAGAAGGGTATAACGGAGAAATCACGAAAGGCTGGGTATGATTCATGGTTCCAATCAATAGAGATCACCTGTTGAAGAACCCAAGTAGCCATCGTTGGGATGATACGTTGGTTGAAGCAGAGAGGAATTTTTTGTAAAACAAACAACCAGGAACCAACAAACACCTTGCAGAACTACGTCATGTGTGAGTAATACAGCAGATTATGAAAGGTACACAAGTACGGAAAAATCAAAATAAGTGGGCTTTAAAAGGCTGTTTAGGGGAGTAGAAGAAAGACAGGTTGTTGGGATAATAAAAAAAAGAATGAATGAAAACAGAGGAGGAATGGCTGATATTTATATACTTTGCTTAAACTTAAAAAAAAATTAAAATAAGTTGTATAATTTTTTTTAAAAAAAAAATAAGATTTATTTCTTAAAATAAATGACAATTTTGATTTTTTCATTTAAAAACAATTTAAATAAATATATTAAAAATATAAAATTACTTGTTTTATTAAAATAAGCATTTATTTAATAAGAAAATTTAAATAAATTGAACTTGGTTAGACTGAAAATAGAAAGAAATATGTTATTTCTAAATAATTAGGTCCTCAAATGTCATTTTCTTAGTCCTCAAAATTAAAGTTGTTTCCTCAATTTTGAGAATTGTTTTTTTTAAGTCCTTTTGTCAAGAAGGCGTTAACGGAAAGTGAAGCGTGGTAGATATTTGGTAATTTGTGATGGCTTTCCGCTGAAATTTGATTTTGAAATTTTTATTTATTTTAAAAACCACCTAAATCAGATTGAAAAACATAAAATAAAACCTGAAACCCAAATCCACCGTGATCAATAGCCAACTCTCATCAAAATTTTAGAACCTCAAAACCTACTAAAATCCCAAAATCAATTACAAAACATAATTTTCAGCAATTTCAATTTCAAAAATTCCCATTTTCATCTCACCCAACATAGGCACGTTACCATCGTGGGGTCGCCACCCTCGTCACGGCCTCATGTTCCCCTACATCCTTGACTCCCTCAACCTCAAACCCGTTGCCTTCTTCACCGTGTGGTTCTCGCTCATCTTCGCTGTGTAATTAATTAAAATAATGAGAACGAAAGGGGGGTGTGTGTGTCTGTGGGCTGTTCTTTTGTTGTGGTGAAATGAGTGATGAAATATGGATCAGAGAATGATGGTAGGGTGGCTTGTGGATCGTCTGAGATGGACGATTGTTGGATTGTTGGCCTGGTCTCTTTGGCATTTAGGGATTTCAAAAACGTTATTTTTTATTTTTCTTTACACATACTGATTGTTTTTAGTAGTTAGAAATTGTAATTGAAGGTTAAACTAAAAAATTGAATTTTGGTAATAAAAATCCTCACAAATTGTAAAATCATCTACGACATCACACACTCGATTAACATTGTCTTAATGGAGGAACTAAAAACACAATTCTCAAGTTTGAGGGATAAAAAAAATACTTTCATATTTTAAACTATTAAAATATATTTAAGCTAAAAATATATGAAAAACATGTTCTTATCTATTTACTTAGATGAAAATAAAAGGAAAAATTATTATAGACATAAAATTTGTTAGGAGCAATGTTGTGAAAATCGATCTGAACTGCGGGAACTGTAGTTTCACTCGAGCTGGATTGGTGATGAACTGGTCATGCATATGGCCCTATTTGGCCCAGAGAAAATCGGGTGATTTTTAGAAAACCTGGTAACTCGACTGGTTTTTGGGACCCTGACGAGGTTTTGACTTGAAAAAAAAAGGTTCCAAAATGGTAAAATGACGTCGTCGTCGTCACAATAAAAACCGAAGAAAGGTACATCTGTTTTCTATTTTTCTTTTCATTGACTAGACTTGGCCCAAGCAACACAAATGGTGTCATGTTCCTTGCAATTTTATAACTAACAAAAGTAAAATTTTCTCATTTTGAACTTTCTAGCACCTTGCAGTAGGAAGGAAGGTGCAACCACAGGAGGAAGGAAGGTGCAGCACCCAAAACGGAAGGCGCACAATAATATATATAGTGGGTAGGGTTTTTCCTTATCTGGGCCTGATATGGGCCAGATCCAAAATTTTATTTTTTTTCCCCTTTTATTGCTTTATGTAGTTTTCATTTTGCTGTTATGATTTAGGTAGTTGCTATTTACACTTTTTTTTTATTATTAATACACTTGTGTTATCAACTTTAATACTTCAATTATTATTTTGAATTTTTTAGTATGGAATTATGGATGAATTTTTTTTAATCAAATAATGTTAATTATATACGTATATATAATATAATTTTGAATTTTTTAATATAGACTGGGTCAAACAGAGTCAATTACTGACCTACTGGTTAGACCACTGACCCAATGACCCGCTACCTCGACTGGGTCAATGATCGGGCCATATTTTATAACGCTGGTTAGGAGTAAAAAAATAGATTTGATAATGGACTTATCTATTTAACCCACTCTTTTATAGAGGGAGATGTTGGGTCAAGATTATGAGAGCAATTGCTCATACAAGATTTTTTTTTTATATGTATTTGATAAAAAGAATTAGCTCATATAAAAAATAGGTGTTACTTCTCAAAAATAATATTTTATCACATGAATGTTGAAAGTTATAACTAAGAAATAAAAGAGATAATAAATTAATACTAATTTTACCATTTTGTCTTTCTAATTTTTTACTTTTTTGCTCCTACAACACTAAGCATACACGAAGTTGGTGAGAAATACACACCTTGGCTCAATTGTAATTTGTAAAAGCTTATATAAGTAATTTGATTTTTTATCATTAAATTATATATTTGGTAAAATTTATAATATTATTCTTCTAAAGTTATAAT
Source organism: Glycine latifolia (assembly GCA_013407115.1). Taxonomy (NCBI): domain Eukaryota; kingdom Viridiplantae; phylum Streptophyta; class Magnoliopsida; order Fabales; family Fabaceae; genus Glycine; species Glycine latifolia. Next base: position 12,720,617 of record CM023941.1, on the reverse strand, counting down.
ATATTGTTTTCTTCGTAAAGTTATATTGGCTTCCAAAATGGTTAGTTTGATCAATCTGAAATGTAAACTTACATTTCAAAATGCATTCCTTTTTTGGTTTTCAGAATAGTCAATCTAAAAGATAAAGAAAACATGCATGGAACAACTTGAAAAGAAAATATTCCAAAAAGATGCATAAAGCAACATGATGCAACAACCTTAGATGAATTGGCTAAGACCCCGTTCAATGTGATTTTTCGTTTTCAGTTTTGAAATATTTGATAATCAAATCTAATTTTTGTTTTCTGTTTTTAATTTCAACTTTGATTTTGAAATTGTTGGGTTTGTCGTGTGTCTTTCTATGTAGCAAATAGATCTGAACGCACAACCTAAGATATAAGCATTACTCACAGATCTAAGCACCACCACAACCTTAGATCCTCAAGGAAAACAATTTTGTTCATCGTCGATGATGACCATTGTGGCTACCTCGAAGCCACATGTTTGATACCATTGTTGCTGGCTGACCGACGTTGGGAAAACGACAAGGCGATGAAGGGTGGTGGAGGAATGTGAGGGAGAAGTAGGAATGTAAGGGGAAATGGTGAGTCAGGCGACGGGCAAGAAGAGATCACGACAACCAACGACAACGACAATTGTCACCAATTGACTAGTGGTAATGACAGCTACTGGAGTATATCAACAAAGAGAGGGAGGAGCAAATGGTGTGAGTGCCTTGAAGGGTACCTTGCAGAATGTGTATACATGACTTCTAAATGAATTTTAATTGGAATTTCCTTGGTGTATGAAAACTATAAGATGCATAAATAGGTTTTAGGGTTAGGTTAAGAGAATCTACATTTACTAAGTATCTATGAATTGAGAGAGGAATTGATTTAAGTATGAATATCTTGCACCTTAATTGATATTATTGAATTGGAGATCGGGAGGACTTGCGATCCTTGGGCAAATTGTGTGGTGGAAACCTTGATTGGTGTGTGCTTGTATGATAACTTAGAAAATTATTTGTGTGCCTATGGATTATGAAATCCTAGAGTAAGGAAGGGGGTAGCAAATGGACTTGATGCAAGAGTGCATTTGTAAAGACTAGGATTCAACTTAGTATTAATAAAGGTTCATTGTGATTAACAATGAATAAAGACTTAACAAGGGTGTGAATCTAATGAATCATTTGGACTTAGTAAACATTAGATACCTTTGCACATTGGAGTACATTATTATGAAGTGAACTTAGACTGAGCCTTAGGTTCTTTGCTTGGAGAACATGAATTATGATAAACCCCATATAATCTCGAGAGAAGAAAGGATAACATAAAATGTCACAAAACATGGGATGGTGCATGAATCCAATTCATGGAAATGTGTGAGAATGCCTTGAGCATTTGCTTGTGGTTTGTGATGTGTTTGAAATCGTTTAATGTCTTGGTTGGAGGGAAAGAAGGAGAATTCCTCTTTTCCGTAACGGGGTGAGGATCATGGTGGATTATACTCGTGAATGTACAACAAATCGTGGACACTTGTAGGAAAGGAAGCATGGAAGTAGTCACCTGGAACATTTTGCTTGTGTTAAGTGTGAATGATGAGAGGTGGGGTTGGAATAATTACCTATTGTGGTGATTTTTTATCTCTGTGTTGAGGAGTCGAGGGCAAGGCTTCGGGCTCATATTTTGCCAACCACCATTACACTACTAGGAAAAGTCATTTTAACATCAATTATTTTGGACATTCAATATTAGTTTTGAACTGATGTTGAAACTATCGATGTTAAAAGTATCAACATTAACATCGGTTATGAAAAATCGGTGTTAAAATACTTAATACAACATTGATTTTTATGAAAATTGTTGTATAGTAAGAAATATAAAAAAAATGCAAAAAATAATATTGATTTTAACAAAAACTTATGTTGTTATGCACCTTACAACATCAGTTCTTCTAGAACCGATGTTTTTGCATTTTAAAAAAAAATTATATCTATGTTGTTAATCATCCCAATTCTACAAATTGAAAATATAATCAATCCAAACAGTACAAAATATTATATTCAAATTATTATTGAATAATTACTAGGGGTGTTCACCGGTACGGGTCACCCGTGAACCCGAACCGATTTGAACAGTTTGGGTTGGGTCATTTATATATTTGGGTCAAAACCGAACCGAACCGATCAAAACCGTTCATGTATGGGTTGGGTCACGGGTTTAGATTTACAGATCCGTTGATCCGATGACCCGATCCGTGAACCTTTATATATATATATATATATTAAAAATTAAAAAAATAATTTGACAATAAAAAAAAGGTAAGATATTATAAATGGTTAAGATTGCATTCAAAAATAAGATAGGATATTTTTTTATATTGCATTAAAAAATAGGATAGAATATTTTTAAGATTACATTGCATAATATAATAGAATATCTTTAAGATTACATTGGATAATATGATAGATTATATTTAGGATTGCATTCAAAAATTGGTTAAAATCATATCTTTAAATTAGTATAAATAGAAACATATTTTGGTGTTCATGTATGCATTCTCCATTCCAAATAATATTAGAGTATTAGAGAGTTTATGTTTGCATCATTGAGAGAATTGTTGTGAGATCATATAGAAGCGTTTGACAAGTTTGATTCTTCAACTGATTTAAAGATACCTATTTGCTTAAGGAATATAAGCGTAAATGTAACTATCTTATTGTATTCTTCTTCTTGACTTTGAAAAAGGTCGCAGCTGGGAACTAGGATACCAGTTTTGTCTCTGTTCTTGATGAATTGAGACATGCAACTTCTGGCTGGGAAACTAAGATACCAGTTTGATTGGAAAACAAATATATCAGTCTATCTCTATTCTTGGTGAATTTAGACTAGAGCTTTTTGCTGGGAAACAAGGATACCAACTGGGATAATTGTTGTGTAAGGGTAGACTATTATAGTAAATATTGTTCACAAATCTTTTGTTTTAATTTATATTATAAGTCTATTTTATAATATTATGTTGATGGTATTAAATGAATCAATTTTACTACTTTCATACATTTGATAATATTGTGTTAATTGTATGAGATATTTGAAAGAATCGTGATATAATAGTAGTTCTAAAAAAAAATTAAATGGGTAACCCGGTGATCCGAACCGAACCGAACTGTTCATGAACGTGTTGGGTTGGGTTGGGTTTCAATTTTTTTTTTCTGAAAACCGAACCGAACCGAACCGATCAAATTTGATTGGGTTGGGTCCTAAATTTGGCCAAAACTGATCCGAACCGATCCGCAAACACCCCTAATAATTACTATCAAATAAAATAAATACTTAAAGTAATGAAACAATAATCTCAATTCATAAAATTATCCATAACCTAAGTTAATTAAACATAACTCTAAAATTGTAAAATCCTTGAACATCTAGTGCTTCATTTTTAACTCTTAGAAAACATATTGTCCACTAAAATCAATTAAATAATTATTTATTTATGTAGTCAAATCTCCTAAATAAAATAATTAACTCTAATATATATATATATATATATATATATATATATATATATATAACATAATATGTGTGTAAAATAAAAACTAAAAAAGTCAAAACTAAATTAGAAGGACAAAATATATATTTTAAAACCAAATATCAAAACATCTAACAGTTTTATTAATCACGAAAATGATACAATCACCACAATCATATGAAGGGATTATTATAATTACACACAAATGATGCATCCTAATCCATGCTACACAGGAATCGAGATTGGAATCATTAATAAGCCTGTGAATGTAACTGTCAAGGGTGGAAGAAATAGAACTATAGAAGTCTCAGTATCTAATAACATTATTTTTATCTTTTCAAGTACTAGTAATTTCTAAACATGCACTAAGCACACATCACGTGCTCCCATGCACTGTTTTCTTTTTCATGGTACTTCTGCTACGTAAATAAAATTTTCTCATTGGCTGACCGAAAGGTACAAGCCTAAAACCAAACACATCCTACATTTTCTTTTGAAACTTACACCCTACATATTTATCAACTTTAATTTCAAAGAATAAAAATGCAGTAGGATAGGAAGAACGGTGCCTACTTTTCTGTTAGTATATATTATTTTTTAGTCTTAAATATAAAACAATTAAAAAATAGAAAGATATTCTTATCTTATAATGTTAATGTTAATAACAGATCAAGAGTACGTCAGAGACTATTCAAATAAAAATTACCGTTTAAAAAAAAGGTAAAATAAATAATTTTATTTAAAAAAAAAATTCAAAATTTAAAGTTGCAAAAGGTCTCAAGTCCCATGAATGAGTTTTTAAAATTGCACCAAAAGGGAAGTTAGAACCTGTAGTCTAGGGACTCCATCAGTCATTAGGAGGGTGAGCGCGCCAGTCATCAAAGAAATCTTTATCCATATTCATCAGTTAGAAACTGGTCGGTCACTCTTCCCCTGGCACATATAATCACCACACATGCAGATTTGATAGTTAAAAAACTAAACATTTTAATTATGATGGTTAAAAAAATAACTTCAAACCAAATAATTAATACCCCAATGTAATGCATATTATGATGGCTTTTATTGATGGACTTACAGTGGGTCCCTACTCCCTACAGACAGGCAATCAAGTGTGCTTATAATTGGGAGAGTTGTATCAAAGGATGTCATACTTACAATTCATCAGATTTTGCTAATGCAGAAAACAAATGATGAAAGGAATAAGTTGTTTAGGAAAGCCAGGTTAGCAAATATTTCATTTCATATCACACCCGCAAACCCATTAATGATGGTTGACTCAGTATTCTTTCAGCCACTTTCTCTGCACTACTTCCACTCATGTTTGCAGTAACTTGTCAAGTGTAGCATTAGAAAATGGAATTAAAATAAATGCAGACACTGGTGGAGTAAGGGGGGATTGGGGATTATGAACTATGCACTGTGAACTGCCCAATGGCCCTCAGATGTGCTTCCAATCTCTCAAGCATCTCATGTGTTGTTTCAAGTACTCCTTTCCATTGGATCATCGATTTATTGCTTGCGATAAACACAGCCTGAAGAGCATTCAATTGCCAGAGTGAGATAGAACCCGACAATGCATAATACAAAGCAGGTTTCCCATGCCTACCTTTTCTTTTTCTTTTTAATTGAAAAACCAACAAATCATGATAGTCAAGGTCAGAAAAGTTAACAATTGATAAGCTGGCTTTCCAAAAAAACTCCACCTTTGATTTCCTTCAAGTTGTTTTCTCTCAGTGTGGCCCCACTAGTTACAAGGTCCAAGATAGCATCAGTTATCCCCATCTAAAAACAGAAAAGACAAACAATTACTTAAATAAATCATAATTATCACATCCAGGCATCCAACATATATTGGTAGCCAAGCCTTTTATTTCACTTAAAAAGTAGAAAATAGTCTATGGTAACAGACAACATTTCATATTGATAAATGATAAACCAGTAAAGAGAAAGTTTTGCAAGAGCGATGGAAGCCTTATAAATTCTACTCATTCAACCTATAATTTACTACCGTGATGATTCTGGTAGCAGTAGCACATTTATATAAGATTTCATAGCAAGTGAAATTGTTCCCTCCACCAAAGTGTAATGAGAGAAATCCTTCCAGTTCAGCTTTTACAATTTTAGAAGGAACAAATAGTAAGATGCCAAGGAAGTCCCTCATGTTCTGTTCTATGTCCACCAGGGAAATATTTCTTCAACACATAATAAAAAGTTGCCCCTTTAACTTATACGAAAATGATAAAATATAACTGAGAAATAGAAATAATGATATATGATATCACGTTCCTTGTCAATTTATTTTATGTTAAAATAAGGAAGTGTACCCAGTAATGTTGTGGATTCCCCCTGGGTCCCATTTTTACCAAAAGAGAGGTAAAAAAAAATATGAAGCAGCTGAAGACTGCTATCTGAAAGGAGTTGTGATTCTGAAAGGCACTATCAAATTGTAATTTATATATTTATACATAAAAATTCAGTAATGAAATCAAAGAGAGAGATTGATCCATTCAGCCATCAATATAGCTAAGTGAAATAAAAGGCTTAGCTTCCTCATCAGTGAGATCACCATGGCACACATACCTTAACAACGACAATACATAGATGGTAAACAACAAAAGCATATAGAGCTAATAATATTTAGAATCGGAAAAAAATATTTTTAGGGAACATTTAAGAAACACATAAGTTTAATTCACTGAATGCAAAACATTGAAAGCAATTAGAGTACTGTAAGAGTTGAAGTTATTCAACTGCTTTCCTTCTATCAGACTATCAGTTACACTAGTTAGTTCTAGTTAGTTTACCAAGTTAGTGAGTTAATGACAGTTGTTGACAATTGTCATAACTAACTGTTCAGTCTATAAATTCTAAATTGTAACCTTGAGTTCAGTGGCTAACAATATTTCCTTTTTCTCATTTCTAAAGTTTTTCATTTCTCTCAAAATATCTTCTCTTAGAATTTTGTTAATAGCTGTATGCATATTTAGCAACAATTAGCCAAATACAATGTATCTGCAGTTTAACAGTCTTTTATCCTATATATGAACTTTGAACATCATCAGTTTTAGTCCCTAGACATTCATTGAATATCTATCTATTAATTTTGGGATCAAAACAATGTTTAACTATGACTAGTATATGAAGCTATATAACAATGATATATTATCTATAAACAAAGTTAAAAACAATTGATTCTGAGATTCTTATGAGAATCCCCTTGTTTTATTGGTCAAAACATCCAAAAAAAGAGGGAAACAAAAAACAGAGCTAAAAATAAAAAGAAACAAGTGAAGGCTACAAGGACAAGAGCATGAACATTGAAGTTCACAAAATACACACTTAACACAGTGAACTACGATTAACTACAAGCATAATTTTATATCCTCAAAGACACTATTCAGCTAATAAAAAACCAATATCAAGCAAGATCAAACAAAAATACTTCAATCTCATCATATCCATTACTATTTTCAACAATATATAGTAATTCACAAGATATTCAAGCTCCAAAGTCAACAAAAATAATGAAATTACAAAAACTCTGAAAGCAGAAGAAAAGAACTCGGGCAGAAATCAACCTCAACGGAAACCCAAGTACGGATCTTCTTGCTTTGAAATAAAACTCGACACCGTTCTTCTCTTCACTTGCCTGTTCATTCTTCTTCTAACTCAAGCTTTCTAGAATCTTCACTTCAGAACCAAAGCCATGGCAGATTGCTTCTTCCCGAGCCTGATGCCCGAGTTCTTACCTGAAATGAGACCGTCCACTCCGCAGGAAGAAGAAGCCCTCACGGTAGGGGACTCGCTGCCGAAGCTCTTCGCCATGCCCCACGTGCCACTCTTCGAGCGTCGGAAATGACCCACCATTTAGAGGAAGGCGTCGATGTGGTGGTGATGGCGTGTGGTTGTTCTGTGCTTTCTGTGTTGGCTTTTAAAATGGGGGAAATTGGTGTTTGGATGGCTGGGGTGCTTTAGTACCGTTCAGATTTAGGGATCGAAGGAAAGGTGAGTTGTGTTTGTAGGGAAAGCAGCAACAAGTGCAAAGTAAACTGTATGTCATCGCCAACGTCGACGTAGGAACAGAGTGGAGACGGAGAGGCGCGAGAGAGTAAAATATACACAACGAGAGAGTAAGGGACTTAGGACTCGCAGGCAAGAGATATTTTAAATGTAGGATCAACACCTGTTTTCACTAAAAACCAATGTTGTACCTTACCATCTTTTAAGGCGTCGGAAATGACCCACCATATGCACCAGCATGTACAATGCCATAACATATACCAAAATTTCTTCACATTTTTTCACCGAAAAAAGCCCTCATGTTGAAGATAATGTTGTTGAACTTACGAAGGTTTTAATACGCACAAAAACCCAACCATCTATAAACCAAACCGAAACCTTGAAAGGCAAGGTAAAATTCTTATCCAATTAAAAGATGGTAGACACGAATTCATTTCTAATGTTTACTATGTGTGCCTAATATGAAGAATAATATTTTGAGTCGAATAAATTTTAGAGAAAGGATATGATGTTCACTTAAAGAACAATACTCTTTCTTTAATAGACAATCAAAATAACTTGATTGCTAAAGTGCCTATGCCAAGAAATAGAATGTTTCGGCTAAACATTCAACATCTACAAGGATGCATCTTGGCTATGGCATTTGTGATTCAGACACCTCAACTTTGGTGCTCTTGAATTACTATATAAGAAGGAAATGGTGAGAGGATTTCCTTCCATCACTCAATCAGATCAGCTATGTGAAGGGTGCTTACTTGAGAAGCAATGTCGAAAGAGCTTTTCAAAGGAAGTTTCGTCAAGAGCCAACAAGCTGCTCAAGCTCATACGTACAGATGTTTGTGGACCATTGAAACCAAGCTCACTCAGTAATAGTAGTTACTTTTTTCTCTTCATAGATGATTTTTCAAGGAAGACACGAGTATATTTCCTTAAGCAAAAATCAGAGGTGTTTGGAGTCTTCAAGAAGTTCAAGGCTAGCGTAGAGAAAGAAAGTGGACGCGAGATCAAAACCATGAGATCTAATAGAGGTGGAGAGTTCACTTCTAAAGAATTCCAAGAATTTTGCGATCATAATGGAATCTGACGGCCTTTAATCATTCCTAGAAGCCCACAACAAAATGGAGTAGTCAAAAGGAAGAATAGAACCATTCTCAACACGGTAAGGAGCATGCTCAAGATGAAGAAGATACCAAAGGAGTTTTGGGCTGAAGTCGTGGCAACTGCTGTCTACCTTCTAAACCGTTTGCCAACCAAAAGAGTGTGAGGAAAGATGTCGCAAGAAGCATGGAGTGGAAGAAACCCATGGGTCTCTCATCTCAAAGTGTTTGGAAGCATAGACTATGCACATATCCATGATGAGAAGAGGTCAAAGTTTGATGAAAAAAATTAGAAGCTTATCTTCATCTGGTATGATTCTAATTCTAAAGGCTGTAAACTTTATAATTCAAATAATGAAAAGACCATCATTAGTCATGATGTGGAGTTCAATGAAGAAGAAGAATGGAATTGGGTCTACAAGATGAAAAGTACAACTTACTCCCCAACTTGATGGAGGACGAAGAAATGGAGCAACCAAGGATGGAGCAAGAAAGACAAGAGACTATTACTCCCCAAACTTCATCGACCGAAAATCAACAAGAAGAACCATTGTCAACGGGAAGTTCAAGCAAAAAAGTACCACGCTTCAGGAGCTTGCAAGAACTTTATGAGGTAATGGAGAATCAAGATAATCTCACTTTGTTTTGTCTCTTTGCTGATTGTGAGCCAGTGAGTTTTCAAGAAGCTGTCCAAAGCAAGAAGTGGAGAGATGCAATGGATGATGAAATCAAAGTGATTGAGAAGAATAAAATGTGGGAGTTAACCTCATTTCCAAAAGGGCATAAGGCAATTGGTGTGAAGTGGGTCTACAAAAATTACAAAGGATAAGTTGAAAGATACAAGGTGCGATTAGTGGAAAAAGGTTATAGTCAACGATCAGGAATTGATTATGACGAGGTATTTTCTCTCGTTGTCCGCTTAGAAATTATTAGACTAATTATTTCTTTGGTAGCCCAAAACAAGTGGAGCATACACCAAATGGATGTAAAGTCAGCATTTTTTAATGAATTACTTGAAGAAGAAATGTACATGAGCAACCAACAAGGTATAAGGTCAAAGGACAAGAGGAAAAAGTATTGAAGCTAAAGAAGATCCTTTATGGGCTAAAGCAAGGACCACAAGCTTGGAATAGTTAAATTGGCAAGTACTTCCAAGAGAAAGGTTTCATCAAGTGTCCTCATGAACATGCAATATATGTCAAAATCAAAGATGGAGATATTCTAATTGTATGATTTTACATGGATGACCTAGTCCTCACTGGAAACAATCCAAGCATGTTTGAAGAGTTTAAGAAAGTGATGAAGAAGGAGTTTGAGATGACTAACATTGGACCGATGACATACTACCTTGGCATTGAGATCAAGCAAAGCAAAGAAGGCATTTTCATCACCCAAGAAGGTTATGCAAGGGAAATGTTGAAGAAATTCAAGATGAAGGATTGCAAGCCTATCAACACCCTAATGGAATGTGGAGCCAAGCTATCCAAGTATGGTGATGGAGAAGAAATTGATACAACATTTTTCAAGAGCTTAGTAGGAAGTCTACCCTACTTGACATGCACGAGACATGTTATTCTCTTTATTGTTGGGTTTGTTAGTCGCTACATGGAGTCTCCAACTAACACGCATTTGAAAGCTGCAAAGAGAATTCTTTGTTACATTAAAGGTACTATTGACTTTGGCTTGTTTTACTCTTTGGCTTGTTTTACTCACCATCTGATGTCTATAAACTTGTTGGATATAGTGATAGCGATTGGGATTGAGACATGGATGATAGAAAAAGCACCATCGGGTTTGTGTTCTTCATGGAAGATACTGCTTTCACATGGATGTCAAAGAAATAACCTATTGTCAATTTGTCTACTTGTGAAGTCGAGTATGTCGCTATTACATCATGTGTCAGCCACACTATTTGGCTAAGGAATTTGCTGAAGGAGTTTAATATGCCACAAAAGGAACCACCCAATATTTATGTTGACAACAAATCTGTGATAACTTTAGCAAAGAATCCAATCTTGCATGACAGAAGTAAGCATATTGATACTCGTTATCATTATATAAGGGAATGCATTGCAAGAAAGGAGGTGCATATCAAGTATGTGAAGTCTCAAGAACAAGTTACAAATATCTTCACCAAGCCACTCAAGAATGAAGACTTCATTAAGATGAGAAGATTGCTTGGAGTTACAAAAATCAAGTTTAAGGGGGGAGGGGGGTGTTGAATAATAATAAAATTGATTTAGGTCCATTGGGTTGTTATATGACCCAATATCTAGAAATATCCAAGAGATGTTTAGTCCAAAATTTAGAATAATCCACTCTAGATATCTCCATAAAAATATCTAGAGAATAGCTGTATCTAGAAACTACCATCATAAATATCTAAGCTAGGGGATTGTGAGAAATTCTAGAAAATGATTTGTAGCCATTATATGAGAATTGTGTTGGCACAATCCTAGCCATTGGTTAAGGAGGTGTTACTATTATAAATAGGAGAGTTCCCTACCCTTTTGTATAAAGCCAAGAGAAAAAGAGTTGTATAGTAATAAAATATTCTCTTCCTCCAAATCTATCTAATTTCTAAACCTTTCATTTTCTCAAATATCCTCCTTCCAACACTTTATATATATAGATTTGTCTTTGCCTCTAAATAAAAAACACCTTCATCCTTCAATGTAGATACACTCGAAATATATTTTTGATTTCTTTAACAATAGCTTTGAATGTGTAACAATAGATATCCTTTCCACACTCAAAATATATTTTTGATTCCTTTAAGATCAATTTTAAATGTTTATCATGAACACTTTTCCTGTAGTTGAAAATATATTTTTGATTCTTACTTGTTGTGTTATGCATAAAACATTTCTTGAGAAATAACAAATAAGACATTGACTTTAAACACTTGTAAAATTCTCTGTGACCCCAACAATGTGGCAAAATTCTCTCAATGACCCCAACAACATGGCAATTCCTTTCTCCTCTAAGTTCATCACTTCTCCCTCCACCTCTAAATCCTATTTGTCATTGTTGTTGTCGACGACAACATTGTCTTCATCGGTGACATGGTCAAAATCTCTGTTGGGCACACACAACAAACATAAAATACATGTTTTTATGTCTGGTCTCCTTGTACTTCACATTCAAATACTCCCGTACACAGAACAAACATAAAACAAATATTACATAAATTGAAAATTTGATAAGAAAAATTAGAGATGTCGATAAACTAATTATAAGGAACCTGAATGGTGTAACACTAGGCACGAATGATCATGGTGTCACAAATAGCCCATAATCGACCAACTCAGTATTAGTGATGTTAAGGTACCATGCATTGAAGTCTTGTGACCGAGATAAAATTATTAAAATTAATTAAATATATAATAGATACAATTAATAATTAATGTTATAGAATTAAACTATTCAAATTAATTATTTATTAAATGTAATAAATGCACCAATTAATAACATGAAATAAATATTCTCTCTATATTTAATACAATAAATGAGTAGCAGGTGCAGTTACTTTCGTCAATATCAAAAGAGAGTAGATGCCCTATTGATTTTTATTAGAAATGGTATTTGCGATAACTTTTGTGTGTTTACATTGATCAAGGTTGTGCCATTAAATAGGCAAGCGGTGGCAAACGGTTACACCAACATGTTGCTGTACAATATTTAAAATATATACAATTTGAAAAAACAATATAAACAACATAGTTATAAATTCGAAATAAAGCTACAAATAACAAATAGAAGATAACAACCCATAATAACTTTAGGTGCAAACAGAAAACTGTTATTATCTTCCAATATTTTCTCTAATACTCCCCTTCAAGTTGGAGCATGAAGGTTTGAAATGCCCAACTTGCCTAAATTAGCCAGAAAAGCTACACAATGTAGTGCCTTTGTAAACCTGTTAGCGAGTTAAGAATTACTACGAACAAAACGAGTGATAATAGTACGAGATTGAATGTGCTGCCGAATAAAATGACAATCCAACTCAATGTGTTTTGTTTGTTCTTGAAAAACAAGATTAGCTGCAATCTGTAGAGCAACTTGATTATCACAACTTAATAACATAGGCCTTGTACGATATCTAACAGGCAATTTCATCTGATCAAATATTTCAATTGATGTTAGTTAACGATGTTAATAGAAAGGGGTAAAAGTAATGTATAAAAAGGGAGGGGTATCAAATGAAATTTGAGAAAAATAAGGGTGTGAGCGTAATTTACTCTTATTATAAACATGATGAATTTTGATTTAAGTGCTTTAACACATTTTGTTGGTTTTAATTTTTATAATTTTTTAAAGAAAATAATTCTTATTATCATTTAATGATTATGTAACATGTATCTATGTATCATGCTAGTAACTATTTTAAGATGGTTACGATGTCACATACTGAACCATGTCATGTCATCAATAAATGGTAATATATCAGAAGTGTTGATGGGCGAAATTCATAGACGAGTTCCTCAAATTATGCAATGTCAGGAGTTGATTAGCAAGGTTGGTGGGCTTCCTCAGGAGGTTAGAGTGGTGAATGACATTAGACAAAAACCACCCATGGAGGGATCCATCAAAGTTAATATCGATGCGGCAGTTTCTTCAGGAGGGGGAGGCTTCTTGCACTGGAGTTTTTAGAGACCATAAATTTGCAATTTGTGGTAGGATCTGCAGCGCACATTGGTAGGTGTTTAGCAGTTGCCGCTGTAGAAAAAGGAATCAAAAGGATTGTGTGTTTCTTATTATGCCAATTAACGGATTACAGTCACATTATATAGAGGAGATGTTGTTACAAGGAAATAAAATAAAAATACTTTTGTAGAAAATATGCTAATTGATACAATACTGATTTATAGAAATTAACAACAAATATATGATTTTTATTAATTAATACAACATTGATTTATTTTAGAACTTCTCTTCTTTCCTTCAATAATTTTTTTCTTCTTTCCTTTAATACTCCCCCTTAAGGTGGATCAAGGGGGTTGATTGAGCCAAACTTGGACAGTAATAAACGTTGAAATTGTGCACTGGGAAACACCTTAGTGAACAACATCAGCAAGTTGATCATGACTCCGAGCAATTTGAATAATCTGTTGAACCTGCTATCGAATGAAATGACAATCAACTTCAATATGTTTTGTTCGTTCTTGAAACACGAGATTGGATGTGATGTGCATAGCTACTTGGTTGTCACAAAAAAGTGTCATAGGAAGACTACTAGAAAAACCAAGATTAGTACGAAGACCTTTGAGCCATATCATTTCTCAAGCAACAGAAGCCATGACACGATATTCAACTTTGGCACTAGAACGAGCTACAACATGTTGCATCTTGCTACGCCAAGCATCAAGGTTCCTGTAACACTCCAGATTCTAGTTAAAACATTGCTTGAAAAGCTCTCGTTAATTCTTTTTATTCTTGAAATACATGTTAATAAATTAATACCTTTTCAAAACTCGAGTAATATATATATATATATATATATATATATATATATATATATATATTTTGAAAACATATGGATAAACTTCATTGTAAAACTTGTGTAAATAAATCCCATTAAAAAAGTATAAAAACACATTAAGATCATTTCTTGAAAGTCAGTACAATAAAAATTTTCATAACAGATTCACAATAATCATGACCTTCAGAAAATAGAATAATTAAATACAAGGGTGAAATAAAATAGTCTTCATATATAAATAAAAAGTAGTATAATACCGTGTCACAGGAAAATAAAATGTAATTATAACTCATTAATGTCTGAAAGCAAGTTTAACATGTAAATTTGTAACAAATATGACTCTCTAAATCTAGGTACACCCAACTCTAAAATGGATACATCCAAAACAAAATTTAGGTCTTAGAGCAAACATTTATTCGATCCAAGGTACCAAATTGTATGTAAGAGGATCCTCGAAAGGATCATCCTTATCCTCCTCAGATAAAGGCTCTAACTATCACAACTATTTGTACTCCTCTATCTCTATAGGCATGAGATCCTCATGGTTTCTTTTGATAGTACTTGAAATTTGTTGGTTGTAGGGGTGAGTCCTTTGCTCCCCAAATGCCACAAATAATACACAAAGCATACAACTTACATAACCATGACATATGATTTTCCTAGGCAAACAACACTCTCGATGCCCTAGAGCGCATAATTATCACACTTGACATAAATGACTATGGTAGTTAACACCACTGACTATCATTCTTGATAGAGTCAAATACTACACTTGACATCATTGATAATCACACTAGACATAACTGGCTGTCACACTTGACACATAATAGGGCCCAACAATTCCACCAAGCCTCTCAGGTATTGGTGGTCTTATACAACTACATGAATGATAGGTTGGAGTGATCACCACATACGAGTACAACGTATATCGATCCCCAAGCTCCCAACTCTGAAAAGTATAGTCTCGGAGCTTGTCAGGAGTATCAAAGTGAGGCCTATGAGTTCCTCGTGCCAAATGAGTGCACCAAATGCCAGTTAGTTACCACTCACTAATTCCCCTAGGTTCTTCAAACCTTTTCGCCAGTATACCAGAGTGTGTCCTATAAATCATCGATTTCTCAACATCAACCTCACCATCTTATAGATGGAACAAAACCTCATACCTCACCATCTCATAGATGGATCATAATCACATACCTCACCATCTCATAGATGGAACATAACCACATACCTCTGAAAACAATGTGAACACACACAATAACCAAGATGAGGGTGAATTGGTTAAAACTTGACCTTTTTAAAAGCTTTAGAAAATAAGAGTTATAGGATCTTTATCACAATTAAACCAAAAATGCTTCAATCAATCAAACCACTCAGTCCAAGAAAGCAATTACAAAAACTTCACTTGTTGAGTAATAAAGCATTCACCAAAAATCACAGATTAAGATAGCAATAAGAGATTAAAGAAAGTAATCAACACAAGGTGTTATACTGGTTCACCTCTCAACAAGAGAAGCTACATTTAGTTCTTCTAATCAAAACTTGATTAGAGTTCCACTATTAACAAAATTCAATTCTTACAAGCTTTACAACAATCACCCTTTATCAAACCTAGATAAAGAATAGAAATCTAAAACCCTATTAGACTCCTAGTGATCAAGACATAGAGAACCTTTCTCTACTCTTCCCTCTAGAGAAACCCACTCTAGAAAAAGGTTCAAGAACCCTTTGTAATAGTTACAAAAAACCAAAAATTCTAAAACAAATTTACAAGCAAAGTTAATGGAGAGAGACAACCTGATGATCCAATGAATATGAATGAATATGATTTACCAATCAAAGTTGAAATGAAAAACAAGTTTCAGATCTTCCTCTCCAAATGCTTCTTTGAAATCTTGCCCAAGAAATCTTTCAATACACCATGAATATTTGAATATATGGGACAAGAACTTTAGAACTCAGAATATCCTTTCTTACTTTTAGAAGACTTTTGAAAACTTTGAAAATTTTGTAGAGTAATATGTTGTTAGTTTCAAAAAACCCATTAGCTATTTATAAAAAACAGTTGTAACTGAATGTAATTGATTAAATCGTCAGAGTAATCGATTAAAACTTCCAATGTAATTGATTGTAAACACATTTAATTGATTAAAATGTTCTTCAGTTTTCTGGAAAGGATATATGAACAAAGTAATCGATTATTTCGACATGTAATCGATTACTATAGGGATTCTTCTTTTCATAAATGAACTAAGTAATCGATTATGGATAAGTGGTAATTGATTATCATAGTCAGGTCATGTTCTGTATTTATACTGAGTAATCGATTACTTAATGCTTGTAATTGATTAAAATGTTCTTCAAGGCTCAAGTAATAAATTACCAATATGTGGTAATCGATTAACACAGTCCAAAATAGTTTTTCCAAAAACTTGAAACTATGAGCACTTGTCTTTGATGCAATCATGAAATCTTAGAGCTTTTTCACAAACCATGTGCTTTTGTAAAATCATGAACCATAATCACAACATATATCTTGATCTTTCTTCATGCTCCCCCTGTATCTAACAACCTCTACATCTCACAGATGGACCATAATCATATACCCTCATAATCTCATAGACGAAATCTAACCATAACCACATTATCTCATAGATGAAATCTAGTAATAAAACATATCATTTCACAAATGGAACAGAACTAATGGTTCCTTACTCTTTCCTTACTCTTCCTTCAATCCTTTTACATCTTTTCGTTGCATTGCATGCGTAATCCTTATGTCACGTACATCACACAAAACAAACATTCATAAACACATAGAGAGAGAGACAAGGCTCAAGCCTACGTACTACTCTTAGGGAACTATTCTAGGTCTCTCAAGTGATAGAAATCATTTTTCACACAAATCTACAAAAAATTCAACATCATAACAACTATATTTACAACATCCCAAAATTTATAACAAGAAATTAGTTGAGGGTCGAAGACCCTCGAACTCAGACCAAAGCGCATACAAGTGAATATTAATATATTGCAGAAATATAAATCACACGCTATAGAGAACAATTGCAATTAATTTCAGCATTGGTCATACAATCCACAAAAATTACATACAAAATCAAATTACAAATTAGAAAATTAATACAAGTTGATCCTCATGGGTTTAGTAATTTTGTTTGTCTTAGCTTACAAGTTCATAGTGGATCCTAGAACGGTTCACAGAGATTTATGTTTTAACACTCAAAGAACTCATTTTTAACCTTCAAACTTCCAAAAAAATAACATATCATCCAGTTCCAATCATGGCAGCAAATACATAATTTTAAACATCACAACAACATGTAATGAAGCCTAGCTTCCAAATACAACAAGGTTAGAGTTTAAGAAGTGAAAAAGAATTCCCTTACCTTAAATGAAGCTTTGACGTAATTTTCAAGGAACAAAGGTTCAGATCTTGAAGTTTCAAGCTTCAAAGGATGAAAAGTAAATTTTGGAACCAAACACAAGGGCTTTGCATGAAAATGATGAAAAAAAAGCTTTGAGAGAAGGAGTCTCAAGACACTACTATGGACCTTGGAAGAAGATGAAAATGGTAATATTTTCCTCCTTGAAGGTCTCATGCAAGAAGAATAAAATGAAGGTTCAATTTTTGGTTTTTGGAGAGGAAATGGTGAGAAATGATGAGAAGTGATGCAAAGCAATGCGTAATGCTATTGATAACCTCACTTGACAAGTTTGAATGACCATTTGATGGCCATGTTGGACGTGCCAAAGGGTTCCATAAGTAGGTAGTTTTACTTTGGAATTTTTAGCTAGAAATGGATAAATTAGACATAGGCAAAAATGGTAGAAATTTCTTTTGCTAAAACTTGTAAATCTTATCCTAATCTTTCTAGATTAGTGTGCTAACCTCACTTAGGATATGTTTACTTAGAGTGAGCCTTACACAGAGTCCACTTACGCAGAGACAAATTACACTACGACTCAATGCATAGTTGATAAGTGCCCTAATTCAGTTAAAATCATGTCTTAAATAAAGACACTTATCCTTTGATTTCATAAGCTTTTATCATAAATTTACCCTAAACATAGTTAAATAGCTCCTATTGCTTGTATACATGTCATTTGTCATATTTCAGAGGATTAATCCAACATGTTTTGTATTTTGATAGATTCCGAAGATTTTCGGGGCTTCCGAAAACAAAAAGCAAGCAAATAGGGATCATAAAGCAAACCTGGGAGGTGCATCAAGCAAAACAGGCCCAAGGCCCAAAAAGAATTCTCTAGAAGGTGCATTTAACTCGCTTGGGCGACTGAAACATGAATAAAATGGTCGCTTGGGCGACCAAACACGAACAGATCAGCCCCTATAAATACCCAAGCACCCCCAAGGCTCACAACATTCATTCCAACTCAAATCTCTTATCCTCTTTGCTTCTTCTAAGCTTTTTTCTTAGTTTTTTTTTGTAGTAAATATTAGTAGTAGGTAGATTAGGAAAGTGAGAGAAGTGAGATTTAGTGTGGAGACTCTGCCGGAAAGAAGCGGTGATGGGGCCCTTCATCAATTCTTCTCTTAAGGAGGTTCTCTCCATGCTTGGTTAGTTTCTCTTAAGGATTGGATGTAATCTTCTATCCCTATGTTTCTCTTTTAATATTTATTTATGCATTAATCTCTTTTATCCCTTCTTGGTAATTTTATTCCATGTTTAATGCTTGATTCTACTTGATCACTAGTTTCATGAAATTGGATTCTAAGTTTAACTGGAAAGTACTCTTAGGATTTGAACTGAATAATTTTACTCATTACGTTACGATCGCTAGGGATAGGGCGTACCGTTTTGATTGCATAAAAGCACGCGATTATAATTCTTAATGCTGGGGTATTTACTTTGTATGCGAGGGATCGATATTCGGTAAATATCCTTAGAACTCGATTGCGAGGGATCGATTCGAGGTTAACATAGTGTGTATCAATAAGGATAGATAATGATTATTGCATGGTAATATTAATTGGATACAAAAGGATATGAATGATGAAATCTAAATCCTATGCTTTTCTTGAATTAATTAGTTTCCGTACTTTTTAGTTATCTTTCGTTATTTCCGTAAAACCATTAAAACTTCGACCATACTCTTTGTACATAACTATTAAACTGTTGAATTCTATTTGGATTAACTGAGTAGCACAAGTCCTTGTGGAGACGAATTTTTATAAATTTTGTAACTTACAACGACAATTGGTACGCTTGCCAAAAGTCTAACAATAGTGCAATTCTTGTACAGATGGAAATCTAGCTCAGACAGTCTCTATTTCTCTGCAAAGATTTACTAAACCAATCATACACCCCCCACACATATATATACATAACACGAAATTCTATGATTAAAATCATATAACTATTGAAATTAAATTCATACATGCACAAATGACACAACACAACGTTTTCTCTGTCAATCTAAGTTGTAATTTTTTAGGGTGCTGGAACTCTAACTTATTTTAATTATTCATCATATAATTCGATACTTTAATTAGTCACCAACTAATTAAACTAAAATTCTATTTTTAAAATAAGTGTATAGTCATTTACAAAAATGTCCTCCACTTTAAACTCTTATGGCTTAATTACACCTTTTCTAATTCTATGAAATCTAGATCACCTTTATTCAACCTTAATTATCCCCACTTAATTTCTAACCTTACTTACATTTGTTACTAATTTTCTTCTTTTAACCTTCTAATTTTTATTTCTGGACCAAAATCCAATTATTAACATCTAGGCCATTAATGAGTTGACCATTATTTGACCAGAGAATTTTCTCTGAATTATCCTTATTCTTTCTAGACTTTAGCTTTAAACCTTAAGAGCTTAACCATGTAAAGTATCCTATGGTAATATCTCATTTTCTACCATCTTAATAGTCTAAAAACACTACCCAATCATACAATAAAGCAATAACCTCGTCTACCACACACACAAGGAAAATTGTGGTGTTACAGTTACCACCAACAAACATACAATAAACAGTTGTAGATTTTCGATCAAGTGCATTTCCATCCCAATCAGAATCACTATAACTAGTTATTTGTGTGTGACCATTCTTGGTTAGAACAATTCCACGTCTAATAGACCCTTTAAGGTATTGTAAGATGAGCTTGGAAATTCCCAAATGAAAACTATAGGTGCATGCATAAATTGGTTAGCGAGACTAACAACATAAGTGATATCAGGTCGATTAATAGTAAGATAAATAAGCTTATCCATCAATTGTTGATAGTCATTGATAGCTTGTAATGGTGTAGTTGTTGTATCAAGCTTTAGCTTAGTATCCAATGGAGTAAGAGCTAGCTTAGAGTGTGTCATCTCAGCATCTTCAAGTAAGTCAAGAATGTAATTTTGTCGATTAAGAAATAGACCTTTATTAGAAACTGCCATTTCAATTCCAAGAAAGTAGTTTAAGTGTCCAAGGTCCTTGATAGGAAAAGGAGATAGCAAAGCATGTTTGAGTTGAGAAACAACACGATTACTATTCCAATAATAATAAGGTCATCAATATAAACAAGAAATACCACTATCTCATTTGAGACATAACAAATAAATAAAGAAGAATCTGCATTACTTCTTAAGAAACCCACCTCTTGAAGAATATTACTTAATTTAACATGCCAGGCAAGTGAAGATCGTTTCAAACCATAAATTGATTTGTGTAGTTGGAGAATCAAGAAGGAATTTAAACTTTTTGGATATGATTCCATATAGACTTCTTCTTCAAGATCCCCATGTAAGAAGACATTTTTTATATCCATCTGGCTCATTGACCATCCACAATTCACAGGAATAGACAACAAGACACATATAGTGTTCATTTTAGCAACATGAGCAAAGGTCTCTTTATAGTCCTCTCCAAGTGTTTGAGTAAACTCTTGGGCTACAAGATGAGCTTTATGTCTATCAATTGTGTCATCTGAATTAAACTTTGTTTTATACTCCTAACAACTTCCAACAACCTTTTTTCCATTGGGAAGTTTAACAATAATCCAAGTGTGATTCTTAGCAAGAGCCTGAAGGTTTTCATGCATTGTCTTTCACTTAATTTTGTGAGACTTTGCTTCATGGAAATTTTTTGGCTCATTCACACTAGATATAGCAGAGAGAAATGCTGCATGATTTGAGGAGAACTGATGATAGGTGATATAGTTGGAAATTGGATGCCACACCGAGTAAGTAATAAATCTTGCACATTTAGTAGAGGTGCTTGGTTTTGAGTAGGTTATCGACGATGATGAACATCTTGGAACTAACTCATCTTGAGTGCAATAAAATGAATCAACTTGGGAACAATAAGATGAAGTTGCTTTTGTGTCTAAAGGTGTATTGGCAAATTCTGTATCTTTATAAATAGAGGTAGGACAATTGGGTTTGTTGTATGTATCAATTGCAATGTCAGAAGAGTTAGGAGGGACAATTAACTCAAAATCCATAGGAATATTATATGAAATAGGTAAAGGAAAAACATCTTGCAAAAAATCTTCAAACTTGTTATAGTAAGATGTTGTTTCTTCAAATTTAACAACTCTTGTAACAAAAAGTTTTCCAGAGTTAGGATGATAACATATATATCTTTTCTATATATCTTTTCTTTGTTGATGAGTAGCCTAAGAAGACACATTTAGCAACTCGTGGATCAAATAAATCACAAAAAGGAATTTGCTTATGCATAAAACAAATGCACCCAAATACCTTTAAGTGGGATATATCAATAGATTTTCCCTGCAAAACTTCAAGAGGAGATTTAAAGGATAACACTCGACTTGGCAACTAGTTAATAATACAAATAGATGTAAACACTCATTGAGACCAAAATATTTTTGGAATGTGCATTTTTATCATCAAGGAACAAGTTTTTTCCAATAAGTCTCTGTTGTTGCGTTTGACAACTCTGTTTTTTTTAGGAGTACCAACACAACTAGTTTTATGCACTATACCATGAGAATTTAAATATTGTGTCATGCTTTTAGACATGCATTTTGTGCCATTATTAGAACAAATGATTTGGATTTTGCTAGAAAATTAATGTAAGACAAGCACGTGAAAATCCTTAAAAACATCCATAGCCTCACTTTTAGATTTCAATAAATACACCCAAGTAACACAAGAGAAATCATCAATGAATGTAATAAAATATTTAAAACCATCAAATGATTCAACGGTAGGTCCCCAAATATCAAAGTGTACAAGCTCAAACATTTTATTACACTTAGATGGAGATGAAATAAATGATAGTCTAGTAGACTTAGAAAAATTACAAGTATCACAAGAGATAGATTAATTGTCAAAATGAGGAAATAATTTTGTGAGAACATCTTTTGATGGATATGCTAGATGTTGATGCCATAGAGTGTTGTAGTCTGTCAAAGGAAGAAGAGAAGGTAGCAGTTCCAGAACTCTTGGTCTTTAGAAAATTTCCTGAGGTGTAGTAGAGTCCTTGTAAGAAGAATCCTTCACCAATCGTCTTTTTGGTGACAAGGTCCTGAAAAAACACCATGTACAAAAGAAAGAAAAACACGACAATTAAGTGTTTGGGTGAGTTTTTGAACCGAGAGCAACTGAACAAGAAAAGAAGGAACATACAAGGCCAAATCATTAGGGAATAGCTTAAGTTTTCCTTTCCCAATAACAGGAACACAATATCCATTGGCAACAGACACATGAGATGGAGTAAAAAAAAATTTGAAATCTAAAAGAATGTTTAATTTATTTGTCATGTGATTTGTGTCACCAGAATCAACAATCCAAAAATCATTCACAGTACAAAATTTCACCATAGTTGAAAGTGCAGTTGGCATACCTTTGGTGCTTTCATGAGAAGGAAGCTCAGAATTGCCCAAGAAACCAACAAAATTACCAAGAAGGGTTGAGGAATTTGAATTTGCAGAACTTGAAACTCCCTTATCTCCCTACTATTGAATATATGCAGCAAACTCATTTATACGAGAAATTGGATTAGAGTTATAATTTACCGTATCTCCCTGCAAGGTCTCAGTATCGTGAGTTTTGTGCTTCGAGTATCCATTGTCCTTGGAAAACTTTGGTTTTAGTTCTAGGTGAAGAACCCAACATCATTCCATTAGATGCCCAAGATGATGACAGTGTTGACACTTCAAATCTGGTCGCTTGCCTTGGTAAGATATTTCCCCTTTGGGTTGACGATTGGCAGCATAGGCATGAGTGTCAGATAATGCAGACTTATGTTCTGCATTCATGACTTTCTTCCTCACTTTTTCTCTTTGAATCGTAGATCAAATAGACTATAATGACGGGAGTTCCTGGGACTGCATAGATCTTTGTTGGTGATTTTAGTGTCATCAATGGATTTTAGTAGTAATGTGATTCACTATAGGCCAATGCGATTACGCGTTAAGCTTTGGAAACGAGTTAGGGTAGTGCGGAGTGCACGCTTGTTGAGCCAACGCATAATTGACCGCGATTACGGTGCGGGGTTCCAAGGGGCAGCGCCCCTGGCTGGGGGATTGTTGGAGTTTTTTGTTTAAACTCCATGGGTTATGAATAAGAGGCGGTTAACAATTCAAAATAATAACTACTCCTAACCGCTCTTGGGAAAGGTTAGAAAAATAACTACTCCCAACCGTTCTGATAACCAACGGTTACGATGGTTCATCGCCAAGAGTTGCATTGTTTGGGAAAACTCCTATATAAGGAGTCATTTGGCCTCAGATTTCTGATATACGAAAATCATACTTTCTCTCTACATTCCTGATCTGTTCTCTATTGCCAGAAGCAGATTGTTCTTCAAGAATTATCCCAACAAGGATTTCGTGAACCCAGGCAAGAACAGGGTCGAAATACTTTGTTCGGAAAGTGTACGAACACGATTCTTTGAAGTTATCCAGGATTATCATACCCAAATTTCTAACAATCTTCATATTCAGGACCAGGACTTGCTAGCACTGGAAAATTATTTCCTCTTCAACACGTTTACGAAGTATAGCAGTATCAATAGCGTGTGGACGGTACACCTCAAGTTCATTCCACATTCTTTTTAGACTGCCAAGTAATTGAACAAATGGTTTACCTGATTGTTGCAAGTTCACAATGTCTCGTTGGAGTTCAAAGATGCTAGCAAAATTATATTGTTGACCATACATATCATGAACTGTGGTCCATAGTTGCGCAGCAGAATCTGGATAGCTGAAAATCTCAGCAAGATGCGGGCTCATGGAATTAAGAATCCATGACTGCACCAGTTGGTCTTTGGACAACCATGGTTCATCATCAGGAGATGTTTCATCTGGAGGAGAAACTTTCTCGTCAATGAAACTCAATTTAGATCTTCCACCAAAAGCAAGAGTTATGACTCTTGACCAAGGAAGGTAATTGAACTCATTTAATTAGTACAATAGAGCTCAATTGCTGATTAGGATTAGACTCAAATTCTATCCTAGTAGCCACGCCAGGGGAACCTGTAGCTACTGCAACAAGCACACCAGGAGAAGAATGATCTTCTGCCATAGTTTGGCAAGAAGAAAAAAAATCAAACAAAAAAAAACAACCGCTCTTGATATCATGTAGAAAAAGGAATCAAAAGGATTATGTGTTTCCTATTATGCCAATTAACAAATTACAGCCTCATTATATAGAGAGTTGTTGTTACAAGGAAATAAAATAAAAACACTTTTGGAGAAAATATGGTAATTGATATAATGCAAATTTATAGAAATTAACAGCAAGTATATGATTTCTGTTAATTAAAACAGTATTGATTTATTTTAGAACTTCCCTTCTTTCCTTCAATAAAACTTTCCTTTGGGCTATGCTCAAAGGCCTATAACTTGCTTCTGATAGAAATTTCATGCACATCATTATGGAAAGTGATTCTCGCACTGCAGTGTCCTTGATAGTAGAGGGTTGTGACTCTACTCATCAGTGTTCTAATTTAGTTTCTGAGATTAAAGGAGCTGTTGAGGTCTAAAGGTAATGTTAATTTTTGTCATGCTAGAGAGGCCAATCAAGTGGGGGATGTCCTAGCCAAACCTGGCTTGTCTATTTCTGTAGATTTGCAGGTGTTTGATGTTCAGCCCAGTTTTATTTCCTTGTATTTGCTAGCAGATTTTGCTGGTACCAATTTTAATAGAGTATTTTGAAAGGGGGGCTTTATCCCCTTTTGCGCACAAAAAAAAATGGTAATAGAGATCATTTTCAAAACCTTATAAAAGGTAAAATTAATAATCTGTTATAGGTTTTTTAAGATTCGATCAAATTGTCTTTAGCCTTCACATTTTAAAAACGATAGTTTTAGTGTTTGTATTTTTGAAATATGGGGAATTTCATCCCTCACCATGAAACTCAATTTGATGTGATCAGCCAAGGACGAAGTCACTCATGTTTTGAAAATACAATAACTATAATCACTTTTTAAAATGTAGAGAATAAAATCAGTTTTAATCAAATATTAAAGACTAAAGAGCATAGAATACATTTTATTCTTGGGTAAATTACACTTGCACCTCCTGTGTTTTGCTCAAATTTTACTTGATACCTCTCCCTTTTTGTACCCTACAAAAAATTCCTTAATTGTTTAGCTTACATTACACTTAGACTCCCTCCTTCCTAAATACTGTTTAATAATCTAACAGAAAATAGACACATGCTGGTCACATGACTTTTAATGAAAATTTATGTCTAAAATATCCTCATCTTCTTCCTCTCAACCTGAAAATATTTTAATATTCTTCTTCTTTTTTGTTTTTCTACTTAAATCCAACTTTGAATCCACTTTGTTGGTACGCAATGTTAACACATTTCCTCTCATCCTTTATTCTACTAACTTATATATAAATTGAATTCTGATTCTCAACAAACATTTTCATCCATTATGTTCATATGGTCCAAAACATCAACACTATTTTAATCAACAATAATAAACAAATGATTTTCAGTTCATCCACTGTATTTTCTATTGTCCCAAACATCAACACTATTTTAATCAGCAATAATAAATAAATGATTTCTAGTTCATCCATTGTGTTTCCTGTTATCCCAAACATCAACACTATTTTAATCAACAATAATAAACAAATGATTTTTTAAAAATCATAAGTGATCTCAAACTGGTCTCCCATTGAAACCCCATTCAGAAATAAGCAACAATAAACAATCAAAATTAAATAAATAATCTTAAAAAGTAGACTATATACAAGGTCCAGTGGTCACTTACAAGCATAGCCTAGCGTGAACAGAAATTGTGGAGCAGGAAGAAAACACAGAGTGCTCGTGAACGTCGAAAAGGAAGACAA
This sequence comes from Glycine latifolia, assembly GCA_013407115.1. Lineage (NCBI taxonomy): Eukaryota > Viridiplantae > Streptophyta > Magnoliopsida > Fabales > Fabaceae > Glycine > Glycine latifolia. The sequence goes on along the minus strand of CM023941.1, from coordinate 12,694,192 downwards.
ATGAAGATGCTCATGAACGTCGCGAACTAGAAAATGAATAATGAGAAATTCGCAAACTGGAACAAAAATGGTGAAGATGAATGAAACGTGAACGTTGTGAGAGAAAGAGAAACTCGCACCCCTTGGACGTTGAAGAAGAACTTGCCAATAAGAGGAAGATGAACAGTACTCACTAATGGTGAAGAGGAATGAAACGTGAATCATAAATTCTGAAACTAATTGGGAAGGGATAATTTGAGTTTTATAATTAAAATGTAAGGACAATTTTGTCTACTCACATATTTCAATTGACGTTAGTTAACGACATTAATAGAGGGGAGTAAAAGTAATGTGCAAAAATGGAGAGGTATCAGGTGAAATTTGAGCAAAACATAGGAGGTGCGAGTGTAATTTACTCTTTATTCTTTTGAAAAAAAAAATTGAGCACAAAACCATTTTTCTCTTTTTGCAAAAATGAAAACTAAAACTCGTCGTAATAACCTCATTATCTGTAAGAAAAGATATGTGTTCTTTCCCTTATATGTGTGGTGATTCCTTTTTTAACACCTTTATTTTACCTGCCTCAAGCTCTCTGTGTCACTGATCTGTCTTCCGTCGTGGTTATTATGACGACATATACTTGTGATGTGAACTCGACATTCATCCACGTGCTACTTTGTGTGTTGGTTTATTGAGAAGGGACAAGCAAGAAGACACTGAAACAATTAAACACTGAAACACCAAAAGGAAACTGATGACCTTTGAAGGCTTTCTGGGAACATGATAGAGTTAAACAAGAAAAATAATCCTTTCCCGGAAGTTTGAGTTGGCGAATGGTCCTTATCATGCTGTCAAAGTGGGAAGCAACAATAATTTACCTCTATAGTAGTTTATTTAGATGTTGAAAAACGTCATCTCCTTTTAATTTTACTACTTCCGCCCTCCATTTTTATTATAAGAAATTGTTTTGAAATTTCTTACAAGATTTTTTTTTAACTTATTGATTGTATTAATTATTTTTTACTAAAATATTCTTAATTAATTTAGTTCATAAATTATAATTGCTATGAATATTCTCTTTATCTCTTTTATGATGATTGAATAATGAAAGAGTTTACTTTTAAAAATTAAAACTTCTCTATTATTATTATTATTATTATTATTTCTTCATGCATTAATTACTTAAGAGTAATTTTAGAAAAATAATATAACTACATACAAATATAATACTAATAACTAAATTAATCAGTTTTTTTAATAAACATATATTAGTCAATAATGTCTTATAATTTAAAACAGAATTAAAAAAATGTTACTATTACTAAATGTTGGCTTAATTACAATTTTTATCTTCAAATTTTGACTTTGTTGCAAATTAATCAATATTAGTTATTAGTTTGAATTTTTGTTAGTGAAAAAATTCAAATCCATGATTTCTTCCTTCTCTCTTCAAGCACCAAGATTACATTATAACTCCTATGAATTAATCAAAATGTTTTATTAAACTAATATTTTATTGAAATTAATCTATCAACAACATTTACTGTAAGCTTGTTTGACATTTTTGCGCTCGAGCACATAGTCTGAAATATTTTCTACATTTAAGATTAAAATATGCAAATATTAAACATGGGAAACAGAAGCCTCTCTCTCTCTCAATGTCTATTTGCACTTTTGCAGTAGAGACTAGAGAGAATGTAAACACTATCCCTCATAAATTAATTAATTTCTGAAATTGAGTTTTTTACTAATAAAAACTCTTCTCAATTTTTGTATTAAAACTGTTTCAGATTCACTTAAGCAGTCAAAATTAAGGATAATTGAGTAAGTACAATCTACTCATTTTAAGTATTTTTTTCTTCTTTCAAATCCTCCAATATTGGAGAATAGACAAAAAATGAAAAGAAAAAGATTTCAACCCTCTGATTTACTCTCTTGATTTTTCCATGCCACTTCAAAGTTCAAATTAACACTAAATATTAGAATCCAGAATTATGTCCCTGACAACAAAATTACAAGAGTGGTTACTGGTTATTACAAACTGCCTCTGATGTAAGGAAAACAACAAAGGAAGTAATAAAGCCAGACCCATTTCAAGAAGACAAAGACAGTAAAAATGAAAAGAAAAGAAAAAAGAAAAGGAGGAAAATGAGGGCATAACTTAGAAACAGCAGCATAAATGCCTTTCTCATTACAGCTACCTATAGCAAAAGGCCAAAACCCAGTTGGCTTTCTCTGTTACCTTGTCAGGGCAAGCTGTCCCTTGTTGATGACATGACTGAATTTGAAGGTGTGGAAAGTGACAAGTTATGTGTTTGAATTAACAAATTATGTGGGCACTCCTCATCTGTTCTCAACCTTAATAGGTGGAAAGAAGTTGTGATATGTGCAGACACTATTAAGTAACACACATTCCTCATATAGAATTAAGTTGGACCCTTTCTATTTAATTTTTTTTCTGAGGTCACTTTTTTTTATCACCTATAAATAATAACTACTTTTGATGGTATGATAAAGATTTTAAAGTTGAAAAATGCAAGGAGTGTACAAACAATAGAAGTATGTTTGTTCATGTATCATTTTCGTAATAAAAGCTACCCTCTATTCTATTGATGGAAGATTGTACTGATATAAGTAAAGGTTGACTACATTCAGCCAAGGTTAATTGAACACACCAACAAAGATACCCTAAATTTCTGTTTTAGATTGAGTGCAATCTTTCTAGTTCTACTTTTATTGTATTCCTACCAAAAATCCTTGTCTTCTAGTGGTTGGATCAATGGAGCTCATGGAGATAGAATTGCCAGGTAACCAAAAGGTACATTGCCAATTCAATAATGAGGGTTGAACCTGCACTGTTGAGATAGGCCTTTTGTCCTATCTGTAAAACTGAATGATAGCATTGGAAGAAGGGTGAGAGGTTATAAAAATATTAGTGGAATTTCAGCTGAGAATAGAAAGCAAAACACAAGTTCCAAATTTGTTGGAGTTAATTTCCTCTTTTGCTTCCTTTGTTGTTTCTAAGCTTTTCCTTGTTATCCAGTGCCAAAAGCCTCACTATGGATCCTTCACAAGATTTAGCATCAGAAGTGGAATTCAAAGGCACTGAGTCTGGATGGACCACTTATATTGGATCTCCTACCTACAATGAAGTCTCCAATGGTGATGATGAGCACAGTGTATATTTTGAAGACCATGGCAACAATTACAAGAATGCTCATAGAAACATTTATGATGATGATAACAAAGGAGAGAACAATGATGACTTCAAAAGAGATACAGATGAAGAGAGTGATGATTCCATGGCTTCTGATGCTGCTTCTGGTCCAAGTCACCTTCACCTGGTATGCATAAACAGTGAGGGAAGTCATGGCTTGGATTTCACTGAGCATACCGAAAATGATAACGAGAAGATTCCATTGACCAAGAGAACCAGCAAACTGGTAAGAAAGACAAGATATGAAGGAATTATGGTTGAGAAAGAAGAAGCCTCACTCTTTGTTGCAGATAGTGCTGCTAGTCATGTTTAAGGAGGAGTCCGGTAAGATGTTTTTTCTGTCTTCATAGAGGGTTAAATTAACAAGGTTCCTAAAATATAAAGGCACTAGAGATAACCAAAAAAAAAAATAAAAAATCAAGTAATACATCTGTTAAGAGTTTAAGTTTAACTTAAATAATAAAAGGGGTAGGGTGGTATATCCTTATGCTAGCTAGGGAATGTATCATTGACCAAAATATGAATATGAGCTATTATCTCTGCAATATGTGAGAGTTTAGCAACTCTTTTCCTTTGTATGGGTTGTTACCATACTCACAATTCAGCACTCAGTTTTTCCACCTGTACTGTAAATCAAGGAGTTGCTTATACTCAGTGTCGGAGCCAGCAAATAAGTTTAGGTAATGCCAAATTTTAAGTAGAGTCAAATTTTATTTTTAGGTAGTGTCAAATTTTATTTTTAATCTTAATTAATTATATAAGTATATATAATTATTAAAAAAAAATTTCATCACTCAATAACTGCAAATTTTATTTTTTAGATGGTGCTTTGGCCATCGCAAGCCTCCAAGTGGCGGACACTTCTTATACTCTACTATTTTAATTTCCAATGGCAAAAACATGTTTAAATTCCAATTTTTGGTATCATTTTATATAGTCTTTCATAAATTATATGCTTCTCTTTAATTGACACAAACTTCCATAAAGAAGATGATTTTTTGTTTTTCTGGGGATAGGTACATAATAGCTGAATTTTTCCACTTGGAAATATGGAGAAGGGAGTGTACTCAAACCAAAGTTTTCTTCTACCATCAAAGGAGACTCACCGACCAATCATGCAGTGTGAACTAGTGTACAAACCAGTTAAGCTTGGAGGAAAAATTTGTAAGGTTTATGTGAAATAAGATAGAAAGTGTGGTAAAAATTTGCCAGATCCAAAAGAGTAGTTACTAGAATCATATTTAAGTATCGAACATAATAAGATGAGGCAATCAAATGTTTATTTTAAAACTATACTGTAATTGCCCGGAAAAAACACAATGTATTTGGAAGCAGAATGGTTGTTAAATCAATGTACATTTAATGTTTTTACGGGTGCAGACTGGTCTTCTCTTTCATCTTTAGTACTATCGGATGATGATAAAAGTGTTGGAACTTAATTTACGTGCAGAAATATGAGCTTTCTATATCGATATGAAAGAATTAGGTGCTCATAAATACCGTAAGTAATTCCATACTACTCTAGCGATTTGATTCTTGGCTTAAGCATAAAATCACGAATAGAAATATCACTTTATCTCAAAGTGACTTAATATAATACAGAAGCAAAATTAGTTGAATGTCACATAAAAATTCCATATATGCCCTGATTACACACAACAAAAATAAAAAAAATTATATAATGTAATAAATTTTACATTATCAATAAATTAAAAATTAAAGTTGATATAATTTTTAAGATAATTATTATAAATTTATAATAATAATTAATAAATAACTTAGAGAAAGATTATGCACTTGTTTTACATCATCAACAAATCATAAATCCTATATATATATATATATATATATATAATAAATTTGTTGACTTATTAATAACTATTTTAAAAGTTATGCAAATGATGATTTATGATGAAATGACAATATAAAATCATTTTATATTATCATTATATAACCATTAAAATCATAATTAAATTTATATTACATGATAAATTATTATTAGATAATTGTCTAAGACACCTTTAGACAATTAGACTATCAATGTGATATATTTCCTATTATCCTTATTATAAGGTACTTTGGGCATCATTTACAGTAGCCAATAAAAGTATTTAATTAATTCATTTAAATTAATTTAATTTTTGAAAAATATAACCAATGTACCAATAATGTCCTTATTAATAATCATTGTTCTGTTGTTGAGAACAACAATGTCTAGCTGGATAGCTAGTGATTTAATCTTGGATCAAGAACTCTCTCCAAGGTATCTATGGAGAAGATACCCCTAGGTCAAGTAGATCACTGTGCACAACAATACCAATCTTGGGCGTAATGTGTGTGCATAGTGACAACATATATTAGGGTTCAAAGAGAGAGCTATACTTGTGAGCGTACCTCTTATTTATAAGGGTGTTACCTCTAGGTTAAATCGCTGCCACCTCTAGATAGGATATAATCTCTTGATAAGATGTCTGTTTGTTATGATCTCTTTTGATAACTGTTATGCACGTTGTTGAGATCTCCCAAGTTATTGTTGAGGTTCTGAACTAATGGACCTTTAATGGGCTTCACGATAATGGGACACTTTATTAGACCCATATATTAGGTCCGTAACAGTTGTCCCCTGTAACGACCCCATATGCATCCGGTTCATTAACATTATAATATGGTCTTAAGCGCAACAATACTTAACGTAATTAAGTAAACACAGAAGCATAAAATAATACAAGTCGTCATCTTACGTCATACAATACAACTAAAACATTATGTATGAAATTTTGATATACATATTGGTACCTAGGTTTTGTTCCAAAAGGTACATCATACAAAGCAACCCATTCCGGGCTACAAAATATACAACAAAATTAAGCCAACAGGCTCTCCAAAAAGAACCGCCTTCCAAAATCTGCTTCCTCGAACCTGGCCTCGGCCTCTTGTCCGAGATCCTCAATAAGTAGCCAAACCGGCCTTAGCCAACTTGGCCTCTCAATTGAGATCCGCTGAACAACCCCTACTTGGGTCTCTTACCCCGAACCTCGTCCTCCGCTCTTTGGCTATCACCTGCAATAAAATATGATCCCCAACCGAGGTGAGATGCAATCTCAGTAAACTCAGGGTTCTTGGAGACTCACCTCCCCCTGGTTCACTTCCATAGTACATAGCATTTATATTGGCATTGCAAATAACATAGCCAACCGCCCTTTTAATAAAACAACCGTACAACCATCCCGGCCTATGATAAACATCACATGTACATAATCACACCAACGTGCCATTCCACCACGAATATGCAATTTAGCCAACCAGTGAAGATATCATACACAATTGCATATAAGATATACAAGTTAGACAGCCAGTACACATATTGTGCACTCTTGTATATCTTCCAGTGTACTCCGCGTACACATCACGTATCCCGGCCTAAGGTCCCGGACCACAGACTCCACGTGATAAATCCACCAATGTGCCCTTCCAGCATAGACATGCACAAATGTATATCCAGATATACAAATTAGCCAACTAGCGCACTCCGCGTACACAATCCATTTATACAAATTAGACAGCCAGTGCACATCTCCATTACATGTATGTTTCCAATCAAAAAGCAATAACACACAATGTAAATACACGCACCATGATATCCAACAACTATCACTCCCCAGGAGTATGGTGGAACACAATCAAGGGAACAACTCCCAAGAATAGAGAGCTTACCTCTTCTGCCACCACATTGGCCTTTCTAGGATGGTACCTCAGCTCAAAATCATAATCCTTGATAAACTCCATCCATCTCCTTTGTCTCATATTTAACTCATTCTGATCAAATAGATACTTAAGACTTTTGTGGTCGTTGAACACCACAAACTTGGCACCATACAAATAGTGCCTCCATATCTTAAAGCAAAGACCACGACTGCCAGCTCTAAGTCATGCATAGGATAATTCTCCTCATTTGGATTCAGTTGTCGAGATGCATAAGCAACTACTCTCCTTTCCTGCATCAAAACACATCCTAAACCCTGCTTGGAAGCATCACAATAAACATCAAAATTTCCCTTAGGGTTAGGAAGAACCAACACCGGAGCTGTGGTCAACCTCTCTTTTAACTTCAGGAAACATTCCTCGCATTCATGAGTCCATGCGAACGGAGTACCCTTCCTAGTAAGTTGGGTTAAGGGCAACACCATCTATGAAAACCCTTGAATAAACCTTCGGTAATACTCGGCCAATCCAAGAAAACTTCAGATCTCGGACACATTTCTGGGTTTTTCCCAATCCTTCATGGCCTCTATCTTATCGAGATCAACTGCTATCCTGGCTGCCGAGATCACATGACCAAGAAACTTCACCTCTATCAGCCAAAATTCACACTTTGACAACTTGGCATAAAGTTAGTCATTCCTCAAAGTCTGAAGAACAACCCGAAGATGCTCGGCATACTCCTCCTTACTCTTAGAATAAATCAGTATGTCATCAATAAACACCACCACAAACTGATCTAAGTAAGGTCTGAAAACCCGATTCATATAATCCATGAACATGGCTGGATCATTTGTGAGACCAAACAGAATCACCTGATATTCATAATGACCATACCGAGGCCGAAAAGCAGTCTTAGGTATGTCCTCAGGCTTAATTCGGATTTGATGATACCCAGATCGCAGATCAATCTTAGAAAATATACAAGCTCCCTTCAGCTGATCTAAAAAATCATCAATATGAGGCAAGGGATACTTGTTCTTTATCGTGACCTTATTTAATTGCCTATAATCCACGCATAGCCTCATACTCCCATCCTTCTTCTTAACAAATATAATCGGTGCTCCCATGGCGACACACTTGGTCGGATAAATTCTTTGGACAACAAGTCCTCAAGCTGCGCCTTCAACTCCTTTAGCTCCAAAGGAGCCATACGATAAGGAGCTACAAAGATGGGTCCTACACTCGGGATCAAATCAATGGAGAAGTCAATTCCCCTCTCGGGTGGAAGCTGTGTGATTTCCTCCGAAAACACATCCATAAATTCATTCACGACCGGGATCTCTACTAGATCCCATCCCGACCTCTCTTCTGCTGGGCTCAATAAGAGATAACCCTGGGCTCCTCTCTTCATCTCCTTGCCAACTTGCAAGGTTGTGATAAGCGAAGTGGAACTTGACCTGATTCCATCCGGAGATACAACTATCCTCTTATTGCAACAGTCCAACATGACGCCATACTTGGCCAACCAATCCATGCCCAAGATAATCTCAAGATTAGGCATCGTAAGACAATACAGATCAACACTGTATTCCCGACCCTCCAAACTAAACCGCACAACCCAGCAGTAAGAATAAACCCAGCACTGCTCTTTAGAAGCAGTGGTAACATCCATAGGAGGAAACAAACTGAAAATCTGTAAGTTCAGACCTAGGGCAACACGATTCTCAATGAAAGAGTGAGTAGCTCAAGAATCAAACAACACTCTCACATTACAATTATCAATAAGAATCGTACCTCGTATCAAGTCGGGAGCTCGGGCGGCTTCTTTAGCATCTATTGTGTAAATCCTTCCTGAAGGTGGTGCTACTGAAATAACTGGAGCAGCTATACCTCGGTTATCTCCTTGAGGACACTCTCTAGCAAAATGACCCCGCTGTCCACAATTGAAACAATTAAATTGACCAGTGGCACATCTTCCCCAATGGTTCCTCCCACATGTAACACACTTTGAAGGTGGGTTTGGTCTTGATGCAGTTCCTTTATAACCCGGGCCCTTCTTAAACCGGTCATCTGGGGACGACACACCCAATCCTTTGCCATTGCCCTTACTTGTCCCGGCTTGGCCTGAACCACCAGTTCTTCTCCCTTCCTGTCTAAAAGATGGAGCAGGATGATTGCCACTGCGCCTCTTTATCATGTCTTCCACCTGGCGACATTGCCTCACCAAGCTACCCATATCCCGGGATCCACTCCCGACAATCTTCTCTTCTATATTCTCTCTAAGCCCCTTCTGGAACTTAGCAGCAAGCACCTCGGCGTCGGGCTTCGCCCTCCAGAAATGCGCATACTTAGTCAATTCATTAAACTTGGCTAAATACTCATCAACAGACATACGTCCCTGGACCAGGCCCTCGAACTCGGCCTGTTTCTGCTCTCTAGCATCTCGTGGAAAATACCGATCTAGGAACTTAGCCTCAAACATCTGCCAGGTGATAACCCCACCCTGGCCTCGCAATAGCTACGAAGTGGTAACCCACCACTCGTGCGCATCTCCCTGCAACAGATAGGTTGCATAGAGAAGTCATTGATGGTCCGAACACTCCATCATGGAGAAAATCTTCTCTAAAGTCTGCAACCACTTGGCGGCAACAATGGGGTTGTATCCCCCATGGAAAGCTGGAGGGTCATGCTTTTGAAAAGCAATAAGCATTTTCCCTCTTACCGCTGCATCCTCTTCTACACCAAACTGGGACAACCCGTCTCCTCGTTGGTGGCTGGGTCTATCATCACGATGAATGCCCCCACCCTGGTAACGATTGCCTTCGCCCTCGAAGGTAGGTGGTGAAGAGGGTACTCGATCCTTTCGTCGTAGAGTTCTCAACTCTGCCATCAAGTCCTCATTAGCCTTCAATAAGGCCTCGTTCGCCTGTCAGCTTGCAGCCATCTCTTGCTGCATAGCTACCAAGGCGACCACTACAAGGTCCGGTTGTACCTCATCATCCTCTCTCCTAGCGTCGTTTCTGATTTTCACTATGATACTGCACATGTCATACCAAGAGTGAGTTGATCAGGCCCACACTTATTAAACACACATGCAACACTCATACTAACTACCATACATAATGCTTCCCTAGAACGAACTGCTCTGATACCATAAAATGTAACGACTCTATATGCATCCGGTTCATTAACATTATAATATGGTTTTAAGCGCAGCAATACTTAACGTAATTAAGTAAACACAGAAGCATAAAATAATACAAGTCGTCATCTTATGTCATACAATACAATTAAAACATTATGTATGGAATTTTGATATACATACTGCTACCCGGGTTCTGTTCCAAAAGGTACATCACACAAAGCAACCCATTCTGGGCTACAAAATATACAACAAAATTGAGCCAACAGGCTCTACAAATTAGACAACCAGTGCACATCTCCATTACATGTATGTTTTCAATCAAAAAGCAATAACACACAATGTAAATACACGCATCATGACATCCAATAACCATCACTCCCCAAGAGCATGGTGGAACACAATCAAGGGAACAAACTCCCAAGAACAAAGAGCTTACCTCCTCTGATTCCAGCACCGACTACCTCAGCCTCATGTTTCCGACCACCGATATCTTCTTTATCAATCCCTACATCAGGCAAGAAAGATATCAAGAATGGTTCTCAACTGTTTCATAAAAAGAACCCAATTCTTTTCCAGATCTCAACCCTATACAACCAACCAGTGACTTATAAACCCCACAAAGATCTATCCGGGCATAACAAAATACCCAAAAATCAGAAAAGTTATATTTCAAGGTTGAACCTTCATCACAAAAACTTCTAAGTATATTTTTCTGAAGAACCATCACCCAAAACCGAACCTAACTCATATGGGTTATTTTTCCTCTTAAAACCAAACTCAAAAGAAATGGTAAAACTCACGTGTCTTACCTTAAAAACGTCAAGGAAGGCTTGTGGACAACTCCTAAAAGCTTGAATGTCCTTAAAGTGCCTTATAGCTCTGAAAGGTTGAAACTTTGCACTTTCTTTGAAGAAATGATCTCCTTGCCTGATGGTTTTCACAACTAACAAAGGGTAGAAACTAGTTTATAATGTGATTCCCTTCAATCCTCACGTTGGATGTGAAGGTGTTTAGGTCAAGAAAATGTTATCTAAGAAGCTTTTCTCACTCTAACAATGGAGAAAAATATGGAATAAGAGAGAGAAGGTGTTTTAGCAAAGACGGTGGAAATAAGGTTACTACTGAAATATCTCACTTGTGCATATCTTATATAGCATGTAAGTTAACATGCGTCCTAAAAATAACATGAGAGCCTTCCCGCATCAAAACAACCAGCAGAGAGTCAACACGTGTCACTTATGTAAAGTGAACATGTATGGCCAACACGTGTAAAAGGGCTAAGTCTAATGTTCCCTCCTCCTCCGACCTAATCCAACCTATTCTGATCTAATCCGATCTATTTCGACCTCATCCGGGTTCCTAACCCGGTAACCTTATCAAAAGGGGTTCCGAGCTCTTCCGGTTTCTCTACCCGGTAGCTTTTACAAGTCAACTAAATACGAGCTCCTCTAAGCTCATCCGAGCTCAACCGAGATCACAACTCGGTAACACATCCGAGCTCATCCGAGATCACCACACGATCCCGGATTTGAAAAGGTGCTATCTACACCCCTCCCTTAACCGAGTTCCAATATACACCCCCCCAAAAGTGACAACTCGGTCATACGAACTCGGATATATCACAAGGTCATTATATCCCCCAGCCTGGTTGTCGAGACTTTTAGGCAGCCGAGATGTATTAGTTGACGATCTCATCTCCTAGTTCTGATGGGTTCTGATTTGTGCACATCATTTCCCCCAACTAGTTTTTCGATTTTCTTCTTTTCTTAATGTTGATCCCGGCTTTTGTATACCAGGTTGTTTCTTCATGGTTGATCCCGATTTTGTATATTCTGGGTTTTTTTTTTATTGCAACTGTGACTGTCCATATCTGAGTAGTGTATGCATTTCGATTCCCCCTGGATTTGTACAATCCTACTCCCCCTGAATTTGGACATTCACAAGGGGCCTACATATCTCATATTAGGAATGGGGAACATCTGTGTTGAAGTTTCTTTTTGTAGCTTGTCGTATCATTAATCGTAGCATATGACTGGCGTCGTGTTTTTCCCTGCGATACACACGCATTTAATGCTATGTCGTTTCATACTGTGCGCTAATCATGAATTTTTGAATTGAATAGTCTATTTTGCCCCTAGATGTGACACTTCATACATGTTTGACGGTTACGCTTGCATATACGTTTGATGGTTACGCGACGTTTCGCACGAATCTGTCGGTTACATTTTCAATCTCCTTTGTATCTATATATATCCCTTTTAGTTTTCATTTGCGTTTTCCTATTCTCTGGCTTTTTCTTTCTGAGTATTCTATGTTTTTGAGCCCTCGTTTCTGCCATTCTCAGCGTTTCGTCTCCCGAGCTTTAAGCAATCTTCGCATAACAAGTACCCCCACTACCATCAAACTTCTTGATTTTGCTTCTATTTCGATTGTACTTTGTTGGTTGTTCCTGGGGTGTTTTCAACCTTAATTCAATTTCTAGGTCATTTTCTGGGTTTTGTTTCTTTGCTGCCAATACTTTGATTCTTCAATTTTCTTGAAGCATTTGTTATTTGGTTTGCCCCTTCCTGAAGAAGAAAGGGAAAAAGCTTTGCTTCGATCATATACTGGTGGGGGTGGTAGAAAAGGGAAAAGTAAAGTTCTCGAAAACCAAATTCCTTTACCTGAAAATAAAACTCTTTTAGACACACCTGAGGTTTAGTTTGACATTAGGGCTTCCTCTCTACGTCCTGAAAACACAATGAATATACTGCAAATAAACCAAGAGGGGGGGGGGGTGAATTGGTTTATAACTAATATTTAAATTTTTTACCGAATTAAAATCTGGGATCGTATCACTTGTTCACCTTTTGAAAATCCAGAACTCTTTCTTCAATCAAGATCAATCCTTGATATGCATGCAATGACAAAATTATTTTCTTTGATGATAATATTTTGATTTCACAAAGACAAGCAATAAAATATACAGAACTTAAAACAAGAGACAAGGAAATTTGTATTGGTTCACCTCACAACCATGGCGGCTACATCCAGTTACTTCCAACCCACTTTAGGTTAAAGTTTTCACCATATCAAAGGATCTTTACAAGCAGTTTACAATGGTCACCTTTATCCACATTAGACAAAGAAACAGAAATCTAAACCCTATAGACTTCAAGTGATCAAGACCCACAGAACTCTACTATGTTTTTCCCTCTAGAGAACTCTACTCTATAGCCTTAAAGAATCAAAGATATACACCAACAGAATTTTAATACACAGAAAAATTCTAAAGAAAGATTCAAGAGATACAACCTGTGATCCTTCAAATGTATGAATGAATGATGTTACCAATCAGTTAGGTTGAATGCAATTCAAAGCTTAGAATCAGAACTCTCAAAATCTCTTCTTTTCTTTAAAAACTCATCTCAAAGACTCAACTCTCTTGATCTCATGAGAGATTTTTCACTCTTAGGACAAATCAATATTTTGGCTCTTGAAAATGCTTTCTATCTTTTTAGTGATTCACACATATGCTCATGTTTGCTCAGAACAATTCGCTCCAAGTCTATTTATAAAGACAAGTTATACAAAGCTTTTAAGAAACCTATTTAACTAACAATAATCGATTAAAATGACAAGGTAATTGATTATTTAATCGTATGTAATCAATTAAAATATCACATAATCGATTAATATGTTCTTGAGCTTCCTGGAAATGTTTTCATGAACAAGATAATCGATTAAACCGAAACGTAATCGATTAAAGTAGTCTTAGTGTTTATGAAGCATGAAGAAATAATTGATTACATAAGACTGGTAATCGATTAAACTAGTAAAGCTCAAAACATGAAAATGGCCTATGTAATCGATTACTGAAAATGGTAATTGATTATACCATTAATGCATCATGACTAATAAGTTAAGATAATCGATTACATAACAATATAATCAATTATTCCAGTAATGCGTGTTTTTCATATAGCACTATGTAATCGATTACAAGAAGCTAGTAATCGATTAAATTGTTCTTCAAGGCTTTTCCAGAAATACTATGAATGTCTTTAATCGATTAAAATGCTTGTGTAATTGATTAAAGCAGCAAGTTTTCCTTTTTAAAAGACTTAGCCAAGAGAACTTAACTTCTTATGAAATCATTGGATTGCTTTATGATTTTATCCTAAAACATGTATGCATGAGAATAAGAATGCAAATGCAAATGAAAGATCACAAGGCAATGCACTTGAACCACTTAGACAAATTACAAATGTCTTCAAATGATTGGGCATGTAAAAAGCTAAAACATCAAGCCTTCATCCTTGCTTCAATCTTCTTCCAGCTTCCCTTAAAATCAACACGTCCTTCCCCTTTTTCTCAGGGTTCTGAACTGAAGAACCCTAATTCTTCGTTGTCCCATAGTAGTGTCACCCTTTCCTCAAAACCTGTCTTAGAAACTCGGTTCGAACCGTGTTTCAACTGTGTTTATGAAAGCACCCAACTTGTAGAATCTGCCTGTGACTCTATGGCTGATTCTATTCTTGGGTCTTGTCATCATAATCTGATTCTTGTCCCTAACCCAATTTTCACCAAGCCAAATAGCGTCATTTGTATGCCGGGTAGAGCTTCTAATTCTGTCCAGAATGTTGATGAATCTGAGAACATCATCCTAGTCTAGGATGATTCTTCTAACTCCACAAACTCTCCTCGCAACTGAAAATGTCTTTCTTCAGGTATGCCACTGTCTTATTGATTTTTATTTGTTTCACGTAGGTGTGTAGGGACCTATCGTCAGAACAAGTTGCCGAATCCTACTCTGCCGAATCGTATCCTTGTTCCCCTTCCTCTTCCATGGCTTCTAAGTTCCCATGGGTAACCTATGAAGTTCTACGTACATTATTCGAGCTTAATTCGGAGGACGTTCCTGCACTTCCTGTCGGGAATTAGGAAAATTTTGTGGTGCGCCCTCTTGACAAGAGCGAGCCTATTTGTTCTTCGAGGGAGGAGAATCACCATTCTTTTTTCTTTTTCTATAAAGATTTGATAACCCGGATAGGGATCCGATTTCCCTTATTCAAGGATGTTGATAACCGGGTTCGCGATCATCACAGGTACCAAATCGCGCGGCACAACAAAGCAAGGGTGAGTCATCATATAAAATAACAAGCAAAAGGTAACACCAGTTAAGGAAGAAAATTCAAGCGTCAGAATACCATCACAAAAACCAAGTATATTACACGCAACCAACGCGAACATGCATCCAGGAACATTCCACAAGTCAACTTAAAATGCCTAACATGATGCATGTTCCTCACCCAACTCTAAGCATGCAATGTGGTACTACCCCGAAAATAGGCCAAATCCATAGTCCAAATGATAGTTGTAGTTGACGTCGGGGTCACTCTGTCATGCACAGGACTTACCTCCCATGGTGATCAGCCAAATGAGTGTCATAAGGATCTCCCTACAGACGTGGCCCCCAAGTACTTCTTGTACTATTACAATCAATAATCCTATTTCCGTCATGCAAATGAAGTATGTCTCTCATGGGCACCATCAACATATGGCCTGTCATAAGAACAATTGGTCCTGGCTAGGATCTCCATACACCTCCAATGTACATACATATAGCCCCAAATGAGGGCCGTCCCTACATGGGCTGCAAAAGTTGTATGTTTCTCATGGGCACCATCAACGTATGGCCTGGCACAAGAACAACTCGTCCTGGCTAGGATCTCCATACACCTTCCATGTACATACATACTGCCCCAAACAAGGGCTGACTGACTCATTGACTGTGGTCCTTGCAAGGTCCACCACTCGGTCCCGGCATCTCACGTGTTTATACATCGCCTCTCACCATGGCTCCATCAAGGTACAAAACATCTCAAGCCATCACATAGGCTGACCCCAACGTAATCACATACGTCATTCACGAACGCTAAAAACAAGTGAAAAAGTGTGAAGCATTGGGTGTCCAGGTTAGCACCTAACTATATTAACTCGAGATAAGAATCTGAACAAAGTCGGACGAAGGCGGATTAGATCGGTCAAGGTCAGCAAAGGTTGGTAAAGAGCGGTCAAAAGGGGTAAAGGTTGGACAGGAGAGGACGATGTCGGAAGAGGTCGGTCGAAGTCAAACAAAGGCGGTCAAGGATTTAAGGGCTTGAACTTAACAATTTTAAAGAGAATCGCTCAACCGAGTAAAGGACCCGGTGGCTCTCTTCCCAAAGAAGCACGAGCTCATCCGAGTTAGGGAACTCGATGACTCTTTTCCCGAGTAAGGAACCCGGTATGCCGACGTCTGCCAACAAAGGACTGTCACATTCTGCATGCCCACATGCATGCTACGTAACCCGCTTAACTCGGCCTAAGCATCCCGGTAACCAACATCAAAGACACAAGGGGTTGATGTCTATGGGTAACACGGCCAACCCATCCCGGTACCCGACATCACAAATAAAGGTTTGACACATGTATGCAACTCGGCCAACCCTTCCCGATACTCAGCACCTTCACGAACACTTCTGCAAAGTGTCTTGGGGGCTTTTGAGCATCAAAATGCCAACTTCACACATATGCACGAGGATTTCTTACAACATCAAGTCCCCCTTCAAGAACACCACACCAGGACATCATTAACATCAACAAAAAAAACCAACCAATGAACATAACGCGTAACCCATTCCATCCACTCAAAGGCATACTTTCTCGAAACAACGTACACACAGGGACATGCAATCATCACCATGGTTGAACTCCCTGGTCCTCAACCATGTTGCCTAAAGCAGTTATCAAACATAATAAACTCCCCTTACCTAACTAGGAGTCCGTTCACGAGCTTCATGGCGTGTTGTCCGAAGCTTCTATTCCAACCACGAGGACCTTCTTGGCATCGGGATTTCGTGGCAGCGACGGTGAGATGAAGGTGATGCAAAAAGGTTAAGGGAGAGAGGTTTCTGGGTGAGTAAGCTTGGGAGAAAATAAGAGAAAACGTAAAGGAGAAGAATAGGAGAAAATCACGCTTCCACTGAACGCTCCTACTTAAGTACTCAGCTGGTAGGGCAGGTTTGCCTTTCATGCAAACACAGCAACCACCAGTCAATAAGGACAGCTATCACCCACTCACACACATACCAAGGCAAGGGCACTCAAAACAGCAATTATCATATATACAATAAAACATGTAATTAACCACCATAACACACACATAAATGTCAAGATTAGCAACTTATAATCCGGGGTGTTACAAATCTCCCACCCTTTTAGGAATTTCGTCCTTGAAATTACCTAATGCAAGCAAAGCTGGGTAGGCTTCCCGCACCTGGTTCTCTAGCTCCCATGTTGCATCTTCTCCAGATATACCTCCCCAGATTACCTTGACCAGGGGAATTTCTTTTCCTCTTAGATGCTTTGTCCGTCGATCCTCAATCCTCAAGGGTAGTGTTTTATACGTCAGGTTTTCCTTTACTTGAATATCGTCCAATCCGACCACATGAGAAGGATCATGAATGTACTTACAAAGTTGGGACACATGGAATACATTATGGAGATTGGAAAGGGACAGGGGTAAGGCAACTTGGTAGGCGACGGGACCGACTCTCTTTAGAATTTGGAAAGGACCAACAAACTGGGGTGTGAGTTTCCGGGATTTCAATGCTCGACCGACCCCGATCCATGGGGTGACCCTCAAGAATACATGATCACCAACCTCGAACTCTAGGTTTTTTCTCCTCCTGTCATGATAGCTCTGGTGTCTACTCTGGGCCGACCTCATCCTATCCTGGATCAACTTGACCTTTTCGGCCATTTGTTGTACCACCTCGGGTCCTAACATAAGACTCTCGCCGGGTTCCAACCAACATAAGGGTGTCCTACACCTTCTACCATACAGGGCCTCATAGGGAGCCATGCCAATGGTAGAGTGAAAGCTATTGTTGTAGGTGAATTCTATTAGTGGTAGGAAACTATCCTAGCTACCCCCTTGTTCTAGAACACACGCCCTCAAAAGATCCTCTAGAGACTGAATGGTTCGTTCAGTCTGCCTGTCAGTTTGAGGGTGATAGGCCGAACTCAGCCTAAGCCGGGTTCCTAAGGCCTTGTTCAAACTCTCCCAAAATCTGGAAGTGAACCTCGGATCCCGGTCAGATACTATGCTAGAGGGCACACCGTGCAATCGGATAATCTCACTAATATACAAAGTGCAACGACCCTGTATGCATCTGGTTCATTAACATTATAATATGGTATCAAGCCCAACAATACTTAACATAATTAAGTAAACACGAAAGCATTAACATAAAACAAGACGTCATCTTACGTCATACAATACAACTAAAACATTATGTATGGAATTATGATATACATCCTGGCACCCGGGTTCTGTTCCACAAGATACATCATAGTACAACCCATACCGGGTTACAAAATGTACAACAAAATTGAGCCAACAGGCTTACTCAAAATTGCCTTCCGATTCCCGCTCCTTTGAACCTGGCCTCGCCCTCTTGTCCGGGATCCTCAATTAGTGGCAAACCCAGCCTCGGCCAACATGGCCTCTTAATTGAGATCCACCGAACAACCCCTACTCGGGTCTCTTACCCCGAACTTTGTCCTCCACTCTTTGGCTATCACCTGCAATAAAATATGATCCCCGACCGGGGTGAGATACAATCTCAGTAAACCTAGGGTTCTTGGAGTTACACCTCCCCCTGGTTCACTTCCACAGTACATGGCATTTATATTGGCATTACAAATACCAATATGCAATTTAGCCAGCCAGTGCAAATATCATACATAATCGCATATAAGATATACAAGTTAGACAGCCAGTACACATAAAGTGCACTCTTGTATATCTTCCAGTGTACTCCGCATACACATCACGTATCTCCGCTTGAGGTCCCAGACCCCGGACTCCATGTAAATTCTACCAAAGACATGCACAAATGTATAACCAGATATACAACTTAGCCAACCAGTGCACTCCACATACGTAATTGTATATCCAATTATACAAATTAGACAACCAGTGCACATCTCTATTACATGTAGGTTTTCAATCAAAAAGCAATAACACTCAATGTAAATACACGCACCATGACATCCAATAACCATCACTTCCCAGGAGTATGGTGGAACACAATCAAGGGAACAAACTCCCAAGAACAGAGAGCTTACCTTCTCTGATTCCAGCACTGTCCTTTCCAACCTTGAGTTCACAACCATCGATATATTCTTTATCACGCCCTACAACAAGCAAGAAAGATATCAAGAATGGTTCTCAACCATTTCATGAAAAGAACCCAGTTCTTTTCCAGATCTCAACCATATACAACCAACCAGTGACTTGAAAACCCAACAAAGATCTATCCGGGCATAACAAAATACCCAAAACCCAGAAAAGTTAACTCTCAAAGTTGAACCTTCATCATAACAACTTCCTAAGCATATTTTTCCAAAGAAACATCACCCAAAACCAAACCTAACTCATATGGGTCATTTTTCCTCTTAAAACCAAACATAAAAGAAACGGTAAAACTCACGTGTCTTACCTTAAAAACGTCAAGGAAGGCTAGAAAATAGCTTCTCCAAGCTTGGATGTCCTTAAAGTGCCTTCTAACTCTTAAAGGTTAAAACTTTGAACTTTCTTTGAAGAAATGATCTCTTCACCTGATGGTTTTTACAACTAACAAATGGTGGGAACTAGTTTATAAGGTTATTCTCTTCAATCCTCACGTTGGATGTGAAGGTGTTTAAGTCAAGATATGGTTACCTAAGAAGCTTTTCTCACTTTAACAATGGAGGAAAATATGGAACAAGAGAGAGAAAGTGTTTTAGCAAAGACGATGGAAATAAGGTTACTACTGAAATATCTCACTCGTGCATATCTTATATAGCTTGTAAGTTAACACGCGTCCTAAAAATAACATGAGAGCCTTCCCGCGTCAAAACAACTAGCAGGGAGTCAATACGTGTCACTTGTGTAAAGTGAACATGTAGGGCCAACACGTGTAAAAAGGCTAAGTCTACTGTTCCCTCCTTCTCTGACCTCATCCGATCTAATCCAACCTATTCCGACCTTATCTAATTCCTACCTTGGTACTTCACAAGTCCAAGGTTCCTTCCAACCTCCTCTGGGTTCCTAACCCGGTAACCTTATCAAAAAGAGGTTCTGAGCTCTTTCGATTTCTCTACCCGGTAGCTCTTACAAGTCAACTAAATTGGAGCTCCTCCAAGCTCAACCGAGATCACTACCCGATTGTTCATCTGAACTCATCCAAGATCATAACTTGAACCTCGAATAAAAGAAGAACACGAGCTTAGCCGAGATAGCTACCCAGTCTTTCTTCCCTTCCTTGTCCTATTTCCTTCTGTACAGCATGATCCTGGATTTGAAAAGGTGCTATCTACACCCCCTTCATACTCGAGTTCCAACACACCCCCTCATTTTTTTTATGACAACCTGGTTATATGAACCCGAATTAAACACAGGGTTATTATACAGAGAAGTCAACTTCTCTAAGGAAAACCGGATGTTGATGGGGATAAAGTGAGCAAACTTAGTCAATCTATCAACAATAACCCAGATAGAATCTAACCCAGCCCGAGTTCTAGGCAAACCAACAACAAAATCCATGGAGATACTATCCCACTTCCATTGGGGTATCTCCAAGGGTTGTAACTTACTCGATGGTCTCTGGTGTTTTACCTTAGCTTTCTGACAGACCAAGCATGCATATACAAACTCACTAATCTCCCTCTTCATGTTCGGCCACCAAAACATATTCTTAAGGTCTTGGTACATCATGGTGGCGCCAGGATGGATACTTAGGTTACTTCTATGCCCCTCCTCTAAGATCACTTTCCTAAGCCCGGATATGTTGGGAACACATACTGTACCTTGAAGTCTCAAAACTCCATCCGGTCCTACATGGAAACTACTAGCATTCCCTGATGTTATCGCTTTGAGTTGGGTCTTCAGAAAAAGGTCAGACTTCTGCCCTTCTCGGATCTCTTCTAGCAGCCCTCTCGTAATCTGTAGGGCTCCTAGTCTCACTCTATTAGGGGTGGGCTCACATGCTAGACTAAGGTCTCTAAACCACTCTAAAAGCTCAAACTCCTTAACCATCAATGCGGACACATGAAGAGATTTCTTACTTAAAAAAGCGTCAGCCACCACGTTGGCCTTGTCGGGATGATAACTAAGCTCAAAATCATAATCCTTAAGGAACTCTAGCCAACTTCTCTTACGCATGTTTAATTCTTTCTAGCTGAACAGATACTTAAGGCTTTTATGGTCACTAAACACCTCGAACTTAGAGCCAAAAAGATAATGTCTCCATATCTTAAGGGCAAACACCACGGTAGCTAGCTCCAAATCATGGGTATGGTAGTTCCTTTCATGCGTCTTAAGTTGCCTGGAAGCATAGGCCACAACCCAGCCACACTACATCAACACCCCTTCTAAGCCCGTCATTGTTGCATCACAATATACCTCAAAGGGCTCTCCTAGGTTAGGCAAAACTAACACGGGTGCAGCTGTCAGCTTTTCCTTAAGAGCTCGTAAGCTATGCTCACACTGGTCATCCCACACAAACACTTGACCCTTACGAGTCAACTTGGTCAAGGGTAAGGCTAACTTGGAGAAACCTTCTATAAATCTCCTGTAATATCTAGCCAAGCCCAGAAAACTCCTAATCTTGAACACAAACTTGGGGCTTTCCCACTCAAGGACGGCTTCCTCCTTAGAAGGATCTACGGCTATACCACCTTGGGATATCACGTGCCCTAGAAAACTTACCTTTTCTAACCAGAACTCACACTTGGACAACTTAGTATACCATTGTCTATCTCTAAGGGTCTGCAACACAATCCTCAAGTGCTCTTCGTGCTTCTTTCTGGTCTTAGAATATACCAGGATATCATCTATAAAGACTACTATGAAGCTATCGAGGTATGGGTGAAAGACTCTATTCATGTAGTCCATGAACACACCAGGAGCATTAGTCACACCAAAGGGCATAACCAAGTACTCATAATGACCATAGCGGGTTTTGAAAGCGGTCTTGGGGATATCCTCGAACTTAACTTGGATCAAATGGTAACCCGACCTAAGATCTATTTTACTAAACACACAAGCCCCTACCAGCTGATCCATAAGATCATCTATCCTAGGCAAGGGATACTTATTCTTAATTGTCACCTTATTCAGCTGGCGGTAGTCTACACACAACCTCATCGTCCCGTCCTTCTTCTTTACTAACAACATGGGTGCTCCCATGGAGATACACTAGGCCGCATAAACTGCTTATCCAACAGTTCTTCCAACTGCTTCTTAAGCTCGGCTAGCTCTAAGGGAGACATCCTATTGGGGGTTACAAATATAGGTCCAGCTCCGGGCACCAAATCTATAGAAAACTCTACCTTTCTCTTAGGTGGTAACTCGAATACATCTTCAGGAAACACTCCCGGGAACTCTCTCACAACAAGGAGGTCGGCTAGAGAAACCTCGGTCTCTACCTCCAGGTTCGATAAGATCATGTATACTTGAGCCTTCTTTTTTAAAGATGACATAACCCACTTGGCTGAGATGAACATCCCTTTTCTCTCACATCCGAGTTGCCGATCATGATCGTTTTATCATAACAGTTCAACAAAACCTGGTTGGAAGAAAACCAGTCCATACCCAAAATAACGTCGATCTGGCTAAGAGGCAAACAAACCAGATCAACCCAAAATTTTCTATCAAAAATTTCCACAAGGCAGTCCAAACATACCTCATAAGTCAACACAGACCCACTAGCCGGGGTCTCAACCACAAGCTCATTATTTAAAGAAGACATAGAGAGTTTAAGTGGTTCTACACACAACTGGGATATGAAAGAATGGGTCACACCGGAATCAAAGAGCATGAGTAAAGGAATCCCATTTATGAAACATTTACCTTGGATTAGATCTCGGGAGTTCGAGGCTTCGGCACCACTAAGAGTGAAAACTCTTCCCGTGGTCCTCGGTTTTCCGGGTTGGCTCTGCTGGCCTCCGTCACTCCACTTTCTCTTGGGGTGTGGGCAATCCCTTTGGAGATGACCGTTTTCTTTACAGTTAAAGCAAATCGGGCCTCTTTGCCCGCACTCAGAAGTGATATGCCCGAGCTTACCACACTTGAAGCACGTGTTCCGGGTTGGAAAGGTAGTGGGTCTACTATTACTACCACTTGGGAATCCCGTAGTAGCAGCCCTATGTTGGTTGGGGCGTTGATCATGAGGCTTGGGAGGGATGGTGTAAGGCTTCCCGCGGTTTTGATCTCCAGTCTTCTTGTCCTTTATAGGGCCCGTATTCCGGTAGTAGGCAGCCCTGTCTCTGGAATCCTCGTCCCATATCCTGCACATGTTTACCAAGGCCAGGAACTGGTGGACTCCTTGGTAGTTCATGGCTTGCTTTACCTCGAGTCGCAAGCCATTCAAAAACTTCAAACACTTAGAGCTTTCACCCTCCCATCCCTGTTAGTGAGGGAAGTACCTTACCAACTCCTCGAACTTAGCCGCATACTCGGCTACAGTTCGGTTCCCTTCTTTAAGCTGGAGGAACTCCATCTCTTTCTCGTTCCCCACGTCCTCTGGGAAGTACTTCTCTAGGAATGCCTCCTTGAAGGTTTCCCACGTCACAACCCGGCCTTATGCCAGAGTATAAGTGCTGAAAGTGACCTTCTGTTCCTCAGGGCATGCCATAACCCGGAAGATATTCTCAATCTCCTGAATCCATGTTTGAGTGCCATCCAGTTTATACCCTCCGTGGAATGAAGGAGGATTGTTACGCTAAAAGCGGTCCAATCCTTGGTATTCCACAGCTCCGAAGGCTTCTCCCCTATTATGATTCCCCAATGCCTGGGCTAAGGCTTGGAGAGCATCAGCTATCACACAATCATTCTTACCGACCATCACTCACTACGGATAACAAGAAGTGAGAACCTGGAAGGAATACACACAAATAAACACCAAACCATACTATACAGACCCCCTACCATTTATATTCTGAACTGCTTGCCATAATGTTCCTTTGCATTGTCCCAAATCATACAAATGGCCAGTCTGATGACTTACAACAAAACATAGAAACTTATGGTATACCAGACATGGGAAGTACAAATATGCTATGACTACACTAGAAATAACATCCTACACAAGATCAAACACGAACAAACATCATCCAACACAACATAACTAGTCACTTCATCAATTAGACACTCAACAATCAGCATAATCATGCACAAAGAAACATAGCAAGCTCACAACTCATTGGACGGAAAGTCCGACCTGCTCTGGTACCACTAATGTAACTCCCGGCCACTTGTAGGATCAATGACTGTCCCCACATACCAACACAAGACTTTTCAGCATACTTTGTCCCAACTCACACACTTTTTGAGAAACTTACCAGGAGGTCACTCATCCCAGAGTTGCTCCAAGTCAAGCATGCTTAACTGTGGAGTTCTTAAGTTATGAGATATCGAAAAGTAAATGCATCTTGTTGTTATAGGTAGTACATATTATTTTCTTTTTAGTTATCCTCAACTGTACAATCCCATACCTGCACAGTCTCTGGATCCCTCTTGTTCGGGTGTGTATTTGATTCATTCATATACCTCTCCCGGCAGAAGCATGCCAAGAGCCACTCCTTGTCTGTGCCTTATTGCACCGGTGATCACTCCCCGCCCTTGTCAGCGCCCGAGA
Organism: Glycine latifolia; assembly: GCA_013407115.1. NCBI lineage: Eukaryota > Viridiplantae > Streptophyta > Magnoliopsida > Fabales > Fabaceae > Glycine > Glycine latifolia. The sequence continues at coordinate 12,669,441 of CM023941.1, read as the reverse complement.
TGTTACATGCCCACCAGCTTCCGCCTGGTTCATCCTCGAACCACACTGTACTGGTAGAGAGGCCCTACTCTAATACCACTAATGTAACGACCCGCCACGTCGCTACTGTATCACTAATCCTTAAGCATGATATTAACATAATTAAAATAAAAACTCCTTTAATTTGGTTGTGAAAACACTGGTAAAGTTTTCACGAGCTTATAAAGACCATCACCATAAAATAAACACGTAGGGAAAATGCATATGAGGCATCTCAAGTTCACACACACACACACATACACACACACACACACACACACACATATATATGGATATATACAAAACGTAGTTTAAAGGTAAGTACGATTAACCATATTTAAAAGAAACATATAAGTGTTTTACAGAGGAAACAAGAAATTAATCGTTGTGGGTACAGCTAGCAAAAATAGGGTGTATCTATCAAAACAAGGGGTACAACTAGCAGAACATGATTTCTGCCCGGGATTTAACTCATCGTCATCCCGGTAACTCGATGGTTCCACCAAGGTGGGTCATCTTCCCGGTCACCTACTGCTGCCTGTCTGCTCACACGAACTGGGTTCGCGATCATCACAGGTACCAAACCACATGGCACAACAAAGCAAGGGTGAGTCATCATATAAAATAACAAACAAAAGGTAACACCAGCTAAGGAAGACAATTCAAGCGTCACAATACCATCACAAAAACCAAGTATATCACACACAACCAACACAAACAGGCATCCAGGAACATTCCATAAGTCAACTTAAAATGCCTAACATGATGCATGTTCCTCACCCAACTCCCAGCATGAAATGTGGTACCATCTCAGAAATAGGCCAAATCCATGGTCCATATGATAGCTGTAGTTGACATCGGGGTCACTCTGTTGTGCACAAGACTCACCCCCCCAAGGTGATCAGCCAAATGGGTGTCATAAGGATCTCCCTACAGACGTGCCCCCTAGTACTTCTCGTACTATTATAGTCAATCATCCTATTTCCGTCATGCAAATGAAGTATGTCTCTCATAGGCACCATCAATGTATGGCCCGTCACAGGAACAACCAGTCCTAGCTAGGATCTCCATACACCTCCCATGTACATACATACCGCCCCAAATGGGGACCGCCCCAACAGGGCTGCAAAAGTTGTATGTCTCTCATAGGCACCATCAACGTATGGCCCGGTATAATGACCCTGTGATAATCCGAGTTATTATGACCGGGTTGTAACTTTAAGAGGGTGCATTTTGGAACTCGGACTATAGGGGGTGTTGATAGCATCTCTTCAAAATCGGGTTCGTGCGACCAGGTGTACTCAAGGGGGGTGTGAACTGGAGCTCGGATAAAAGGGGGTGTACATAGCACCTTCTTAAAATCCGGGATCGTGGTATATAGCAGTATTAGAGGAATACCAGGTTAGTGCATGATCGGGTTTTAGCCACATAAGTGGTGTATGTACATAGCACTTTTGGGGAAAAGCACTGATGTATAGAAAGGAACCCAGACAAGGAAGGAAAGAGTGATCAGGTAGCGAACTTAGTTGAGCTCGTATATTCCTTTTCATAGAGGGACCGGGTTGTGGTCTCGGTAAAGCTTGTGTATTCCTGTTCTTTGAGGACCGAGTTGTTATATCGGATGAGCTCGGATGTGTTGCTGAGTTGTAATCTCGGAAGATCTCATATGTGGTTGACTTGTAAGAGCTACCTGGTAGAGAGACCAGAAGAGCTCGTAACCCTTTTTGATAGAGATACAGGGTTAGGAACCCGGACATGGTTGAAAGGAACCTTGGACTTGTAAAGTACCAAGGTAAGAACTCGGATTAGGTCGGAGTAGGGCGGAACCTTGGACGTACTATAGTACCAAGGACGAGTTCTTATGCAATCATTTACATAAGCATTCGTAATCGATTAAAATAGTATGTACTTACTGTATAACCCGGACTTAGCCTTGTGATTGGAATGAGTGCTCAGGAACCCGAGGTATGGTAGTGAGGTTGCACACTACATATATATATATATATATATATATATATATATATATATATATATATATATATATATATCCAACTCGACAACGTTAGTAATATGAAGAGAACCCGACAACATCCGTAGGGTTTAGAGAACTCGAGTAGTCACACGTAACATGTATATGAGGTATAACACATTGACTTGCCAAATAGTAGACCCAACCCGACAATTAAATATCTCTACATATTCACTTTACACAAGTGACATGTGTTGGCTATTTGTTGGTTGTTTTGACGCAGGATGATCCTCATAGTACGATCTGACGCGTGTCAATTTTCAGGATATTTAAGATATGCATGAGTGAGATATTTCAGTAGAAATTTTATTTTCACCGTCTTTGCTAAAACACTTTCTCTCTCTTATTCCATACTTCCTCCATTGTTAAAGTGAGAAAAGCTTCCTAGATAACCTTTCCTTAACCTAAAAGCTTCACATCTAACGTAAGGATTTAAGAAAATCATCTTACAAACTAGTTTCCAACCTTTGTTAGTGGTGAAAATCATCAGGCGAGGAGATCATTTCTCTAAAGGAAAGTTTAAAGTTTCAACCTTTAAGGAGTAGAAGGCATAATAAGGACATCTAAGCTTGGAGAAGTTGTCCTCTAGCCTTCCTTGTTGTTTTTAAGGTAAGATATGTAAGTTTCACCGTATCTTTGAGTTTGGTTTTAAGAGGAAAAATGACCCATATGAGTTAGGGTGGTGTTTCTTTGGAAAAGTATGCTTAGGAGGTTGTTGTGATGAAGGTTCAACCTTGAAACGTAACGTTTCTGGGTTTTGGGTATTTTGTTATGCCCAGATAGATCTTTATGGGGTTTACAAGTCACTGGTTAGTGGTATATGGTTGAGATCTGGAAAAGAACTGGGTTCTTTTCATGAAACGGTTGAGAACAGTTCTTGATATCTTTCTTGCCTGGTGTAGGGCTTGATAAAGAAGATATCAGTGGTGGTAAACACGCAGCTGAGAGGATAGGTGCTTGAATCAGAGAAAGTAAGTTCTCTGTTCTTGGGGAGTTTGTATCCCTTGATTGTGCTCCACCATACTCCTGGGGAGTTATGGTTATTGTATGATGCAGTGCGTGTATTTAAATTGTGTGTTACTGCTTTTTGATTGAAATATACATGTAAATGATTTGCACTGTGATGTTTGTATTGTGGTTGAGTAATCCCTCTGGCCAGGGAAGTAGACCATATATGAGAGTGTAAGACTCATCCGGTATGAGCTTCTCGAGAATTCATATACGTCCGAGTGCATGAGATGTGCACGGGTGCATGAGATGTGCATGGTTGATATACATTTGTGCATGAGATGTGCACCGGTGAACTTGTATATCAAGATATACATTTGTGCATGAGATGTGAACTGGTGAACTTATATATCTGTGCTGGAATGGCACGTGGGTGTGATTATATACATGTGATGTTTATGAAAGCTGGGCTGCCTATGTTTTATTAAAAAGTCGGGATGGCTATGTTTTATTAAAAGCCGGGATGGCTATGTTTTATTAAAAGACCGGGTTGGCTATGTTAATTGTAATGCCTATATAAATGTTATGTACTGTGGAAGTGAACCAGGGGGAGGTGAGTCTCCAAGAACCTTGAGTTTACTGAGATTGTATCTCACCCCGGTTGGGGATTATATTTATTGCAGGTGATAGCCAAAGAGCGGGGGACGAGGTCCGGGGTAAGAGACCCGAGTAGGGGTTGTTCGGTGGATCTCAATTGACAGGCTGGGAGGCCGAGGCCGAGTTGGCCAATAATTGAGGATCCCGGACAAGAGGACGAGGCTGGGTTCGAGGAAGCAGATTTTAGAAGGCGGTTTTTTGTGAGTCGGTTGACTCGACTTTATTGTACTTTTGTAACTCGGTATGGGTTTGTTTATAATGTATCTTTTGGAACAGAACCCGGATGTCGGGATGTATATCAAAATTTCATACATAATGTATTAGTTGTGTTGAATGACGTCTTTTTATTTTAATGCTTCTGTGTTTACATTTTATGGTAGTTGTGTGAGATCATCCTCTTATGTTGTAGGGTTCAGTATGAGTATCACATGTGTGGTTAATAAGTGTGGGCCTGATCAACTCATTCTTGGTATGACATGTGCAGTATCATGGTGAGAACCAGAAACGACGCTGTGAGAGGGGATGATGAGGTACATCCGAACCCAGTAGTTGTCGCCTTGGCAGCTATGCAGCAAGAGATGGCTGCAAGTCGGCAGGTGAACGAGGCCTTGTTGAAGGCTAATGAGAATCTGATGGCAGAGTTGAAAACTCTGTGAAGAGAGGATCGAGTACCCTCTCCACCACCTACCTTCGAGAGTGAAGGTAGTCGTTTCCATGGTGGGGGTAGTCATCGTGATGATAGACCCAGCCACCAATGAGGGGACGGGTTGTCCCAGTTTAGCGTGGAGGAGGATGCAACTGTAAGAGAGAGGATGCTGATTGCTTTTCGAAAGCATGACCCTCCAGTCTTTCATGGGGGATAAAACCCCATTGTTGCTACCAAGTGGTTGCAGGCTTTAGAGAAGATTTTCTCTGTGATAGAGTGTTCAGACCATCAACGACTTCTCTATGCAACCTATCTATTGTAGGGAGATGCGCACGAGTGGTGGGTCACCACTTCACAGCTTTTGTGAGGCCAGAGTGAGGTTATCACCTGGCAGATGTTTGAGGCTCAGTTCCTGGACCGGTTTTTTCCACGAGATGCTAGAGAGAAGAAACAGGCCGAGTTTGAGGGACTAGTCCAGGGACGTATATCTGTTGATGAGTACTTAGCCAAGTTTAATGAATTAGCTAAGTATGCACATTTCTGGAGGGCAATGCCTGACACCGAGGTGTTTGCTACTAAGTTCCAGAGGAGACTTAGAGAGAATATAGAAGAGAAGATTGCCGGGATTGGATCCCGGGATATGGGTAGCCTTGTGAGGCAATGTCGCCAGGTGGAAGATATGATAAGGAGGCGCAACAGCAGTCATCCTACTCCATCTTTTAGATAGGAGGGAAGAAAAACTAGTGGCCGAGTTGGCCAATAATTAAGGATCTCGAACAAGAGGACGAGGCCGGGTTCGAGGAAGCGGATTTTGGAAGGTCGTCTTTTGCGAGTCGGTTGACACAACTTTATTGTACTTTTGTAACCCGGTATGGGTTTGTTTATAATGTATCTTTTGGAATAGAACCCGGCTGCCAGGATGTATATCAAAATTCCATACATAATGTATTAGTTGTGTTGAATGACGTAGGATGACGTCTTTTTATTTTAATGCTTCTGTGTTTACTTAATTAAGCTAAGTATTGCTGCGCTTAAGACCATAATATAATGTTAATGAACCGGATGCATACGGGGTCGTTACACCCGGCAAAGGAACAACCCGTCCTGGGTAGGATCTCTATACACCTCCTATGTACATACATACTGCCCCAAACGAGGGCCAACTGATGCACTGACCGTTGTCCTTGCAAGGTCCACCACTCGGTCCATCTCGCGTGTCTATACATCGCCTCTCACCATGGCTCCATCAAGGTACAAAACATCTCAAGCCATCACATAGGCTGACCCCAAGGTAATCACATACGTCATTCACGAACGCTACAAACAAGTGAAAAAGTGTGAAGCATTGGGTGTCTGGGTCGGCACCTAACTATATTAACTTGACATAAGAATCTGCACAAAGTCGGACAAAGGCGGATAAGATCGGTCAAGGTCGGTAAAGAGCAATCAAAAGGGGTAAAGGTTGGATAGGAGTGGACAAGGTCGGAAGAGGTCGGTCGAAGTCGGACAAAGGCGGTCAAGGATTTAAGGGCTTGAGCTTAACAATTTTAAAGAGAATCGCTTAACCGAATAAAGGACCTGGTGGCTCTCTTCCCGAGGAAGCACGAGCTCATCCGAGTTAGGGAACTCGATGACTCCGAGTTAGGGAACTCGATGACTCCGAGTTAGGGAACTCGATGACTCTTTTCCCGAGTAAGGAACCCGGTATGCCGATGTCTGCCAACAAAGGACTGTCACGTTCTACATGCCCATATGCATGCTACGTAACCCACTTAACTCGGCCTAAGCATCCCGGTAACTGAAATCAAAGACACAAGGGGTTGATGTCTATGGGTAACACAGCCAACCCATCTCGGTACCCGACATCACAAACAAAGGTTTTACACATGTATGCAACTTGGCCAACCCTTCCCGGTACTCAGCACCTTCACGAACACTTCTGCAAAGTGTCTTGGGGGCTTTTGAGCATCAAAATGCTAACTTCACACACATGCACGAGGATTTCTTACAACATCAACTCCCCCTTCAAGAACACCACACCAGGACATCATTAAACTTCAACATAAAAAACCAACCAAGGAACATAACGCGTAACCCATTCCATCCACTCAAAGGCATACTTTCTGGAAACAACGCACACACAGGGACATGCAATCATCACCATAGTTGGACTCCCTGGTCCTCAACCATGTTACCTAAAGCGGTTATCAAACATAATAAACTCCCATTACCTAACCAGGAGTCCATTCACATGCTTCACGGCGTGTTGTCCTAAGCTTCTGTTCCGACCACGAGGTCCTTCTTGGCGTCGGGATTTCGTGGTAGCGACGGTGGGATGAAGGTGATGTAGAAAGGTTGAGGGAGAGAGGTTTCTGCATGAGTAAGCTTGGGAGAAAAGAAGAGAAAACGCAAAGGAGAAGAATGGGAGAAAATCACGCTTCCACTGCACGCTCCTACTTAAGTACTCAGCTGGCAGGGCAGGTTTGCCTTTCGTGCAAACACAGCAACCGCCGGTCAATAAGGACAGCTATCACCCACTCACATGCATACCAAGGCAAGGGCACTCAAAATAGCAATTATCATATATACAATAAAACATGTAATTAACCACCATAACACACACATAAACGTCCAGATTAGCAACTTATAATCTGGGGTGTTACATTGCTCCCTCATCTTCCATTGCACCCGAGTTATTACCCAGATCCTTGTGGGAGAAGGGTTATATTTCTGACGAACTCTTCTGGGTTGTTCAAATGCCCAAGCACTTCGCGGATCCGGTTCCTTTCTCGGATGCTAAAATTGAATAGCTCGGCCTCATTGAGCTTAATGCCTTGAAATGTTCAACCTTGGTGCAGAGTTTAGCGACTGTGAAGACCAGGTTTATCAAAACCGTCAATTAGCTTCAAGCATCTAAGGAAGAAACCAAGAAGACCCGTGAAGAACTTCTTGCGGCTCAAAGTACTACTGCGAAGTTGAAGTCTGATCTTGATTCTGTGCAGAAAACAAATGCTACTACAATGCAAAAGTTTAAGGAATTGGATGATTTGTATAAAAAGCTATAGAAGGCATTGCAACACACTGATGCGGAGTGGGAGTACGTGAGAGGTCAGCTCTCAACAGCCGTGGAGGGGTCCTTCAACAATACATTAGAGCAGATTCGTTGTTTGAACCCTGGGATTAAGCTTAATACAACTGCTATACACTTCAAAGCTTATGTTAATGATGGCAAGTTGATCCCTCCCTCTTCTCCTTGTGAAGATTCAGTAACTTAGTTAGATGACAATCAAATCGATGAGGAGGAAGGGGTGGCCCCTGCCACTCAAACTAATGATCAAGCTCAATCTTGGGCAGCTTAAGTGTTAAAGAGCCGGGATGCCGGTGTTGACTTGTAATCTTTTCCTTTGTTTTTTGTTTTTGGGTCTTTGAGCCCTTTTTAATTTGTACCAAACATTGTCGGGCTTGTTCCTGGTCTCACTTTGCTTGCGTACAATAATCCAATCTTCTTAGAATTCTGATCACACGTATGAATCCATTTTATACCGGATTCTATTAAATGATTTGGCCAAAATCAAAGATATTATTCACAGTCTGCATAAATATTCATCTGGTTTCAATGACCAGGCACTATATTATACAAAGATTCCTTTTGTTTTATCTTTGCAACATGTTTCGGGTTATCATCCCTGAACTTAATCCTAACAAAGATTAACTTGCTACATGTAGAAATTGGATTTGTTATAACCAAACATTCCTACATTTTAACCTGATCAGAGTTTAAATAGCATATATCTCTTTGTCAAGATAATAATTTTGATGCATCGTATATGCAAAGGTTATATCCACGCATCTTTTCACAACCTGGTTGTGATGACCGGTTTTCGTTACTATATGCAAAGTCATAACAAAGACAAAAATGCTTCATTTATTTGCAACTGGCTATAAAATGACTCATTCTCTCAATAAATGAGAAACAACATGATTGCCAAATTATGCTTACGAATCCTAACAAAGGAAAACTTGCTATAAAATGACTCATGATCTCAATAAATAAGAAACAACATGATTGCCAAATTATGCTGACAAATCAAAAGAAAATATCATTACTTGCCAAAACCACGACTTATTGATCCTAACAAAGTAAAAATAATGATTTAGGACAGAACTTTGGAAACGGATCTAACTGTAATACATTTTCAGTTTATTTGCATTCTAAGTTCATTTGATTGCCTTCCCGTCTAGGGTTTCTAGCACATAAGCTCCCCTGTCGAGTTTCTCTGTAACTCGGTAAGGTCCTTCCCAGTTGGCTGCTAGCTTTCCATCCCTGGCATTTTTATTTTTGATATCCGCTCGTCGGAGTACTAGATCACCCGTTTTGAAGGTCCGGGGCTTCACTTTCTTATTGTACTTAACGAATGCCAGTTGTTTTACCGCTAGATCCCAGCAATGCGCCGTAACCCAGACTTCATCAATCAAGTCCAATTCTATAGCCAAAGCTTAATTATTCTTTTCTTCCTCTTCCTGAAGAACGTTCTTTCTCCTCCAGGATGGTTGACTGATCTCAACTGGAATCATTGCTTCACAACCATACGTGAATCTAAATGGGGTTTCTTTGGTGGATGTCTGAACAGTAGTCCGGTACTCCCACAGAACGTAATATAGTTGCCCGACCCAGCTGGAACCGGCATCCTGCATATGCTTCCTTAATCCGTCTACGATTACTTTATTTGCAGCCTCGGCTTGCCTATTTGACTGTGGGTGTTTAACAGAAGCGAAATGGTGTTTGATCTGGAATCCATCCATCATCTCTCGGAACCTCTTATCAATAAACTGAGTTCCATTATCTGTCACAATCTCTCCCGGGATGCCAAACCTGGAGATGATGTTTCTTTTGAAAAACCTTTGCACCCAGCTGAAGTTATGGTATTGATAGGTTCCACTTCTATCCATTTAGTGAAATAATCCACTACAACTATCAGCCACTTTAGTTGTCCTTCCGTCACCTCGAATGGTCCTAACAAATCCATTCCTCACTTAAAAAAGAGCCATGGAGCTGAGATAGACTTCAACTCGACAGGTGGGGACCATATTATCTTGGCATGATTCTGACAACTTTCACATTTTTTAACATGACTCTTTGAGTCAGCTTCCATAGGTTGCCAATAGTATCCTGCTCGAAGGGCTTTCCTTGATAACGCCTTGGTCCCCATGTGTGGGCCATTGATTCCCTCATGTATTTCGGTAAGCACATACTCGACCTCATCTGGGTTCAAGCACACCATCATCGGGGTATGTAACCCTTTACAGTACAAGTTGTCTTCTACAATTCTGTACATAACAGCATCACGTACCAATATCTTGGCTTCCAAAGCATCATCTAACAAGATTCCTCTTTCCAGGTAATCAATCATGGGCCTTCTCCAATCCTCAGCACCCGAGATTATCATTATGCAACTCAGTTCAGAGACTTCCTGCTGGATCATGGTCCTATGACTTCCCGGGTTCTTGGTGCTCGCCAGTTTTGATAAGATATCAACCTTGGTGTTTTCTCCTCTGGGAATGTGGTTAATAGTAATTTCATCGAAGTCGGCCATGATTTCTTTGACTTTATTCAGATACTTTACCAATAATGGCCCTCTCACCTGGTATTGTCCTTCAATCTAGGCTGTAACAAGATGGGAATTAGTAAACACCTTTACCTTTTTAGCTCCTTGTTCCTTTCCTGGGTCAAACTAGCTAGCAATGCTTCATACTCAGGCTGGTTATTGGATGTTGGGAAATTTAACTGTAGTGATTGCTCAATTGCTATTCCCTCCAGGTTTTCTGTTAGTATATGGATGTCCTAGAGACAATCTTTTCATTAGATTAGGACGTACATGTACTTTTCATATTGTCATGACTAAATTATAAGCGCTCTTTATCTTGTTTCATATTTTGTCTAGATATCATTATTAATATATGAGTAACTGGATAAAACCCTTGGAATAGAATAGGTATCTCTTGAGTATCAGTGATGGGATCACGATCATGAGGATTCAAGGATACCAGATGTCTACTCCTAAATTTTAAGTTCCAAGTCTAGAGACACTGAGAATGGGGATCAGTGATCTCGAATAAGACTAGCACGGCTTATCTACTTGTATGCAGATACAAGGTAAAGACCTCATGAGCTACAGACATGGAGATGTCGTAGCTAAAGTTATGGGTGGACCTATAAGGGTATAGCTCGCACTGAACGGACCCACAAAGAAACTCTATGAGGAAATCTCACAGATAGTATCATTAGAGTAGTCTCTTATTATTTGGGTGTGTCTTTCCTTAGACCAGAAGTTTTCACCTAGACTGTGTTCTATAAGACATGCTTTGATTGTATACCTCGTCTGCCTGAAACATGGAGACACATAGGTATACCTTTGGGCATGTCCTGAAAGAAACACGAGTCTAGGGTGACTACCTGAAGGAATTCGTCAAATCTCTGTGAGAGATTAGGTTATCTATAAACCGGAGAAATTGGGATGACATTTACGGGACTCGGGAATCTATGCATAGTAAAAGAAATCATGAGATGATTTGCCTTTAGAGTCAGTAAAATTGGAGACTCCCTATTTTGAATTAAAGCTTACCCTAGACCGCAAGGGCTGATACATTTCCTTACCCTAGGTTTTATGGGAAGGTAACCGAGATGAAAGGAAATACATATAGAAACCAAATAGATTTAATAGGATGATCTCGTCATTTACCTAACTAGTTCTGGGGCAACAAAGCATTGCTAGTGCTCTGTGTTGTCATTAAATGGGTAGTGGCCTTGTTGGGCCCAAACTCATTTATGTCAGTAGCTATGTTGGGCCTAATGGGTCACACACTAACACTTTATTGTCATGACATTATAGCATTAAAGGTTTTGGGCCTAATAATGATTGTTGGCCCAAGAAAGAGTTTGGATACTTATCTTAAAGAGAGAGGGGCGCATGAATGGAGTTAATGGCTTTGGATAGTCCAAGACATTATTAATTAATTTAAATAGTTAAATTAATTATCTAATATTTAAATTTGATAATTTAAATTTTGAATTTAAATATTTGAATTTAAATATGAATTAACTATAGTAGTTAGTTTCATATCAAAAGGAGAAGATAAGAGCTAGATTTGAATTTGAATTCAACTAGAATCTTATCATGATCATGTCCTAGATTTTAGGAAGAAGTTTGAGGGCTAATTATAGGCATATACACGGCTGATATATGATTATCTTTTGGCAAAAATAAATCCCAAGTAATTGACTTGGTCTTAGGAGGATAAGATAGGAGGTTGTTGGCAATTTTTGAAATGCAACAACTCTATCTTATCTTCACGTGTGGGATGCTTCATGATCAGATTTTTCGGTTAAAAATCTGACTCAAACTCTTCTATAAAATGTGCTATTGTGATAATAGTTATATAATAGTTTTTGAGAGGAAAAACCCTTATCTATTTTCCTCTATTTTCACATGCCCCTTTGTGTGACTTTTGGCTGAAAATTCAGCCACCAATATCATCTATTGGTGAGTCTCTTAGATAAGTAAAAACACTCTAAAACCTAACCTTCTTCCTCTCCATTGGTGCGCCTAGCTTGCCTCCTTTGGTGTTTGTTGGTGGCCTTCAAGAAGTGTTCTTGAGTCTTGACAAGAAGTGGTGTGGATCAACATTAGAGGGCTTGTATCTTCAAGCCTATCCTTGATCATCAAGTTTCGAATATAAACAAGGTAACATCTATGTCTTAAAGAATGATTCTTGTGTGGTATGTGTGTTTCTGCTTGGAAAAATTTTGTTTTTTCTTCTCACATGCCTTCGGGCTTCAAGGCCCAATCTTTCATTTTCCACTATGATCCCGGCTCCACTACCTTTGACATTCGATGATCTGTCAACATATACCTTCCAGACATTAGTATGATTCATAGTTCCCCCATCAGATGGAGTTAGCTCCATAACAAAGTCGGCCAATGCTTGAGATTTTATAGTGTGTCGGGCCTCGTACTTCAAATCAAACTCGGACAATTGTATTGCCCAGTTAATCATCATTCTAGCCAAATCCGATTTGTGAATTACTTGTCGAATTGGCTGGTTAGTTCTGACAATAATCGTATGTTGTTGGAAGTAGGGGCGAAGCCTCCTTGTGGTTACTAGCAATGCAAAAACTACTTTTTCTAACTTGTGGTACCTTAACTCGGAGTTTCGAAGGGCCCTACTTACAAAGTAAACTGGCACTTGTGCGTTCTTCGTCTCTCTCACCAGTACTGCATTAACCACTTCATCTCCCACGGACAAGTATAATATCAGAACTTCTCCTAGTTCTGGTTTTGACAATACAAGTGGATAAGCTAAACATTCTTTGATTTCTTTAAATGCAACTTCGCATTCTAGGTTCCAGCCTACTGTAGCCTCCTTTTTAAGTAGCTTGAAGAAAGAAGTGTCTTCTTTCCCGATTTAGGGAGAAACCGGGTTAAAGCCGCCAGCCTTCCTGTCAATTGCTATACCTCTTTTTTATTTGTTGGAAACTGCATGTCCAACACAGCTTTACACTTGTCCGGATTAGCTTCTATTCCTCTATGAGTCAACATGAATCCTAGGAATTTTCCAGCCGGAACACCGAAAGTACATTTGACCGGGTTTAACCGAATTTTATATTCCCTTAACTTGTTGAACGTTTCTTCTAGGTCCTGCATATGATCAGCCGGGTTAGCTGTCTTGACAATCATGTCATCAATGTATACTTTAATATTTCGGCCGAGTTGATGTTCGAATATTTTATTCATCATTCATTGGTACGTGGCCCCAGAGATTTTCAACCCAAAAGGCATAACATTATAGCAGTAATTTTCTTTTTTGCCTATAAAGGCCATTTTATCTTGGTCTTCTAGGTACATTGCTATCTGATTATACCCAGAATAAGCATCCATGAAGGACAATAACTGGAACCCGGACGAGTTATCCACTAGCTGATCAATGTTGGGCATTGGGTATGAGTCTTTAAGACAAACTTTATTCAAATCAGTGTAATTTGTGCATACCCTCCATTTACCACTAGGCTTCTTCACCATCACCACAGTAGATAACCACGTAGTGTACTGAATTTCTTGTATGAATTCGACATCTAAGAGTTCTTTAACATGTCCTTCCAGTGCGTGTTTTCTTTCTGGACCGAGTTTCCTCTTCTTTTGTACGACGGGCTTCGAACCGGGGTACATTGACAACTTGTGATAAAAAAATTTGGATCTATCCCTGGTATTTCTAAAGCCTTCCATGCGAAGACATCTTGATTTTTTTCCAAGCACTCCACCGATTTAGCTTTTATAACCGGTTTGACCACCTTACCAACTTTGGTGATTTGCCAAGGCCGATCCCCTATTCTTAAGTTTTCCAATTCTCCTGTCGACTCTGGTCTCAGTTCCTCAGCATCTTTCTCATGTCAAGTTCTACCATATTAACCAGTTTCCTTGGCTTACATTCTTCGACTTTCTTCTGTTCTGGTCTCCTTGTCGGATTCGGGGTGGTGAGGATGAACCACCCTTGCTATCTTTGACTGCGTTGTAGTAACATTGCCGAGATTCTTTTTGGTCCCTGCAGATTGTAACTACTTTGTCTTTGTTCCCCACCATTTTTATCTTTTGGTGCTTAGTAAAGACTAACATATCCCACTTATGGATAGTTGGCCTCCCTAATATGACGTTATACTGTGAGGGAAAGTCTGCTACAATGAATTTGACTCGTTCTGACTTGAATGCCTCCTTGGTACCTAGCGTCATCCTGAGCTCAATGTAACCTTTTCGGACAGTATTTTCCCCATTGAATACTATTAACACTGTTTTGCATGGCTTTAAGTTGACTTCATCAAAATTCATTTTCTTAAATGCACTCCACAGAATGATATCCGCGCAACTGCCATTATCTATAAATATCCTTCTGACCTGGCAATTAACTAGTGTCCCAGTAATTACCAAGCCATCTTCATGATCCGGGACTACGTCTCTCATATTTCCTCCGTGAAGTAGAGCAGAGGGGGCTCTGCCTTGTTTGTTTTTTCCTTGAACTTAGGTTGTTCTCTTACTGAAAGAACTTCCTTCAGATATTTTCTTCTTTGGCTGGCGGTATCTCCTCCTCCTCCCAAAGCTCCACAAATGACATTACATTCGAACTCTGATTCTGGAAATTCTCCTCCATCATCATTTTGTTTCTTTCTTTTTTCTTCTCTACCTTTCTCGTGTGCCTGGGCTTCATTCTGACCCTTGCCTTTGTGTTTGTTCTTGCAACCCTGAGTCTTTATCACATATTGCCTGAGTCTGCCATCTCTGACAAACTTCTCAATCGCATCCCTTAAATCCTAGCATTGGTCCATGGTATGCCCTGGTCCATCGTGGAACTCACAGAACCGGGACTGACCTATCCCCGCCTAATTGTACAATGGACGAGGTCGGTCTACCTTTTTCATCTCGATTGAAGCCACTTCTCGCCAGATTTGTCACCAGGATGCGTTTAATGGGGTGTACTTCTCATATTTTGCCTCATATTTTCCTGGCCTGAACCTGGTATCTGCGTTTCTTCCTTGGTTATGACCCCCTTGCTACTCTCTGCCCCTTGGAGGTGGGCTTCTTCTTCTGGGACTTCTTCTTTCTTTCTCTTTACCGACCGCATTGGCAGTCTCCATCTATTCTAGCTCCAGGTACTTTTTTGATCGAGCCCTAAACTCTATCAGGAATTTCACTATATCTTTGTAGATTGACTTTGCCAGCCAGGATGACCCATCCAACCCGGCAGCAATGATGTGCACATGCACTTTTTCTTCCAACCCTTGCACTTGTAGGGCTGCCTCCTTGAAACGGCCCAGGTAACTTTAGAGCCTTTCATTGGGTTGCTGCCTTATCTTCCCAAGTGCGAATTCGAACTTGGGTTGTTTCTTACTATTGGCAAAATTCAACAAGAACTTTTGCCCAAAGTCTTCAAAGTTACGGATTGACCGCGGTGGTAGTGTATGAAACCACGTTTGTACATCCCCAGATAAAGTCGTAGCAAAAATTCGGGAAATAATATATGCATGTCAAACTCATCAATATGCACTTGCGGATCCTGACTTCCATCATACTTTAACAAGAAAGTTCCGTCAAAATCTTCTAGGTATGGAGCATTGACAATTTCATCAATGAAGGGACTGTTGTTATGTTGCCCCTTACTGTATTTCCTCCTATAAACTCCTCGGTCCATTTTTGGCTGGGGTGCAACTTCTTTGGTATTTCGGTTTTCTTTCGCAACCCTGTTCTGATCCTCCCTGTAGGTTCCTGAACATTAGGGATCACAACCCAGATTTGAGCATTCTAGTTTGCTTCTACAGTGGCATTTAGGGGTGGAACTTCTGTTTGCACACAAGCCACATTTCTCATATCAGTTTGGACTGAGTTTGCATCTCAAGACTAGGCTAAACCTCCAGCGTTCGCTCAGGATGAATCCCTAATTTCCATTCCATTGACTGGTCTTTCAAAATCAGCCCGAGTTATCGGAAAAACTCGGTCTTGACTGATATTTTGGTATATACCATTTTGGGCTGTATCTTGGTTTTGTTGTCCCCGGTTCTTATTATAAGCCGGGTTCTCCATGCTTCTGAAGCGCTGCTCTATAAGCTGGATATGTTTCTCTTCTTCATGTCTCAATGTGGCATTACACTCCTCGATCTGGAGCTATAAACTTTTAATATCTTCCCATCTTTGCAGGGTGTACCTCCTTTCCATCTCATCCATCCAAGCCAGGATTGAATTAAGAACGTTGTTCATGAGATTCTCATTAGGTTTTGGATTGGATGTGACTGCCCGTGTCGCTGGCACAGGAGTAGAGGCTGCATCTGAAACTTTGTCACTTACTTGGACAGCGTTAAAGTCCACCAGTTGGGGTAGTGCCATGTTCTGGTATGGAGGGGGCAATGGGTTCGCCTCCTCCAAAACAGGATTTGAAGGTAAGTCCCTCTGTACACCCGCATCAGAGCGTGGGTGTGTCATCTGATTGTTACTTCTGGTGTTTACCATCGCGTACATGGGATTTGTAAATGCGAGATTTGTGAACGTGGGATTTGAAATTTAGCATTCCCCACAGACGGCGCCAATCGTTCTGTCATTGAGAACAACAATGTCTAGCTGGATAGCTAGTGATTTAATCTTGGATCAAGAACTCTCTCCAAGGGATCTATGGAAAAGATACCTCTAGGTCAAGTAGATCACTGTGCACAATGATACCAATCTTGGGAGTGATGTGTGTGCACAACGTATATTAGGGTTCAGAGAGAGAGCTATACCTGTGAGCGCACCTCTTATTTATAAGGGTGTTACCTCTAGGTTAAATCGCTGTCACCTCTTGATTAGATAAGATATAATCTTTTGATAAGATATCTGTTTGTTATGTTTGTTATGATCTCTTTTGATAACTGTTATGTACGTTGTTGAGATCTCCCCAGTTATTGTTGAGATTTTGAACTGATGGACCTTTAATGGGCTTCACGATAATGGGCACTTTATTAGGACCATATATTAGGTCCATAACAATCATTAACATGTTTTGAGTGATATGAAAATATTACAATTCAAAAGTATTATGCACGATTATCAATAAAAAATATAAATACTTAGAATATTTAATAAGAACAACTAATAAAAAAAAGATTAAATATTTCATAAGAGTTCTAAAGTGCCTTGTAAAAAGGATAATCAATTTCTTTTAAACTATACCTTATAATAAGAACATGAAGGAGTATTATTTAGTTTATATTTATTGCCATAATAACATTTTTTATCATGTGATGCAGCCGTGTATCGTCGTAATTTGTTGCATGTTCCATTGTTAAAAAAAATTCACATGTTTTATTGCATGTTCCATTATTAAAAAAATCCACATGTTTTATTGCATGTTATATTATTAAAAAAATTCACATGTTTTAGACTCACTAAACCAAAACAATGTGTTTTGGGTGGGCTCCCTTTTATCTTAAAGAAATAATGATAACACAGAATAATATTTTTGGAGTAGGCAATAACTCACTAGGATAGCTCACTTGTGGAGTTTGGAGTAGATAGATAAAGTCTTAAGTTTGATCTTTATATTGTTATCATTGTATATATTTAAAAAAAATCATGATGCGACATTTTTTTTCCCACTAAAAAATAAAATAAAAAGTGTATAACGAGTTCATTGAAGAAAGTGCAACTAAAATTGAAAAAGTAATTACTAAAAGATAAAAACATCATTGCACTACTACATTAATAGCATTTTACGATGCGTGTTTTAAGACGATTGTCGAAAAACCGTCGTTGTCTAAGCACTAGTGACATTTTTTTAAATATTTTTAATTTTTCAAAGTCGGTTACTACAAAACCGTCTTTAAAATATATTTTCAAAAATGGGTAGTATAAAAACCATCTTTGTATTTAGAAAATCAAAGTCGATTTTCTAAAAAATCCAAAAACCGTTGTAATTGAGTGGGTCTGCGCTTATTGTCTCCCTTAATTTCAAAAGTTTTAAAAAACCCCAAACCCATTCCCCTCCCCAACCTTTCTTCTCTTCAGATCGGATCAGATCAGAACCCCACCGCCATGGATTTCATGAAGGTCTTCGTTTTGCATTGCGATTTTCGTTTTTCCTTTTTAAGAAAACATCAAAATTGATTTTAATATTCTATTTGAATTATTAATTCGCCTTGTTCTAATGATTATGATGTTTGCTTCTGCGGAAAAAGAAAGAGAGAGGTGAATCTAAAGGTGCTCAAGATTCTGGAAATCGAACAAAAGGTAAACAGTCTTTGATTGTTGCCAATTTGTTGTTATTTACTTAGATGTCATTGAAAATATTACAATTCCTGTTTTATTTTTTATTTTTTTGTTTCTCTGAAATTTTGCTATTTCGATTTGAAAATCCATTGTTAGGGTGTGTTAATTACAATTGTTATGAGTATATTTTTCTCGATAGGGATTTCTGCGTTTCTCTTAAATTGATTTGAATGGAATGCAATTGAGAATTGATTGTGGCATAGTACTTCATTCTCTACCTATTGTCGTGTAATCTTCGAATAATTTGTTGGCACAACATGGTGTTGTATAATTGCTTGATTTCATATATTCACAAACTTTAAACCATTAGGATTGGCCACTGGTAACATTTTATTGAGTACTTTACCATTTTTCGTAATTTAGGTCCTGGATGCAATTGATAATGAACCTTGGGGTCCTCATGGTACTGTGCTGGCAGAGATTTCACAGGCTACCAAAAAATTGTAACCAGCTATCTATCTCTTTTTCCGCCTATATTACTTTTTATTTTTATTTGTTTTTGGTTTTCATTTTTAGTGAAAATTTCTGATATCTCTTCTAGTAAGTTGATTGCTTTTGCTATACTTTCAGTACTGAATGTTGAATGGTCATGAATGTCCTTTGGACAAGACTGGGTGAAATTGGAAAAGATTGGCATTATGTATACAAGGTAATTCTTTCCAAATAACCATGCTATTTCCTAAGATTTTAAGATACAAAGACAAGGCTTTTTAGTGGCATTTTCTATGTTGATACATACAACTTACTTTTCTTTCAATAACTTGAATTACTTTTATGTCAGACATTAGCTGTTATAGAATATTTGGTAGCACATGGATCTGAACATGCAGTTGATGACATTATAGAACATACTTTTCAGATATCTGTAAGGGCCATTCTCTTGTATACAGATAATTTATTCTTGCAATTAACAACAGTGCTGACAAGTAGAATAAGAGAGTATTTTCTCATAATTTTCTTTGGATTGGTTAAGGCACTTTCTAGTTTTGAATATGTCGAACCTAGTGGTAAGGATGTGGGACTCAATGTAAGGAAGAAGGCTGAAAACTTGTGTTGCTTTTGAATGATAATGATAAGATACATGAAGTCAGAAATAAAGTTGCTGCAAACCGTGACAAGTAGGTCAATTTTGTCTAGGTTGATAAATCTCTACTTTAGATTGTGTAGTCAGAAAATAATTTTCTTGTTTTTCTCTTGGGTGCTCAATTTAGGTACATTGGAGTTTCTTCTACTGGAATCACATACAAGTTTGGGCTAGCCTCCTTTTATGGTAGTGGTAGCAGCTTTCAAAGCAGTGGTAAATATGGAGGCTTTGGATCTAGAGATGGTGACAGGTTTAATGATAGCTATAGAGACAAAGGATCCTATGAAGAAGAAAAATATTACCAAGGAAAATCACACCATGCCACCACAGGTGACAATCAAGAGAACTCCTTCAAGAAGGGTTCTTCTCATTCATATATTAGAACCTTGTAGTAATTTGAGATCCAGAACTGGAGTTGGTGCATCCTCTGGCAGTGCAAAATTTTAGTGTTTGATTGAAAGTTTAGTTGAAAATGAGAAAATACTACAGAATTCACCACCATTGCTTAGTTCCTTGCATACTGATGATATAATACTGATGATGTTTTCATCTGCATGATGTATTCTTTTATTATTCTTCTGAGAAAGAATTTTTACTCCTTTGGTGATAATAAAATTGTTGTATTTGGTATTCAAATAGTCCATTCAAGCTGTTGTTGAGGCTTCGATGAACTTTGCTTACAAGAAGAAATGACATCTCTATCTTAGCTCTAAAATTACCATTTTAAAGAAATATGATGGAAGGTCAGTATATTTATTGTTCATCTTTCTTTGTATTTAATTTCTCTTCAATTCTAAGTGAGATACCATTGTAATTGTACTTAATCAAATCCTCAAGCGCATTTTTAATTATTTACTTTTGTGAAGATTCAAGGACATTTTCCAGGAATTTTTTGACACCTAATGGAGGCTTTGATACTCTTATCTCCTTCGTGGTGTTGATCTTGTTTCATTTTTTGGTAAGCTTCGATTATGTTTTTGTTTTAATGAGAATAAAAAAATAAGTAATAAAGTAATAATATTTTATTTTTGTTTTGGGTGGAGAGTGGGGAGGGGGATGTGAATATGTGTTTTTGGCATTTGGGTTTTGAATTTGACTTTAAAACTAGGAACTTTTTAAAAACAAATTAGAGGAAAAAGTGAGATAATTTTTTAAATTTAGCTTGCCAATTATGGATCATGGGTTTATATGGGGTATGTTGGAGAATATTATTTTGGTGATGATTTTGGAAAGTTTGAATTTTCTTACCAAGTACGACAATAGTTTTATCCCACTAAGTGCAGTACCTTACATGGATCACAAGAGGACACTAAATTCGGTTAAAAATCAAATTCTCATCTATATTATTCTTTTTTGGTTAGTAATTGAATAAAAATGTTTTATTTTACCTAGACCGGGGGCCTTTTCTCTTCAGCATTTCAAATTAAGCAATGCAGTTTTACTAAAGAATAAATCTTTAGAATAATTAAATTTAGAGACCATTCAGGTATCATGTCTTTTAGTATGTGGGCTAAATGATAATGGTAATTTGATGTTTTGTTTTGATTATGCAATTGGTTATGTTATTGTGGTGTTACTTTGCTGTTGTGTTTATGGATCCGGGGACTGTGCCTCATAACTGGATGCCTGCTGCTGATAAGGAGAGAGGAAAGGTTGATCCATTGAATGGGGTATAATTAAGTAATCTGCAGTCTGATCCTGCAAATCAATAGTTCAGATACTGTCGGAAGTGTAGTCAGCCCAAGCCACCTCGATGTCATCATTGTTCTGTTTGTGAGTTTGGGCACACCAAAGTTTTCATTTGATATTGCAATTTTTGAAATAAGTGAGGATAAGTTTGACCTTCTTTGGTTTGATACCAGGTGGATATTGTGTACTGAAGATGAACCACCATTGTGTCTGGGTAGTTAACTGTGTTGGGGCATTAAATTACAAGTATTTCCTTCTTTTCTTGGTATGGAAACCTTAGCTCAAAACTTCTTATGTCAGCTAATTAGTGATCACTCATGTGACTTGAATGGTTTTCATAACATCCTCCATGTCCCAATTTTCTTATCATACCTTAGCATGTATGGAAATGGTTATTTCTTTAATCATATCTTCATTGGATCCTTAATATTGGATGAGGGTATCTGCAGTCGTAATTTTTTTTTCCTTTTAACAACATTGATGGCTTTCTATGTTGTACCAAAGAACCTTATATTGGTAATAACTTGACCAGTTGATCACTATAGTCTACACTTCACATTATCAGTATAAAAAAAGGCTGGTTTGAGGCCATTATTTATCCCCTGCAGATTCCTTAGGAGTTTCAAGAATGTGTTTCATTTCATTACCATTATCACCTCTTTAACTTAAAATTTTCAACATCATCTTTGTATGAGGTGGTTGTTCATTATCCTTTTTCCTTTCACATGCTTCATCTTTACAAACATGTTACATTTGATTATTCCGAATGATATGGTTTGTCATGTGTGCTTCTATTGATTAGTCTTCATCCTGTGTTGGATAAAACCACTTATCATCTAGTCTTCATCCGATGTTTTGAGTAGGCCTTGATGTGTTTGAGGTAACTGACCCTTCTTTTGTCACTTAATAATTGGATTCAATATTATTAATAATCTGAAATTAGGCCACTTGCTTCTGAAATTAGACAAACTTGATCATGTGTGGGCTAATACCAACACAGCTTGATCACACTTGCGCTAAAATCTGACCAACAACTTTTGGGCTGTCATTGGGATGAACTCATTTATCTTGCTATATGTTCCACTTCAAAGCAACTTAGAGTAACATTTTGTTAGCTTTATTGCCTGGAGGATGTTGTTTAGATCCATTGCATGCAAAAAATGCAATGCAGAACTAGACATTGAAATAAGATTTTATGTCACTTGTCTTGGCATCATTGTTTGAGCATACCTAACATGTCTTCATAATTGTTTTGTGCTTTCACTTTATATAATGTATCCCTTTGTTTAAACACTACTGTATATCATTAGACAAATCAGCATTCCGCGGTATGAATGTGAGATAGTATATGAATTTTTTGTGCCCTATTGTTTGTTTGAAAACAAATAATTTGGAGATTGAGAGAGTGTGACAGATAATTGCTGGAAAAACTCATTCATTTGGGCATCTTTCATATTATGTAAATTTCTATAAAAAAAACAAAATGGATGCTTAGAACAAGCTTGACTTGGTTAACATCATATCTCTTTGCATGTGTGTTGTCCTCTTTTACTTTCAAGGGCTAATCCTATTAAATAGAATAATCTCTTTTGGTTTACTTTCCCTTAAAACTTGCTAACTACCCTTTTGAAGTAGGTCCTTAGTGAATTTTTTAATGTAAGAGTCATCTATCTCACCTTTTCATGTGCCAATTGTTTATGTGTATATTATGATATATGATATATTCTAATATTTTTTTTTTGGTCCTGGCTTGCTGTGAAAATAATTTTTTATTATAATCATGATTATTTTAATACAAACCTTTTTTCTTGGTCTATGAAGTAGTAACACTTTTCCATTAGCCTTACCTTGTGTTTGGTTGTTTCCTTTGCAGTGCTTGCTTGAACGGTTTGAACAAGCACCTAAACAAGATGGGTCACTCAGCTTCTTGGTCATTAGAGATTAGGGAAGAAAAGAAGCTTACAACCAAATTTTAGATTATGTTGCAGGCTATAAAGTAGGATGTTTGCTTTAATTATGTTATATAAATTCATTTACATTTAATATAATGTTCAATGGTATTTTATATAATTTTGTGTTGAACGACATTTTACAGTCTAAGCCGAATTCCAAATTTTAGTCTACTAACAATTTGGTTTGTTATTTATTTTATAGAATAAAAATCCTTCAATGTGGTGTTTTTTTTTTAATAGTAATTCAGTTAAGTCCAATTGTAACATTTGGTAGTATATATAGAAAGAAATTTTGAAAAAAAAAAAAAAAAGACAGGAGAAAGACATACAAAGACAATTTTGGCTAAAAATCGTCTGTATATGCATGTAAAAAAAAAACAAAAGAGAGGACATACAAAGACGATTTTGGTTAAAAACTGTCTTTGTATCCATTTTTTTTAAAATAAAAAATAAAAAAAATTTAAAGATACAAAGATGATTTTTATGACAAAACATTCTTTGTATGTTAACATATAAAGACAGTTTTGGCTAAAACCGTCTTTGTATCCATTTTTTTAAAAATAAAAAATAAAAAAAATTAAAGATACAAAGACGATTTTTATGGCAAAACCATCTTTGTATGTTGACATACAAAAACGGTTTTGGCTAAAACAGTTTTTGTATTTATACTTTTTAAATAAATAAAAATTTAAAGATATAAAGACGGTTTTGTCCTAAAAACTGTCTTTGTATCCATTTTTTAAAAAAATAAAATAAAATTTCAACGAAGACGGTTTTTTGAACCGTTGTCGAAAGTGTTACTTTTCAACGACACACGCAACAACGATGATTTTACAACCGTCGTCATATGGGATTTAGAACTATCGTCATATGCCTCGCTTGTAATAGTGTTGAAAGCAACTAGAGCAAACATACTCACAAAACAACAACTACAGCGGCTGGGATAGGAAGACAGATTACGCTAACATCCACTAGCCTCTCGTAAAGAGAAGGGATATTGGCAGTATTTTTTGTCAAAGTAGATTTTGGTTCTCGTATCACTAAAAATTGTATCAATATGTATATTTGCTATTCCATTTTATACTATGTGATAAGTTCTCTTTTAAAGGCAGCATGATTGGTGCTGTTTAAGAACGTTGCACATATTTACTAAGAAAATTACAAATCACAAAAAATTTAATATGGTTTGATAATTTTTCTACATCCACCCAGTTAACATAAAAAGAAAGAAAGAAAATAATTACTTGAAGAACTAAATATGTTTTTGGTTTTTATAGAATGAGCTAGTTTTGATTTCATTCTAAATCGAAAGAAATGGAAAGGAGACTAGGCAGTAATAATTAGAAGAAAGAGCATCATGCCCCCTTAAACCTTACTTCTTTTATAAATAGATTTCTTAAACTTTAACTTTGTCTCAATTAATCCCTAAATTATACTTCTTTTGCGAATACACATCATGAATTTTAAATTTATTTTGATTGATACTCACGCTTTAACTTATTTTGTAAATAGACACCTTGAACTTTAATTGAATTTCAATTGATCTTTAAAAATTATCTTGTTACTAAAAAATTTTCAAGTCATTTATCTTAAATGTTAATCATTCATTATTTTGGTTACAAGCTCATTTTTCCATATTTAAAATATAATAAATATAAATTTAGAAGATATGTATAAAAAAGGGAAAATAATAACATTAATAAAAAAAAATATTTCATTTTTAATTCTAAATTTTATATTATGTCTTAATTTTGAAAAAAGTGATTTATAAAACTAAAATTAATAAACAGTTGAGATTAAATAAATAAACAATTGATACTTTTTATTAGTAATTTAACTCCAATTTAATATAAGATATTGTTAATTGAAATGGGTGAATTTTAGAATTAATTGAGATGAAATTGAAATTAAGTGTCTATGTATAAAAAGGGATAAACCTTAAGGATTGATTGAAATGAAATTAAAGTTAAAGGTGATTTATTTGTAAAAAAAGATAAAGTTTAGAAATCAATTGAGATAAAATTAAAATACTCGTATATCTATTTATAAATTAAAAGGGATAAAGCTTAAGGTGGCCAAATACTATTTTTCCATATAATTATCACATTTGGAAATATCAGCACATTAAAATATGTAACACGTAAAAGCATAAACTGTGCCTATGGAGGTATCAAGGAATAAAGAAACTAGTTTAAGTTGGCACACTCAGGCTATTGATCACAACAGGCAATATTACTCTCCATGTAACTCGTCAAGTGCACGGATTTATTAATTTTGAAAATTCTCATAATAATTTTATTTTAAAAATTTGAGAGACTTATATTTAATTAAAAATAATTAAGATAAAGATTATGATTGTAAATAAGAATTTTATAATTTATAACAATATACTAATAAAATATGTTTTAATTAAATATAATCTATGAGCTCAAATAATATATAACTTTATTTTTCTTTTAGTCAAAGTAGTTAATAAACTAATTAAAAAGCTTATAAGTTAGTTTACCAACAAGATTCAACACAGTTGGTAGATGGCTAGATTCTTTAAGTATATTAATAGGGTTTAATTATCTGGTCATGTGTATGAAAAAAACTTTTGTTGGAAGAGGTAAAATCCACTTTTGTGATTTCTACATCCTGAGGGTTAGTCCCGTGATTTTTGACTATGAAGAGGTCTTGCTTCCGGCAAAAGAACAAAACTCATAAGTTAGTAAAAGCATTTTATAATTAAGGATATGATTTTTTTTAATTCAAAACTATTTCATTAGTTTATTTTTGAAAATACCATGTGAACATTTTGCGATTCCAAAACTAATATGTAAAACTCAAAACTTAAAATACAAACCATGTATTTATGAAGACTTAACCAAATCAACTTAGTAAACTCATGGAACTTCACTTACCAATTAATAAAAATTTGATTGCATAAAAATATTTGAAAATATACAAAAATCAAACCTACGTTGGTAACCTCTACTCATAAACCAAATAAAAATAAAAAGATGAGTCACATTCAGTTCTGTGTCAACTCAATCTACAATGTCTCCAAGAGGATGATCTAACTGAATGACATCAACTCCCTGCTCCCTTGTACATGTATCACATGTAA
This sequence comes from Glycine latifolia, assembly GCA_013407115.1. Taxonomy (NCBI): domain Eukaryota; kingdom Viridiplantae; phylum Streptophyta; class Magnoliopsida; order Fabales; family Fabaceae; genus Glycine; species Glycine latifolia. The sequence continues at coordinate 12,643,471 of CM023941.1, read as the reverse complement.
GCGTATGCTCACCAAACAAAACTATATACATACATGTAGATAAATGCATTTCCAATTATTATGGGAAAAAAGGGAGAAAACTAGAATTTGTATAACTCAAAATATTGTACGGACACACACACACACACAATCTACATGATCATAAAACATATCTCTTCAAACTATCAACAACAACATAGTTCCATCACCACACTCATCATCATGAACCATAAAATGAACATTATAAGTCACATTTGATATCAATGTCACAATCTTCAACATAATACAATTAATCACAACATCTATTATCACAAATGATGTATATCATAAACCACTAGACAACCTTGTTAAGATTAACTCTATTCCATGGGGTTTCGACATCATATGAGCGGTCCCCCACAAGCCTCATATCCTAACATAGTCTCCTCATTGACCATTCATGGAGTCTCTGGGGCTAATCCTATAAAGGAAATGTGAGCAGTGGCTTACCTTTATAGATTTACAAGACCTTGCATTTCAAAGAGATTCACTACTTGTTTATTTTATAGGCTCATTCATGTTAGCCATCACGAAAACCCCCAACATTGGGTTGAGGGTTATCCTAACACCCTCAACTTACGTGCCTACTCATGCCCATGTAGCAATTGCGCACATGCCATATATCAACAAAGGAATGTTTCTTGCACCCATCTATCCCCAACTATAACATCCCATGTTTTGAGTACTAGGTATATACCTTAAGGAGAATCCTTACTAGGCCCTTGTTATATTGTTTGTAATTTAATTGTTATTATTGTCATTTTCATCATGTTATATTATATATTATATGTTGTGCTTATGCATATGTTCCTATACATGAATACTTGTGCATTTTATTTAGTGATAATAATAGTATTATTATTATTTGTTATTGTATCATATTTCTTGTGGATAGTGTCATTGTCGTTATAGTTGTATTATATTGTATTTGATTTTAGAGGAGTGTTAGATACACTTGAAAAAGTGTCGAAGTCTAGTGTTGAGTTTTATGATGAAAACCCTAGAAAGAGTATGTCATACGTTGTACTCGTTCGTTCATGGTGTCGTTTGCATTGTTGGAAAACTTGTAAAAACTACAATTCATCCCTACACCTTAGAAACCAAAAGCAACCTCTAACTTAGTAAAAATTGACCCCAAAGTAGACGACATGATCAAGTAAAATATGTTTAAGTCTCAAATTGGGCAAAATAACCTTATAAACCCCTTTCTTCCTATATATGTAATGAACCGTTGTCGTTACATGGAATTATGAACTAACTTTAGCATAATAACTTATTTTAATTCATTTGAAACTCTTCTATTAATTTATTTATGAAAACACTTGTAAACTTTTCATGTTTCAAAAGCCAAAAGCTAAAAGGCAACATATTGAGATAAACATCATGTGATACACACACACACACACACACACACACACAACATCATCAACTCAAATCTCTTCAGTACACATATATAAACATAAATCATACTATGAGGATAACCTACATATACTCTAAGTTGGTATACCTTATACATTACCTTAAAGATAAAACAAAAATGATAACGCGTCCAGATACGCAAATCTATGAAGTCTCCAAAGACACGAGTTCACCTCCTAGTTATCTACTCCCCATGTACATTAGACACGAGATCCCCATAGAGACAAACAACATGCAAAAAGCAAGGATATGCTTACCAAAAACAAATATACTAGAAAGGGATAAAACTTAATAATTAAAGCATGATTCGCTAATAACATATATAAAATAGCATGTAGAAATCATGCATAAAACATATGTCTTAGAATTCTCATAATATAACATCTTATAATAATCATTAATTCATAAAACATTACATAAAGTTTCAATCATTGTCATCATTAGCCCATCAATCATCGAATAACATAATACTTTCATGACTTATCTAGTAACACATCATTTTCAAGTCACAATTATCAATGCACATGTCTATCTATCATGTTATGTAATGCTGATTCTTTACTCTAAGAAGATTTTACATTAAGCAACTAACCCAAGTACATCCCTTAATATAGTTGTAGTCTATGATTTGACCATTCAAGGGGACTTGAATTAACCCTACGGAGGAGTGTGGTTTTATCGGAAATGGATGAACGTGGGTAATGGCTTACCTCGGTAAGGCTTGCAAAGACCTTAATCTTACACCAGTGAATTTCCTCCTCCACTGGCACCTATTCATACTCCTTCCAAGTCTCTTTGTAATCCAAATCAAAATAAGGATTAGGCCCGACACTTCTCCTAATGTTCAACATGTCAAGCTTATTTTTTAGAGAAGCTTTCCTCCTCCACTAAAAATCTCCTTATTCTAGATCTTTAACTAGCCTAAGAAATTATCAATATTCCTTGACCAATTAGAAGTATCATGGACGTGTTCCCATTTCATCTTGACAAATTCAAGGACATCTTCATGCAATAACTAGGTCGCTTCAAACCAAAAGGGTCTCCTATGTTGATTCCTTCTAGCCTAAGAGTCTAACCTCAAAAGAAGAGGCCTATGATCAGACTTCATCCATCCCAGATGGACTACCACAACATTCTGGTACTTTAATCTATAATCAAGATTGATAAGACATTTGTCCAACCTCACACCCCTTCTATCATTCCTCCAAATTATGCTATCACCTTGTATCTCATATCTATCAAATTTCCATGATGAAAGAAATCACAAAAGGCCTTTGTATTGCAATTTGCTTGAAAATTAGTTGCCCCCATGCTTTGACTAGGATATCACCACTACAAAATCGACATTTAACATTGATTTTTTTGGACATTCAACATCGGTTTTGAACCGATGTTGAAATGATCTTCGCTAAAAGTAGGTCATTTTTAACATCAGTTATGAAACGGATGTTGAAATCCACTATAAAACATTGGTTCTCTCCAAAATCGATGTGGTATAGTAGCAAATAGACGAAAAAGAAGCAAAAATGACATCAATTTTTCCATAACCAATGTCATTTTTTCAAACTTTTTATATTTATATATATAGCACTTTTGAGTTCTAAATTCAAAATCAATCTACAAATACATTATTTCTAGAGCTGAGCATGTAGAAACCCATATCTAATCTAAGTAAGAACACTTGCCTTATTGTGATATGACACAAGGCTGGTAATGAATAATACAAGGCTGTAAAGAAACTTATTATGTAGGGAGAACAGATAACTAATGGATCTATAGATCAAAAATCACAGCTAATGCCCAAGAATGATGTTAAGAGTCAGATATTGAAAGACAAGCAAAACAATGACACATAATGTTAGCGCAAATACCTTGTGGTTTTTAGTATAATGTTAGCATAATGTTAGCAACTCTCTTTTCAAAAGACTAGTGGCTTTCAGTATCAAAATTATGAATAAGTGGTTCAAGGACACGCCGCACAGTGGTAGCTTCCTTTGGCAATATTATACAAGCTTTGACCAATAAGTAGGATCTTTAGCAGTATCCCTATAAAAGTAGTGAACACAAAATGATTTTCAAGATCTCATATGTTGGCTTTATACTAAGAGGGACAGGGGATAACAGTAAGACAAGACCTATTTTCACTATCATTAAGATTATGCAATTATAATAGTAAAGATTTATCATCTTGACAGAAAAAGATGTGCACCTCTTTTTCTGCCTTTTCTAGAGTTGCATGAGTAGTATGTCCTTCTTGACAAATAAATTCAAGAGTTCTCACAAATGGTTCAATGCACATCCCATCTTGTCATGTTTGGCCACTGAAAGCAAGTTAGCAAAGTTGTCCCATCATTCAACAAAGCAAGTTCTTGGTAACAAATAAACTATTAACAACATTACCTGATTAATCATGAGAGGAAGATCATGGTAGCTATGGATCCATTGGGTAAACATATGATTCATAGTGGTTTCACTTGTAGGCCAAACTTGTCATAGCCTCAACAAGTGCAAAAATCAAAGGCAAAACCTTAGGTCCCAACTTTTCAATCATTATTACAGATGAGTAATCACTTCAATTCATCTCATAAGTCACAACAAACATCAAAACACACACACATGAAAGCAGTTGTAACAAACAACTAAAGAGCATACATACATGAGTTTCTCTTCAAGTTCCTTTCCACCCCCAATGGTAACTAATGCTAACTCAAGACTAAAACCCTCAACATGACTTGCTTCTTTCTCTATAAATGAGTATGGGATAAATTGCATAATAGATTTAAAAAATAGGATCAAAATGATAGTACAATAATTTCATGTTGTGGAGGACATAATCTTATATACTCCATTCTCAAGATTTCACCTTGCACAACCATTAGTTTTTTACATCAAATTTAATAATAGCACACTATGGCAATAAATATTCCAACTCCAACCCCTTCACAATCATTCTCTCAACTATTAATGTTACCATTGAAATACTTGCATCAAATTTAGACAAATATATCACTATCGAAGCATTCAAAAGAGCTTATACATAGTTTATTTTGACTCATGAAAGTTGCATAGGATGGTGGACATGTTGGGGTAAACAAATTAATTTAGGTTGTGTTAGGATAAAGTTTTCAGCAAGCACTTATAGAAGAAGAAAATATGAAAGTAAAATGAACTAAGCCTTAAATCAACTTATATACTTTTATAGAAAATCCTCACTTTAGGTTCTCCAAAAGCTGGTTTAACTTATGCATAAGTTAATTTTAGCTTACGGAAAGAGCTTGATTTTCCCTTTTCTTATAAGCATTTATGGAAAATTTTGTCCATACATAACCTAAGAGCATATTGATAAGTATGAGTATGAATGTGAACCTTATTGAAATACGCTTAAAAATACTTTTTTTTATATCAGCAAATGTTAGTTTGTTAGATGTTGATGGGGTATTCGAACCCACGACCTCCCCCCTTTCCTTCACCCTTAAGCCCTCCCCTTCCCTTCTCTTTTCACACTTAAAAAGGCTTTAAGGAAAGTCATAAGCCACTTCAAAAAGTTCACATAAACTCTTTAAAAAAATTGCATTTTCCATAAGTTCTTTTAAGCTTGTATCAATAAGCTTCATCTAGTCAAGCTTGTATAAGCTTATATCAATAAGTCCTTAATTAAACTATTTAACCAAACACACCCTAATCCAATAAATAATCATTAATTAATTATGGTTGGTAACTTTTACCTGCGGAAAATACATGTTACTATTTTCGATCTCCTTCAACTTCACATTCAAAAACTCCTGCAAACACAGAAACCAATAAATGAAAATTACATAAATTGAAAAGAAAAGGGACACACACACACAATTAAGAAAAGCTAAGATTTGTGTCATAAGTGAAAGTGAGACACTAAATGCTAAAGTCACCCGTCTTCCAAAAGTGGGAACTGAAATTTAGAATAGTACATGTTTTACATTAGGAAAAGAAAATAAGAAATACGTGCAATTTAAAATCTAGATCCTTCCACATTACATGCAAATGGGAAAAGCCAAAGGTATCACAAACATGGGAATTCCATTGACAGTTCAATAAAAAAATCAATGTAGAAACATCAGCTTGTTTGTCAATCATCATCTGCTTAAGCATATAAAACTTCCAATTTAGAGACTTGCCAGAATGTAAACATATTTTCCCTACCCATAAAATAAAAAACAAAAAAAGGGAATTTCAGTGGAGAGGAAAATAAGAAAAATAGTTAACAGTTATATGTGAGTTGAACTCTATAATTTACTTTAAAGGAAAAATGATTTTCAAGTATGAACATCAGTCGTAAGTGTCATAACATTTGCAGTAAAAATTCAACACCTTTATAAATATGGATAACAAAGTTTATGCCATCTTAGATATAAAATTAAAACAATAGTAAGTTGCAACATATCAACAATATTATTGGATTAGAACCAGCAAGACAAAAAATTGCCATTGAAGTCAACAATATCAACCTAAAAGTGGTAACTTCAACAAGTTAGACAAAGAAGATTTATTCCTTTCATTCATTATCATTAGTTGGAAATAAACAAAAGAAACTTTAACTACAACATAATATATGAAATCCTCTATGATAATTGAAATGTCACAAGTGACAAATTTTTACACTTAATAATTGAAATGTTAGAAATTTCACTAAGAAACCATCCATTAATTAATTGAATAATTTTATATCAAAAATTCGAAAACACCAACGCTAAATACAATTGCAAAAGGATTTCACTGTGGTACCTATTCAATATCCTAATTCGACATGTAATCAATTCACATTTCTTTGGTTATTCATTTAGATTCAGTCTATTCATTTGAAGAGAAAGTTACAGTGCTTGATTTACCAATTTAATAATTCGAGTTTTCTCATGACGCAAGTGAGACAATTTTTCTCGAAGCTCTTGAGCAATAACGAATGATTTACTGCCAGGGTATCCATCATGTCCTCCAACGATAGTTATCATATTTCCATGAGACAGAAGTCGGCACCACTTACACAGAATAAGTCAAAAATTGTGGTGATTCTTCTTCTACAACACAGACACATATGCAATCAGCAACATCCAAGCCAATGCAAAACTTTTGACAGTAAAACATACCAACACCAAGAGTTCCAACTAAAATCCCTTAGATATTGTTAACTAAATACGCAAGGACTTGACAATGACTAAATACATAATTGTACAATCTTAGATATTATTAACAATTGAATCAAAAAAATATGCCAGAAATCAATGGCAACAAAAATGTAATGCAAAGAAAGAAGACACTACTAGAAAAATAGCATTCAACATCGGTTATTTTTTACATTTGACATCGATTTTGAACCGATGTTGAATCAGGCGACGTTGAAAATGTGAAAGTTAACATCAGCTTTCAAAACTGATGTTAACGAAATTCTACAACATCGATTTTTAATGAAAACCGATGTCGATATGTAACAAATAAAAACGTAGAAATGTAAAAGATTACACTACAACATCGGTTTTCTTATGAAAATCGATGTTGTTTTTTAATTTTTTTAAATATTTTTTATGTTTTTTTAATTAGTGCAGTTCTTCAACCTGTAAATGAAAAACCAGACTTATACCAACCAGTCAATTTCATAATACAATTCAATAAAATAAAATAAAATTTGAATAACAAATAAAATTCAATAGTGTCAATGTACATAAAAATGATTTCCTAACCTAATGTTTATACAATTGTTTAAAAATCCCTTAACCATCTAACCTAATATTTGATCTCTAATTCTAAGATAAAATTTAGCCCATTCAACCCTAACAGCCTTCAATGTCTGGGCTTCGAGTGGTCTTTCATCAAATGTCACAATTACCATGTCCCAATTGTCCCTGAAGCCTCCTTGGACTATGGTCCACATCCAATGCATGACATAATAGCCACACTTAGTGCTTCCTCTTTGCTTATTACACTAAATTCAATAATATGGTCAAAGTTAAACCGAAAATTAGTGTAAATAGTAATAAATATTATTTTGAATACATGAACCATGATTTATTAAAAAACTTACTTTAAGCGCAATCCATTTAGTAGTAGCCTTTGATTTATTTCCTTCAGTGTCATGGACTGCCTTCAAAGCATTGCTTAAGATAAAAATGCATGCATATTGTACAATTAACATATTCATGTATTAGAAATAATAACATAAATGTGTTACAAAATTACAACCTACCTGTTAATAATTGCTTTCAGGTAGTTATCAGGCCTATTGTGCAACGAACAGAACCACACGACAACATTGGCCTTAGGACATATGACAACCAGTTGCCAATGTGAACTGCGTTGGAGAAAAATAAGTTATTATATTGCATACATTAATTAAATTGTTTTGTACATTTTTACTTACCCATTCAAGTACGCTGCAAGGTAGACATCTTTATGTGAACTCTGCATCCATTTCTTGAGTTAGTCCTCGGATTCAAATTGAGATTACCCAGATCTCTGTATGGGCTGTGGCTCGATGAATCCATACACATCGGGATGATCCGTTGCAGACATAACTCATTCATATGCCTATTGTTTTATAAATAAAGTCAATTATGCATGAACATAGAACAATGTGTTATGTAATGTTAGGTACTGGAGAGTGACTTACATAATCCATAGTTGTATAATGGAGATGTTCAGACATTGACCACCATGGATGATCTCAGAAATATCCTCCTGCTTGATGTACAATGGGAACCTATCATTATGCACCCTGAACATGTCCAAGTCCCATAGCACCTGCAGCGGTCTGAAGAAAAGATCCGGGATGGTCAATGCGATCTGGTACAAGGGATCCTCAACATGTTCCAGCTTATTTACAGGTTTCACTGGTCCATGTTTATCCTACACAATTAACAAACATAAGTCAACGACCGTCTTAACTTTATATGAGACAAATGAATGCTAAATGACAAGAAAGAAAGCAGAAATGAAATATCTTATTAACAATAGGTTGTACAAGATGTGTCGGCCAAGCAAGGAAGGTGTTAAGGGCCTGCCCAACTAACTGAACCTCGTCAGTGGGTAGGTATAGGGACGCAAGCATCAGCATCTCAAACTTCCTCAACACCCACCTTGACCTGATCACTGCCCATAGAGATATTGTGCATGGTTGTTGACCCTTCATAAAGTATTCCAATAGCAACCAGGCGGGGAGGATTGTCATCGACATACAACCCACGCCTGTCAGATGCACCGGTGTCTGGGTCATTACCGGAGGGATCGACACATCTTTCCTTGGTGCTGACACGGGCACCATAAGGACATGTCTGCACATCTGGAGGTGGCATGGCTCCCTGAGACTGCATCTGCGACTGCATCTGGGACTGTAGCTGGCTTAAGGACATCATCAGCTGTTGGGTAACTCTCTTAGTGATCGACTGCGTCAGTCTATCAGTGATCAACTGCTCCAGCTCTTCCCTCATGTTTTCTTTCAGTCGAGACAAGTCTTCAGGTGCCATTGATGACTTGGACTTGCGAGAGGATGATGGGGCCGGTCCGAAGTATTGTGTGATGGTCACATCGACTCAAGCAGCACGGACACAACCGGGGTGATCTGGTCATTCGATGGCAGTAGTTAGGACATCATGACGTCCACTGGCGACAAAGCTACCCTGTGTGGATTGCTCATATAGGGAATCCTGCAATGAATATAAGTAAAACATTAGTTTCATAATTTGTGAGGCAAAAAATCATTAAAGGTGTATGAGAGGACGGAGGTTTGACTTACAATCCTCTCTGCAATCTCACGTGCCGCCTCAGAAGTCATTTGGCCCATTTTTTTTGTGCAAGTCAACTTCCACTTCAAGTGTCGTCACACAAGGGACAGAGGATGAATGATGGTATTTGTGTTGTCATCACAAATTGCTCCCTCCAGTTGCTTCTTTTGTTTTTCCTCCATCAACCTTTTCTCTAACAACTCGTAACCCCTGGGAGACAACACGTGAGGGGCAGTGTTCAGCTTCTGGATGGCCTGGGCCTTCTTTCTAACATCCTGTAAGAATTACACATATAGGGTTAACAAAAAAAAGCCTGTTTGAATACATAATTGTGGAATTGTAAAACAATGTAAAACAACTAACCTCCCAGGAAGCGGCTCTACGACTCTGACAGAATTGGGTCCATTGTTCCTTACTAATGCCGTATTTTTTGCATACAGCGTCAGCATCGTCGTCCTTGCCTTTTGTCAAGACCCATTTCCTGGTCAGATCTGACTTAAACTGCCTCCAGTGCTCTCCGACTGTTTGCAAAATTTTCTTCTTGGTTCGTTGGTCGGACGCTTCAGGTATATCAAATTCAACCTGCATTACAATGAAGTGAATTTTACAGTTACAACAACATTTAAATTGTATAACTAAAACCAATGACAGTAGACGTTTAAGTTGTAATACCTAAATGTCCTCCCAAATCAACTCCTTCTGCGCTGTAGGAACTTCCTTCCAATTAGGAATCGTGACATCCACCTTGTCTCTAGCCACGATCCCTAGATACATCCTCAATTTGTTTTCCTGAGGACCATCAGCCTTCCCAGTGGTTGGATCAACCTGAACAACTGGTCTGTCAGCACCAGGAGCTCTAGTAGCCAGTGACCTCAGTCGTGTTGCTTTCCTAGTCTTCTTCGCTTTAGACGGCGAAGGTCCTGACTGAAGAAAAGGTGATGACTCAGGATGAGCCGGTGCTGACTCAGGAGGAGGATGTGCTAACTCAGCACGACGAGGGGAGCTCGGTGGTGTAGTCATGATCCTGTTAAAAATAAAAACACAAATAAGTCAAGTTAAGTGACAAGTTAGGTTACATGTGAAATTGTACAAGTAGAAAAAATTTAACATAAAATAAATTACATTAAGTGATGTTAATTAATTCTCCTTCATCATGATCATTATGATTTGCATGAACGTTGTCTACTTCGGCTTTTCTATTGACGTTAGGTATTTGTGTCGAGAATTGAGTGACACCTGTATCAACGGTATTGTCATCATCATCAAGATTAATACCAATGGTTTTTCCAGTACCACTGACCACCTTTCGTCACACGGATCTTGAACATAAAACACCTGTTTAGCTTGTTCTGCCATGATGAAAGGTTCATCTTGATAAGCTAGCTTGTTAAGATCTACCAAAGTAAATCCCAAGTCCTCGGTTCGTACACCGCTATTGATATCAACCCACTTGCACTTGAAAACACAGACAGTGAAGGTAACATAATTAAGCTCCCCGATGTCATTAATGACTCCAAGGTAAGGCATGCATGCCAAACGTGGATTCTAGTCATGCATAGTAATGAAGTTCTACGACTCGGCCCTTAGGTTAACCCCACTGTTTTGCATTGTGCTCTTCTCATCTTGTTGTTTGGTGTAGAACAAATACTTGTTGATATCGTACCCTTGCCAACTTCTAACATTTCTTTTTGGCCCATCTGCTAACTTCGTCATTGTTTCAGATGCAGATTCATCACTAAATATTGTATCTTTAAACTAATTCAGGAAAGTTTTGTTATGCTCTTTCAGCAGCCTATTCTTCATCATTCTTGGATTACTGTCCTTGAGTAATGCCTCATGACGAACCATGTATGGTAGGACTTCATTACTGTTATTTAGGACATACAAATGAGCTTGTTGCAATTCCTGCAAAGAAGGCGTTATAACATGCAGTCCTCGTGTACCCTTTCCTCCCACTCTATCATCATGGCGTGACTCAGGAAGACCAACAGGTTTTGCTTTTTCAAGGTACTTTGAACAAAATTCTATAGCTTCTTTGGCAATGTACCTTTCAACTATGGATGATTCAGGACAGTGTAGGTTTTTTGTATACCCTTTCAAGATCTTCATGTATCGCTCGATCGGGTACATCCACCATAAATAAATGGGACCACACAGTTTAATTTCCCTCACCAAATGAATAAGTAAGTGAACCATTATGTCAAAAAATGAAGGAGGAAAATACATCTCCAACTGACACAAGATAATTGTTGCCTATTCTTCCAAGTCATCTAACTTTACAGGGTCCATGAATTTTCGTACAAATGACATTGAAGAAAAAGCACATGCGAGTTATAGCATGCCTCACTTTGTTAGGCAAAATGTCTCGAATCGCCACGGCTAACAGCTGTTGCAGCAACACGTGGCAATCATGAGACTTTAAGCCAACTAGTTTCAGATCTTTGAACTGCACAAGGCTCTTAATATTTTGAAGAGTATCCCTGTTGTACTTTCACTCGGTGCAGACACTGACAGAAACTTATCTTCTCCTTTCTTGACAAAGTGTAACATGCTGGAGACAAGTATATTTTTTTACCATCAGACCTAGGATGTAATTGCTCACGTATACCCATCTCAGCAAGATCTTGACGAGTGTTCAAACCATCCTTTGTCTTGCCTTGAATGTTAAGAAGCGTGCCAATGACACTGTCACACACATTTTTCTCCACATGCATAACATCGATACAATGTCTAACATCTAGATCAGACCAGTATGGAAGATCAAACAATATCGACCTCTTCTTCCATATGCAAGTATTACCTTTCAGCTTCTTTTGGGTTTTTTCAAATACAGTATGGATGTCCTCAACCCGCTCAAGAACTTGCTCACCGGTTTTTCAATCGTTGATAAGGGTGATAAGGTTTCAGAAATTGTCGATGGCGAGTGTAAACGATTTTTCTGCCATGTTTAAGTTGTACGTAGCTTGTGTCTTGTTCACAGATAGGGCATGCACGATGGCCCTTAACACTGTATCCACTCAAATTCCCGTACGCAAGAAAATCATTAATGGTACAAAATAGCATTGCACACAACTTGAATGTCTCCTTACGATACCCATCAAACACGGCAACCCCCTCGTCCCACAAGTTTGCCAAGTCTTCAACCAAGGGACTAAGATAAACATCAATGTCATTTTCTGGCTGCCTTGGGCCCGATATCATCATAGACAACATCATGTATTTTTGCTTCATGCACAACCAAGGAGGCAGGTTGTAAATGACCAGCAAAATAGACCACGAACTATGATGAGTACTTAAACTACCATAGGGATTCATTCCATCACTGGCAAGTGCAAGTCTAAGATTTCTTAGGTCTTCGCTGAATTCTGGATACCAACGGGAATCTTCTTCCACTAGGAGGAATCTGAGGGATGGCGGAGCATTCCATCATAGTTTCTCCCATCTGCATGCCATGTAAGGTCTTTTGCGTCATCTTCATTAGCAAATAGACGCTTAAACCTTGGAATGATCGAAAGATACCACAACACCTTCGTGGGGGGGGGGGGGGGGCTTTCTGTGTGTTTTCATCAATGCTATAGTCGTCATCGGCCTTCAGTTTGAACCGTGATACCCCACACCTGGGGCATTTATGCATTTCTTGAAATTCATTTCTGTACAATATGCAATCATTAGGACAGGCATGAATTTTGTGATACTCCATACCCATTGGACAAAGAATCTTCTTAGCCTGATAGTAACTTCTTGGCAACGTGTTTTCATCTGGAAGCATGTCCTGAACTACCTCAAGCAGTGAACTGAAGCTTTTGTCACTCCACCCATATCTAGCCTTGACATTAACCAGATTTAACACTGCTGACAACAGTGTCAATGACTCTTTGCACCCCAGATACAATGGCTTCTTCGAATCACTTTCCAATGTATCATACATAGGGGCATGTGCTTGCTGAAAAGACTCATGTCCCAGATCACGAATCATATCCTCTAATCGATCTCCGATGTAAACAACAAGCGGTTCAGTTTGCGAGACCCGCTACGTGTCTGTCAATTCACCATGCCATATCCATGTGGTATATGTCTTCTTAATCCCATCGCACAGAAGATGCTCCCGTATGTCGTCCAGCGCTTCCCGTCTCCCATTTAAACAATTGATACAGGGACAGAAATATTTTCCATCCCCATCCGGTCAACTTCTTTCGGAGGCAAATTGCAAGAAATGTTCAACGCCTTCCTCATACTCAACCGTGATGCGACTTGCATTCATCCAACTTCGATCCATCTATTTAATAACTCTGTGATACTCACAAAGTTATTCCATGCATGGAAACCTCACTTTTTCCATTCAAGGTGTGGCCCTATCCCATTTAGGAAGACTTTTTTTATAGTATATTCGTATGTATAGATTGAGTTTCTTATCTTAAATTTGACCAGATTTCGGCAGCATTTCGCTTTGATCTCCGAATACACGACATGAAAGCGGTGACATGAGTTCCACCACAGTCAAGTATGCACCCGGAGAACAAAGTGATATGCATTGTACCTAAATTTCATCAATTTTAAGAAAATAAAATCGACATATACATATTAATATACTATAAAAAGTGAGTCTTCCCAAACTGTCCAAACGGACAATTCAAGAATCAATACAATTATTAATCCAAACTGTCCGGAAGAATCACTATAATGAATCTCAAACGGAAAACTAAGGTTCACTCATAATGAACATTGACTGTATATTTAAAGCACTAGTAATTAATCACATAAAACAAGTTACAAAACCACGCGTATACATATAGACTGTCAAAAAATACTAAATACATTTGTAAGTACCTGTGATAATGGTCACTGACAATCTGCAAACATGAATCTAGTGATGAGGATGCAAAAATGAAAACGAAAAGTGCTTACAAATTACAATTATAAATAGTGATTAAACTCTCCAAATCCAATTACACTCAAACCATTCCAACCAATTAGTTGTGCCAAATTCACATGATTGGCCTAAAGCAAGCTATTAATTAGTAACAACATTTTAATGGTTCAATGATTGTGCTTGTGAGAGTAACAACATCATTTTAAAAATAACCTCATTCCCTTGTTCATCTAAAACAAAAATAGGGGAATAAGAATATTCCAAGTTTGAAGTTTAATGAACTCTATTGCTTCTTTAATGAATAGGCTTTGGACATTTTGATCATGGAGACACCTTTGGAAACCATTTCGAAGATTTGATCTTTTTTAGGATCCTTTAATCCATTTGTCTCATTGTAAACAAGCATAATGAATAGCTTCAATATATTGTTTTGTAGTTAGGTCTAATTTTTAAAATGTGTTATAGTGGATAACAATTGTAAAGCATTGTAAAGAATTGTTCAGGTTGGATTGACTGCCAAATGACACCAAACTGATTAAAACTCTTTAGTTTGGGTCAATTTGGACTTAACAAATTTTTAAGGACAAACCAAACCAAATAGGAGAGTTGCATGAAGAAGTAGCAACAGAGAGAGATTGGTCATAAAAGGTATGTGTCATGCAAGATGCAACTCATATTTTAATACCTATGGGATTCAAGATCATATGCATGAAATTAACATAATATGGTATAGTAGTCTTGTGGGTGGATATTTTTAGGAAACCATCATTTGTTCCTCCAGCCAAGGTACATATATAAGCCAAAATATCTTATTCTCTCTTGCTAAAAGCATAATCAAATGTAAGCATGATCTAAAAAGGGTACTAGTTAAAAACAATAATTAGTGCTAGAAAGAAAAGGCACAATTAAAAGAGTTGTTTGGGATGTGTTTTCATTTTTGTGTGTGAAGAATAAGTAATGAAGAATACCAAATCGTTAGGGAACTTCAGAATATCTTCCCCAATTTCCCAGCTTATAACCCGTAGTCTAGAGCTGACAATAGCTAAATATTTTTCATCTGCAAAATAAGAAAAGAAACAAGTGTCAATTGCCATGCAAGAAGATGAACAGATATGATTGACCAAGCTCCAGATGGAATTAGTACTCACCATTTGAGAAAGCCAAAATACAATGCAAAGAAGAAGTCCCTTTTTTGCAAATGAGAGTCCACAAATCCCCCTGTATGATGACCATAACAAAGTATTACAGGCTGCTAAATTATCATTTCAATCTCATATGAAAGCATAAAAATCAATACATGGATGTGTTTTCTTATTAGTTGTGTGATTGATGCCTATAACTAAAGTGTTTACCATGATGATATGGGTCATCACTATTTACTATCAATATATACACTTATACTTCATTCATTGCCTGCGAATCTTGGTGTAGCTACTGGGGTAAAATCCAAAACAAACATGAGAGTACACTCATTCGGAGAACTTAAATCGCCAAAGCACAGATTGATAATTGATTCATTATATAATAGAAGCCAAAAACAATGATAAACATGACAATTTCAAGATTATCCGACATACTAATACTAAAATATATTGCATTATTGCCTTCAAATTATCCATACATAATAGAAGCCAGCCAGAGGCATACTACATAGTAATTAAGCTTGAACAAACTATGCTGGTTAAACCTAGGAACAATATAACCCAAAACATTAATTAGTTTCTAATTGAAAGCCAACACCAACATTGAGAAGAGGCAGATTCAACCACCTCACTACATGTACAACTAACATTCAGAATTTGGGATACAAACACTGGAGTTGGCAACAACATTGGCTTTGACACACTAAATAGGCTATCAAGCTATGTATGGGTGCAGTAATGATGATAGTGGTTCTCCAACAACAGTTGTACCAATCTAAAGCAAATAGCAGTGAGCTACACTAAAATCTTTACCTGTAGAAAACACTAAAATCAGCCACTAATAAGCTATCCTAAATTCTCATTACTTAATGGTTAATAGGCTACCTTGTTGGTATACTTAATGGTTACTGAACAACTTTGGTTTGTAGCAATGCATGGGACCATTAATCATTAGTCTTACATCTATGAGTCAGTCTTAAGGATCATTAAGCATTGCAAGCAAATATAAATTGTAGAAGTAGTAGCCTACTAACATTGCATTGGCAGCCTCAAAGGCTTAAACATGCATTGGCAGCCTACTGAATATATTGAAGAATTATTGTTCAAAATTAATAGATAGATTAATTAAATTACTCTCTCTGTCTCCATAACCCAATGAAATATTACTATACATTAAAACAAGCAAAACCTCATAGAGGCCAAAGCACTACAAACCTCACAAAGGCCACATTTGTAAATACACAAGTAAAGAGAAAAAGAAGCTACACCAACAGTGGAAAAAAAAGCTACCGCAAGAGAAAAAGAAGAACACAAATGCACAAGTGTCGTGACAGTTGTTTACCTTGTAGGAGTTGCCAGAAGTTGCGAGCGAGAAGAACACAAATGGAAGCACCGTGACGACAATGAGAGCGAAGGTGGTGATTGGAAGCAAAGGTAGCGAAGGTAGGCGCAGTTGAGACAGAGACTGAGAGATAGGCGCGAAGTGAAGAAGGGTTCGTGTTTAATTTGGGGGATAACTTTTATAATAACAACAACATCGGTTTTTAATGGAAAACTGATGTTAACCTATACCTGTTAACATCGGTTTTATTAAAAACCTAGAAAACCAATGTTAA
Organism: Glycine latifolia; assembly: GCA_013407115.1. Classification (NCBI taxonomy): domain Eukaryota; kingdom Viridiplantae; phylum Streptophyta; class Magnoliopsida; order Fabales; family Fabaceae; genus Glycine; species Glycine latifolia. Next base: position 12,626,658 of record CM023941.1, on the reverse strand, counting down.
CAGGTTTAAGTTAACATCTATTTTGTTAAAAAACCTGGAAAACCGATGTTAACTTGTACGTGTTAACATCGGTTTTATTAAAAAACCTGAAAAACCGATGTTAACAGGTACAACTTAACATCGCTTTTCTTAAAAACATTTAAAACCGATGTTAACAGGCACAACTTAACATCGGTTTTCTTAAAAACCTGGAAAACCGATGTTAATCTCTTCGGGTTAACATCAATTTTCCTAAAAACTTGGAAAATCGAGGTTAACCATGTATTATTAATTACGAATTTGTCACCATGTTTTCGTTAACATCGATTTTTGATAAAATCGATGTTAATGTAGTGATGTTAAAACCAAGTTTTGTAGTAGTGAGAGAGGGATTGGGGACGTGCCTGTGACATCGGTGATGGGGGTGATGTCGAAGAGGGTGCAACTTAGAACAACGAAGAAGGAGGCTTAGAAGGATGATAGCAGCGGCCACAACAGGCGACCGCAGCGGTGACACTAATGATGACAGGGATGACAAGCTAGGGCTCCAGAGGTTTTCACAGGTGAGAGGTGAACGGGTTTTGAGATGTTTGGGTGCGAGTTTGAAAAATTGTTATTAATTAGAAAAATAACAACTTACAACATTGGTTTTAATAAAACTAATGTTAAGAAAAAATAACATCGATTTTATTAAAAACTAATGTTAAGGAAAACTTATAACATCGATTTTCAATAAAATCGATGTTAGGCTGACATTAATTCCATCTTTTCTAGTAGTGGATAGTGTATTGTTATAGTCCCCAATAATAGCCTTGCAACTTGAGGCCGTTAAGAACCACTCTCTAGACTGCCTCCACTTCACTTTCATATGAATGACCTGAAGAGTTTCTAAGAATGTTCACAATCCAATCCTCCATATTCCATAAACACCAAATACTTCCTGAATTACCAATAGCATTCTGAATAAAGGATCAACGCAGACCAAACTTTTTAATGATGCTCTTGGCTCTCTCACCACTAGTGTGAGTTTCCATAAGAATTACAAAAGATGAATTATTTTGCCTCATTAAATCTCTGATTTGAATTCCAAACCCCCTAGAAGTCGTCCCACGGTAATTCAAACTTAGAACATTCATAAAGACATGGTGGTTTGGTTTGGCAACCCAGTGTCACCAACAATTTGAGGACCATTCTTTCCAACACTGACGATCAACCACCCCATCAGCTGTTATCATGATATCCATATGCTGATCTGACTTATCTCGAGAAGAATTATCATTTTCCTCTAAATTACATTCGCTAGTAGCGAAAGCAACCGCGTCGTCATCCATATGGACTTGAATATAAGGAACCTGACCTCCTCCACTATCAGAATTAGGAAGCTTCATTTTTAGAAGTTGAAGGCTCTCCTCATAGGTCGGTTTCTTCTTATATTCGGCTAGCACTTCCTTGGCACTCACCGCAGCTTTAATCACAGCACCCACATGCTCCTTTATTTTATTTTAGGAGTAATATTCTTTTTAAAATTTACCTTCCCTTCTTTATTCAGTTCTTTTCCCTTCCCTGCTTTAGGGTTCTTCCCACCATGCATGTTCCGAACATTAGCTTGTTTCTCATTATCTCCTTTGAAATTTGCTTGCACCATTCGAGATGCCAACGTGGCTGCCATAGTTTTTTTGCTTCCTAAGGCAGCCATATTCTCCTTTACGTGAGCACTTTTCTTTCCATTATTAGCCTTCATATTTGCACCGGAATTATCCCTGCATGGACCCCACACTTTGAATTAAAATCTACTTCAATATCTACATAATTTGTGGAGTCAATATTTGATTTCCCATTATCTGCAATCACAATAAAGCGAGATGTTGAACTTCCTGTATTTCCAGATTCCTTTTGAGATAACAGGAATCTTTCCATTATTAGTATTTTTCGTAACTTGCTTCCCAATGTCTACTTTCTTGGTGCCCACGCTCCCCCTTTTTCTCCTATAATTCTTTTGGGCAATCATCCACACCCTGTAATGGTTGTCGTTATCTTTTATTACTTCATTGGAATTAATTAAATCCATTCCAACGGCCTCAGTAACGCTGATGTCAGCCCTATCCTTCTGCTCCTCCACCAAGTTCACCACCGTAACACTCCCCAACCTTCCTTCATCCTGTGTCACCGCCTGCACCACCCCCGTGTCTGTGCAGTTCTCTCTTGTATGACCAACACGACTGCATCGGAAACCTATAGAATGGAGGCCCTCATATTCCAGCTGCAGTTTATGGCCTCTCACATAAAAATATATGATTCCAGTTGTTTCTCCAAATCTAACTCGACACATATTCTTGCAAATTTTCCTCTTGAATGAATTGCCCTTAAACGATCAATCTTAAGGAATTTTCCCAAGCTTGAGCCAACTCTGTTAAGGAAAACATCATTATATAGTTCAATTGGAAGCCTTTGTATTCTTATCCAAACAGCAACATTCTTCGCTTTCTGTGCATTCATTAGAAAAAATGGTCTCCACCGCTGCACCAACAGAGTAGTGATTTACCACCATCCAAGGTCCTTCAATGAGAGCAAAATTGTAATGCTCCTGACTACTAAAAACCACCTGGTAGTGTCCGTCATGCAGGTCAATAATCTGAATAGAGCCACTCTTTGCCCAGTCCCGTTGGATTTTTGTTTCAATGATACGGAAGTTCACACGTCTCCCCAAAACGTTCACAACCAAAGTATTTAGCCAGGGAGAGCCCCAACGCAAAAGTTCTACATCGGACAAAGGAATCACCAGACCATCCTTCTCACGAATCATAACACCTTCTTTCTCCTTAGGCACATCATTCATCACATCCTTGTGCATATTCATAACGGTCTCCATAGGCACAGCACCACCACCCACAGGTTGAAGTAGTTTATCTGCGAAGGACATAGATGATATATTCTTCCATAAAACTTTCCTTAATCTTCTTAGTGCTTCTATGAAGAAGATCCTCCTCCTCAATTGTTGTCTCAGAAACGCTTATTTCGGAAACCCTAGCAGAGCTCACCATCAAAGATAATTTTCCAAATAGTCTGTTAAAATATAGAAATATGCAATTGATGCAGATCATGTCCAGCGTTTGCATAAGATAAGTATGTGAAAATCTAACTTTAGAATACAAGGTGAACCCAATACACTAAAGTGAACTTTAAGGTGAAACATTTACAAAACTAATAATAATATTTTATTAAAATAATTATATTTTTATTGAAAATTATCTTTGGAGCTTTTTGGTGAGAATTCATATATAGTCAACTTATTTATTTAAAATTTATGATTAATTCATTTTTAAGGGAGAGGGAATAAAAAATTCAGGGTCCCTTACTTCTTCACTAATGAAAAAGTACATCTTAGTGATTATTGTACTAGACCAATTTATTAATGAAATTTTTTTTATAACTACTAGGGATCATGTCATGTGTCAAGTGAGTTAAGAACTTTCAATTTCATATATGATAGATTCAAGTATTTTTAAGAGTTTACTACTTTTTCAAAATTAGATTAAAATGGTCTTTAATATTTCCTGTGAAACATTCAAATTAAGAATTTATGCATTTTTTTATCTTTTTCAAAGGGGTATATATTTTTGTATATGTTTTGTTTTTTTTAAATTCTGGCTGAACTGTTGGACCCAGCTGTGAAGGGGACTCAATGTTTTGAAATCATGCGTGAAATCATCATCGTTGTAACGTGATGTTGTAGCCTCTTCTATTGCCGCAGTTGCGCACAATAGAAAGCCTCGAACTCTCGATGTAGTAGTTGATGAGACTTGGTTTTCTGAGCCAAGTTTCTATATAGAATCACAGGTGTGTGCCATTTTTTCAAATAAACTTTCACTTTTGTATGTGATATTGTATGAATGCATGCATAGTTATGTAATTCTCTTAATAACTTTGGGCGTTGTATACCTATCAAATTCACTGTATCACATACCACGTATTGCTATGATCATTTTAATCATTGATTAAAGCATCATTTGGGTGGCAAAGGACAAATGAGAATGATGTTTTCTAAAGTCAAAAACTAAAAGGACGTAACAATAAGAAAAATGATTTATGATCACTTTTCCATTCCAAACATCTATCTTATCAACATTCATCATTTTTCTCTATCTTCATATTTTTTATCGCATGTATAATATAGTCAATCATATGCCTAATCTATCTCTCTTCTATCTTTTATCGCAGGTATAATATGGTCAATCATATGCCTAATCTCTCTATCTTCTATCTCATTCTCTCACTAAGTGTAGAATAGGTGTACAAATCATTTTTCTAACAATAATAGGGATCAAATTTAAAGCTAGAGATGACACTATTTACTTTGAAAACTTTGTTTTGTGCAAGGTCTACTTATACGCTAAAAAACTATTTGTAGACACTTCAAATGTTATTCAACACCTATTCAAAGTAGGGATGATAATTATTTTGTAAAATTAAGGTCTAAGTGTGATCTATTATCTATCATAAACTATTTTTAGACATAATTTGACCTTTTTAAAAGCAAGACATATTGACATGTTTAAAGACCTATTTTATTTTAAGACACATGAATAAATTAAGAGAACAAATTTTAAACAAGGCAACAATTTAAAAAAATACACCAGGTCTGATTTTAAATATATCAAACAGAAGTCCCAAAATATTTTTATTTTATAAGCAAATTCCCTATCACACACACCATGCAAAAGGAAGGTAAAAGTTTCCAATCGTAAATAAAACATTTCCAATTAATTTTAATACATGATGAAAATTACCCCAGACAACATAAACTAATAAATTCCTTATGATAGGAAGCAGTAAAGATGTTCACGTACTTACTGTTTTCACACTTTTGAAAGAGTTACGTTGTTTAAAATTATTTTAAGAATAATTTGTTTTATCTCAAAAGTTTATGTTATGAGATTATTAATTTATAAATATTTAAATATAAAAGTGTAATGTATATATTGATTTTTATTATATTCAAATGAATAAACAAGTTAACCTATCAAGTTTAATAGGCTTTTTCATAAGCCTAAACCTAGGCTATTTAATTAAACAAGCTTTTTTAAAAGTTCAAACCTAATCATTAATTAAATGGGTCAAATTAGGCTTTAAACAAACCAAGATATAGGTCTCATGTCGTTTGGCCTATTCTCATTCTTAATTAGGAGAGAAAAAAGAATATGATGAGTGATGTGATGTGATAAAATAAAATAAAAATAATGAAAAAGTGTTGATATGATATTTAAAAATAATTAATGTTACGAAATACCCATATCCTTGTCTCTGTTATAGTGGACAAGGTAAATGACATGTTTTTAATCATGAATGTGAGACTATAGTGGAATGGGATTTCTTGAAAGACTCGTCATCTTGTTTTCTTTTTTTGTTTTGTTTAAATAAAGAGATGAAGTAATTATTCTATTTGTTTTTAATTATAAAATTCTTTTAATTAATTCACTTACTACCTTTTTAGAATTATCATGAACTAAACCGTTTGCCCAACAAAATCCCAATGTGCATAGTATTCGATCGCACTTGCTCTAACTCTGCTTCGTTTGCCTTCTTCTTCTTAGTCGAACTTGAACCCAGAACCATCATTTGCCATCGACACTATCACACATGCGGAACTGTTGTCGCCGACGAAGTTAGGTTTGTCAGCGAGGTAAGAATCCTCGTGTCTCGCGCCGCCGCTGTTTTCCATCGCGCTGCTGCCTGAGAACCCATCACTCTCACCTCTCCCTCCACCGTTGTTCTACCAAGCCATGACATCGAAGGTAAGGACCCCTAACCCTTCTATTGAAGTTGTCTAAACCCTCAAATATAATTTTATTTTTCTATCGTGAAGCTTAGCCATCGTTTGTGAAGCTTAGTTATCGCCGACATTTGCAAACCTTCACCGCCATTTGTGACAAAGATATGAAACTCGAAACTCTTACACATCATAGTTGTGTAGTTGTGAAGGGTTGTTGCTATAGCAGTGAGTGTACTGTTTTATCATTGATTTGAAAGAAGGATTATATCCCCTGCAAATTATACTCATCTATAGTCTCTAAATCATATGCTTCATACTGCCTTAGTTAGTGCTTCTTTTATGCTATACGGTGTGACCTTTAGATGCATGATAGTTATATTTAGTCTATTAATTATTTAATCTTAAGTAATATGCATACATGGTGAAAACATGTGCGTGTTCAATTGCTTAATATAGTAGGATTGCTTGTCTTTTTTGTCACAAAACTAACTGGCTTCAAGTTTCATCATATAACTTTAGTAGGTGTGACTTTTTATCATAATTCACATATCAATCTTTTTCCTATATACCTTTACCTTTTAGACTTTTCGAAAAAAGTAAACTTAAGGATATGTTTTTTATCTTGTGTTTTTGTCAGCTTCGTTAAGTTAGAATCATATTATTACATCCAATCCTATATATAAATAACATAGTATAAATCAAGACAAAAGAAACTAATTAATTTAGTTATTTATAATTAATACTACCATAAATTCAATTTTTATTTTAAAAATATCTTTAAATAGTTATATTTAATGTCATAACTCACAATCTAATGATTAACATAATTATCAATAAATACTACACTTCTTTAAATGCTAAAATTTCTAATTTCCCACTAAAACTTAATTTTAAATTTTTCATTAAAAATTTGTTTAAAATTATGATTTCCCATCAAATGGTTAGTAACAGTGTCATTACCCCTTCATTCAACTATCCAAAAATTACAAGTAGTTTTACCGTCATTTACTGTATCGGATATTAGAACTTGCTTCACCGGAAGAACCAAAACAAATTTTCCTTCATTCCTATTAAAAAAATGCCAATGGAAATAGACTTAAACATTGCTTTGACTGACACCGATGAAGCACCGTTTATTGAAGGTGAGACGGTGGTAACGTTGGCGTCTAAGGAAGTTGATAAAACTTTATCACTTGAGGAAGATGAGGTAGCGTTAGCATCACAGTCGGCACCTGAGGAAGATGAGGAACTGACGAAGTGTTGGAACCTGAGGAATATGAAGAGGCGTTATCACCTATGCCGGCAGTTGACGAATGGTCGGCACATGAGGAAGCATTAGCATCATCTTTGGCATCAAGTAAAACATAGAATGTTAATTTGCTTTGTATCTTATCGCTGGACTTGTCATTTTTTCATTTTTTTTTTATGCAACGTATGCTGTCAATTGTGTACACAATTTTCTTGTCAGTCGGGTTCCTTTATTATGAACGTATGCTTGTAATAGAAAGATTTAGGCTTGTCCTTGCACCTCATGGTGTCCATGGTTATCGGGGTGATGGGGTGCATGGGTGGGTCAGTTTAAATACCATGTCCAAAGAATTAGTGTTATTTTTGTGCTTCATATATCCTTTTGGCTATTCTGAAGCTTTCTCCCTCATATTCACATTAGTGCCTATAATGGGTAATGTCAATAAGCATGTGAAAGTACTCTGACGATGAGAGTGGCAATGCTTATTATAAGCTGTTTTTCTGATTATTTCAAAATGCTTTATGTAGTAACTATTGGTACTTTAATTATTGAAAATGGCCAAACCATTATAAGTTAATGAAGATATTAAACTCTAACGCATGTTGCACACTTGGATCTTTGTCATATAATTTTAGTTTGTACCATACATTCGGACTTGAATTTATGTTAGTATAATTTTTGTTTGTTTCACTGATGATTTTTTTATTATTTCACTAGTTTACATGGTATAAATTTCAATGTGATACTTTCGTTTGGGATGACATGATCCTGGTACTTATGATAAAAATATTGAGTGGCCACAGAAAGGTGGTGCTAATGATGGTTTAAGATTTGAAATTGAGAAGGCACCTCTACAATCTAAATGGTGTTGCCACTATTTTGGAAGTTGGACATCATCAATGTAGTGTTGCTGTTATAAGGGGTGCACTAATAACAACAACTATCTAGATACTAGTAATACAAAAAAAATCAAATTAGGGACTATGGTTACCTCTTCAATATGCTTCCCCTCTTGCTACTTGATCTGGTCAAATTGACCCTAATAAAGCACTTGATCCAGGTTTGATATATGATGTCACCCCTAACATAGCACTTAAAAAAAAAAATACATGAAGTACACCCAAAAGAGCTAGTGAACCTTGCTAGACTAACCAATTATTTTATGAGTCGTGATTCCTACACACACATATTCTGTTTTTTTTTATTTTATTGTGTAGAAATGCTGAGCTAGCTTATCCAATTCTTATACTCATTGTATTTTATTTATTTGCGACAGGTGAACCAAGTCGCAAAAGGCGTGTATTTCTAACAAACAAGCAAAGGTGGCAAGTTATATCTCATTTATTGCTAGAGTCAAGTGAAGATGGCAATCTAAAATCCTGGACAAGCATCATTATTCAATGTGAACAAAAGTGTCATATACCGTATTTGGAATCAATTTAACGAAATGGGGGATGTTTATCATAACAAAACAAGGAATTGTGGAAGAAAAAGAATTTAGTTAAACTATGAGAGACTACATGAAGTTCCACTATCAAAGTGGACTACCCTTCGATCGTTATCTTATGCTTTGAAAATTAACAAGACATCATTGATAAGATTGCAAAAGGGAGGAGTTATAAGACGACATTCCAATGTACCTAAGCCTTATTTAAAAGAAGAGAACATGATTGCTCAATATAAGGTTTGCTTGTCAATGCTTGATGATAGCAACATGATTGATGATCCGTAGTTTAAATCCATGGATAATATTGTGTTCATTGATGAAAAATGGTTCTACATTACAAAAAATTCCACCAATTTTTACTTGTTTGCTGGTAAGGATGAGCTGGAAAGAACATGCAAAAGAAGGAATTTTATAATTAAGCTTATGTTTTTATCTGTAGTTGCTAAACCCAGGTTTGACAATGCAGAAAATGAGACATTCCCAGGGAAGATTGGTGTGTTCCCTTTCGTAATTGGTCAACCAGCAAGAAGAACTAGTGCAAATCAAGGGGCAGGGACAATGGAAAAGAAACCAATGACTTTTGTGACAAAAGTGGTGAATAAGTCATTCTTGATTGATAAAGTTTTACCAACCATCAAGAATGTATGGCCAAAGGAAGATGCAGGCCAATTTTCATACAACAGGATAATAATGTAAGGTGTCATGTTCGTCAAGATGATCTAGACTTTTGTCGAGTAGTAAGTGAAAATAAGTTCAACATTGATTCCTTCTGACATGTCAATTGGACAAATGCTTTCATAGTGACTAGGGTAGATATCTCGTATCCGAAAACTAGCAGTTTGCCCCGTCAATCGTCTAGGGCCCAAATAACTCAATTTTCTCCCATGAGTTATTTGGGTCAATGGATTAGTTTGATCCAAAACTTGAGATAATGGATGTAATCCAAAAAAA